>VZTI01004251.1:363521-485904 GCA_013397865.1 Struthidea cinerea
TTTAAATGGAGATGATTCCTATACTTTCTCCTCTTAATTCATGATTTCTACATCTCCTACAAAGTCTCTTTTCTTCTTCGGTATAGGCAGTTTAGCTGTGAGCGAGTAGCCTCAGCACTGACACAAAACTGTTGCTCCACACCCCAAACTCAGGCATGCAATTCCTAGCTCCATGCTCACTTGGGCACTTTTTCCAACTTTATCATACTGAGGACACTGTGGTCAGCAAAACACAACTTCAAAAATATTGTTCATTTTAGAAGCCTTTACATACTCTCTCCCTGATGATGGGCAGCCCACAAAAGCCTTCATGCCACAGTAACCAGCTGAGAGTTCACTGTACATTTCTACACTTCGTATCCTTGTTGCTTTTGTCCTCACAGCAGCTGCTATGCAGTTCTACAGCTCAGTCAAAATTGCTTCTTAATAAATTTTACTTTATATTTACAACAAATTCATAAGGAGATTGCATTTTGTTCCCAAGCCTGTCTTCAGACACATTATTTGGAATCTCAAAGGCTGCACTTTTTATGTCCTCTGAGTTTTAAGTTATTGATGTGTAGCTCTTTATATTAAATGGTCTGACCATAGCATATTACTTGCTGGACAAGACGTATGCTAACCCATTGGTAATTCCTTCAATCTAGGAATTTTATTCCCAAAAGCAATCTTGCCTTTACCATTCAAGATGACAGATACCCATCGGCACTTGTCTGGCTCACTCACCCTGGAAAGCCGACGAAGAAAAGTTATCCTAGTAAAAATATATATGAATTTTAATTTTAGAAAAAAGAGACTCTACTAGTTGGTTTACTTACAACTAAAGTACTTCCCAATAGTCCAATTCATTTTCTTAGCAGAAACCTAACAGAAAATTATATAGCATTTTCCCTCCAATCTGACACATAAATACGAAAAAAAATCCTGGCACTTCTAGCCAAACGCACTTTGATTACAAAAAAGAATAATTTTTTTAGATAAAGATCATTAACCTCTTTAAGCAAAAAAATCAGTACTATTCCAGCAGCTTGTGCTGCAGAGCTGCTTCAGCTCCCAGTAGTTAAAATGGAGCTGGACCTGGCAGGGTGTGTGGAGACCCCCAGGTTCTTACTCTTCTTGAAGGGCAGTAAAGCTGGACATTGATTTAAAACCTTATAGTACAATTTACAGTTAATATTTCAAGCATTCACTAACAAGATCAGATAAACAGAATATTCAATTAATCCCGTTCCTAACACAATTTCTTCTAAATTGTCAGCAACAGCAGCAAATGACAAGTTCTACATCATTAGTCTTTCTTGTGATTATTTTCAAAACAACTAAATTGTGATCACCAGAGGCCTAAAATACTGCTGGTCTTATTGATTATTGCTGTGCAAAGACATTTTTCTTTCCTCTGTTCTCTTTCCAGCTTTGCACACAAAGATAATTAACCAGCAAGACAGAGTAGTGCTGATGATACACATCCCCAGTTGGGCAGCAAGGTGCCTGGGTGAAGCCGAGAACCTTTGGTACCTACAAGTGTGACCTCTCCAACTGCAAGAGCTCATTCTGAATCAAAACGACACAAACCCATGCCATAATGAAAAAAACCCCGAACAGATTAAATGACTTCTACTGGAAACAGCACTCTGTACCTCCTATGTTTTATGAGCATCAATCTGTCAGGTTCTCAATTAGATTTTTTAAATTTTTTTTTTTCCCCCCAAACCAACCTTGTTTAAAATGGTAATTAATGAATTGAGCTTGAATATTCTGTGAACTTGCAGTTTTGCTTCATGAAATGCAACTTCTGGCTAGGCACAGCCATGTTCTTACTCCTTTGACTGGTAGCTAAAAAAAAATGTTGATTAACTACACAGAAACATCACTGAGATGTTCCTTATGCACAACAAATAAAAAAATTACAGTGCAATAAACCAAGAAAAAAACAAGAAGTCCCAAGATAAAAGAATGGCTTTTTGTACAAAACATTTTGGTGGTTTGTTTGGTTTTTTTCTAATGAGCTGAGGCTACATTCATCCAACTTATCTTCTGTTTTCCATTGCAAATTCATGTGGGAAGTGCCTAATGCTGCTCCAGCCCACAGAGTGGAAATGGAGATTCAACCTCAGCAGTATTCCCATGTGTAGGAGTGGCACCAGGCTCACCCACAGTATTCCCTCTGAAGGTCAAACAGCTGCTTTTCTCCATAAACAGAAAGATAATTAGAAGGAACCCCAGCAAGATGACCAAGAAGGGTTCTGGTTTCAAACACGGCATTATACAAAACACTAATAGATTGTGTGCACCGTGTGAACTGCACCAAAAAAAAAGAAAAAGCTTTAAACAATTCCCCTCATCTTTGCATCTCTGCAACCACAGACCCAAAACAGATGAGAAATCTCTCCTCCAATTGAACTCACCTGGATCAGGGAATGTTAACAGTTCAAAGATCTGCTATGGGGGATGTTTCTATAGTACACATGAAAAAATATGCCTGACCTCTGCATCTAGACATTTTAACTAGCAGTTAATCTAAAATGTATTTCTGTTGGCAGTACTAATTCTCTTTGGAATCTGTGTGCATAAGCTATTAAAAGTTTAGATAATTTACAAAAAATATTCTCCTGTGCATTTAACAAGCAAATAATGTGGCTGAACAGGGAATAAATGTGATTAAATGTAAAACTGGAAAAAAACCCTATCTACTTAGAAGACCTGGTTTGTAATTTTCTAACCTCCACAACTAAAAAGATTTCAGTACAATTTCAAGTCCATTTTATTTAAATTTCACACTAGCTTTAATAAGTTATGAGCATAATTTTATGCACAAATGTTCTTCAGTATGGCACCACCAGAAAAAATTCTGCCTCTTTCAGATTGCTGTAAACATCATTAAATTGCAGCTTCCTATAATGTTTTAGAAAGTAATATGCAGATTTCACTCATGGTACTCAAAGTTTCATGTGATGTATAAAACAGTAAAAGGATTTGTCTTTACCTGTAAAGGATAGCAACTTGTTAGTATGCCATGATACAGCATAAAAAATTAAACAAATGTACATTTTGCAAGACCTGCTCATCTATAAAATAAATTCATATACTAAAAATATATGAAAAATCTGGGCTTTCATAACAAATCCTGCAAGAGAAATATTATTTGCAATATTTCAACTCATGACAAAGACATGGCACTTCCCACCTAATGCTTTTCTTTAAACATGATCAGTGATTTCAGAGAACAGACATGAAAAGTGACAAACACAAGAGAGACCCAGAGCAAAGCATTACTCAACCACTGAAAATCAAATGTGTACTAGATCTCTTACATACTTGCACATGCATTTGTCACTGAACATCAAACACAGAACATCCATGGCACCAGCTAAAGGACTACTTTGTACAATATTGGTGTTATCCTCCACAATCTGTACATTGGGACTAGTTAACAAAAACCAAAAACCCAACAAACTTACAGCAAAGCCAAGAAAAACCCTCAGAAGAGAATTCCGCCTTGAGTTATGTCTCTGAGTGAGAAACAACTCACAAATTTGGGTAACATTAGTGACAAAAAGTTACAGAGCAATTCTTGTACTATTCCATTTAAAATATTGACAGTATTTTTCAGAGCCTGAAATTAAGTTTGAGTATTTTACTCCTGGAACAGGATCTTATAAGGAACCAAATTTTAATCTACCTTTCCTCAGCTATTCTCAAATCTTCCCTGAAAGAAGCTGTAAAACAACTGACTCCAATTCACATGCAGCAAAGTCAAGAGCCATGTGCAGACTGGATCACATTGCCACACTGCCAGTCAGTAACAATCATATGCTGTACACTTCAATTATTATGTCTGCCCAGAAAAGCCAAACTAAGAGGAAAAAGGAGGAAGAAGCAGTGAAGAGAAGAAAAGGGATGAAATTCATTTGTTTTCCGTCAATAAGCCTATAAAACCCAGCAGCCTTGTTAGCGTCTCTTTAAAAGTGCGACAGAACTGATACCACCTGTTGTTAATTTTCATTCCTTATGCAAACAACTGAAAAAAGTTCTTTTTAAACAAAGACTATAAAAGACATTGTTACAACTAAAAGTTATTAACTCCATTTCATTTTCCTATGATAAAAAACACAAAGAAGTAAGAAACAAAACACTTGAGACATGAAAAAACAACAACCAACAACTTGAAGTTCCTTACTTCAAGGTTAATGTGAATGAAATTTACTCAAGTTGAACATCACACCAATCACAAAAGGAAAAAGAAAACCCACTAAGCTCTGATTTCTAACAATAGAGGTAGACACACTGTTTCCAGAATGCTCATTACATACAGATTTAGGTTGCTCCAGGGACTGATTAAGACTAGAGATATTCTATCAATACCATTAAGCTCACTAAGATGCAGTTATCCCCTCTAAGCATTTATACCGTCATAAATGAGGACACAAATACGAATGTTGGAAAATATCACATAATGTCATGATTGCTCTTTGGTCTTAAAACTATACGGTAAACCACTTTAAGCATCAACTACAACAGACACAAAATGATCTCACATAGATAAAAACCAACATAGAAGGAAGTCCTTTCAAAGTCCCTGATGTAGCCGGTCCATTATTTAAAGGGTTTGGACAGAAACCAAGAAAAATGTATAAAATTGTACAGTATCTGAAAACGGCATCTTCAACAAGGCCGTGCTCTTTGAGAATGTTACTCAGCCACAGCTCTTTTTTAAGTATTATTTCCTTCTACACTGATAGGGTGACCTTTATACCAAGATTGACTATTACAAGATTAGCCTATGAAGGGGCACTTCAGATTAAAAAGAAGACCTGCACAAGTATGACCTTATGCAACCTATAGTTCATCTTCATATGCAATGTTTTCATCACTCCTTTGAAATGAAAAATTGTTATACAAGTTTTTCTTTCCAAGGGATAACCATAATGCATTTGAAGGCCATGATAATTTTGCTGGTGACAAAAAACATTTGCCTTTAGAAATACAAATCCATAACACACAACTTTGACTCCACAGTTAGATTTAAAAGTCAAGGTATCGTCCCAGCAACCTTCCCAGACAGATGTTGTATTGAAAAACTGGGTTAAACCTATTTGCCAGAAACTGCTGTATTCATCCAAGAGTAAGTGCTGTTTTTTTAAAAGATCGAGAAAGTAACTTATATACCTGTGAATAAAGCTCTCTTGATTAAAAAAATACTAGTCTTTTCCCATTGATAACTGTTCAAAAGAACCTACAGACCTATATATGAAAGATTCAAAAGTCACGAGTTCAAGATCCTTTCTGTATTTAACAGATCATATTATTAGAATTGTCAGATTTGGACCTACTTTTTTGCACTTCAGTGAAATGAGGAGGCTACCAATTCAGGAGTATTTGCATTCACCACCTTTGGGAGATGACCTCTCTGAAGCATTTGCCTCATTTATCTCCAGGTGCCAGCACAGGCAACAGCAACAAATTACAGGTTTATTTGCTAATCAACCACAAACTATTATCCACTAACATGAACTAGGTGGATAATAGGCTACTTAACCTACATGAAGTAGCCATCCTAAATTAAGACAGCAAGCACTAGGTAAGGATATTTAATTTGCACAGCTGGAAACATCTGTAGCTCTGAGCTTGATGTATGCACTGCCAGAAGCCAACAGCTTCCAATGATGAGTCAACCAACTAGAAACATCAGAAGGAAACCAGACCACAGTGGGAAATCTTTGTAATTTCTAGTCAGGTGACACATCACTCTTTTAAGCTGGACTGTTTAAGCAGTGAAGAGGAGCCACATGTACCTGCTGCCCTGCATGGAGAGGGAAGAGATGAGCTCTTTAATGTGACACAAGAGGAGGGAGATCCTTCCTGTTTTCAGGACGCTTCTGGAAAATGCACTACCATCAGGCTTGTAGAGCAAGATCATCCCAGTGCCAGATGATCCCAGAGCAATGACCCTGCAAGTTACCTCCTACTCCAGAAATACATAGACTTTTCTGCTCATAGCTTTGTCATAAGCAGAAATCAAGCCAAAGCAAACTTCACTCCTCCCAAAACTTGAAGCTCTCTGAACACCAAAACCATGACCTATCCACAATCTGGAAACACACAGTAAGAGTGCAAATGTCTCACTGCATAACGTTTCAAAAAAATTATTTACCACAGATCTGAAAAATACATTCAGTGTTCATGCTCATTCTGAACCAAGAAAGCACTGCTGGTAGTTTTATCAGGAATATTTACCCTTCCTGGGTACAGACAATTCTTTTTTTTAATTTAGAGTGTATATTATTTATTTAGAGTATCATTTCCTGGTTATTCTTCCAAACAACAATGCCATTTTAATCTTTATCAAGCATGTGACAAAAGTCAAGAGGTGCAATAAGGCTAACTGTACCAAAGCAACGCTGCCATGGGATCCATTCCAAGCCAAAACTTTTGAGTGCACAGGGGAGAAGCAGAAAGAAAATCTCATTAAAGAAAATTAAAATATTTTAGGCCTGGAGAATGGTGCCATTAAGTCTTCCAGTTTAAGCAAATTGTGCCTCTTCTTAAAGAAAATGGGAGCTGTCTCTGATGAGCTGTTTCCCATTATCCTTGAGAAAAATAAAATAGGATCACCCTTTAGCTCCCGCTATTACTGCTATCTTCTTGGGAATGTTTAGCTTCTTTAGTGAAATCAGATGTCTTCTTAGAACCCAAATCACTTTAAAGACACACAGATGGTCTAAATGCTTGCTTTTCTTTTCATCTTTCTGTCAACTAAGAAATGTCAGCCCTGTAATGGCCAGACCATTATTAATAGTATCAAGCACTTAATTCCCCTGCATTTAGAGAATCTTTCCTGGCTACCAGTTTTTCTACCTTTTTTTAGAGCCATAGGGTTTAGGTGATCTTTTCTTAAATGATCTGTTCACAAATTATGGACGGGTGGGCAGTGGGGAGAAAGAGCAGGACTAAAACATCAAATAGGTTTGGACAGCATTGTTACAACCTCTAGGAAAAAAAGGTAATTAAAAATCTTCTGCCACCAGTACCTACCTTCCTTCAGACTGTCAGGTTTCCATTACGTAAGGTGGGGTAGTTAGCAAGCGGCAGATGATAATATATTTAAATAAAAATTATATTAATTTTAATGTGGATACAGTAAATGAACTAATTTTCCTTGAGTTATGCACTTTACAAATTAGCAGATGACGTTCTAGCACATCAGGAGGGGCCATTCCCATTAAGAATAAAAAAAGCTAGTCCATTAACTACTCATGTAAACAACCAAAACAAAATTCCTAAAAAGCGTGGAAAATAAACATAAAGGAATATGTGTATTCTGAGCAGTACTCAGCGCTACAGACATTACAAACATATGGGCCAGCAGGATTTTCACTCTTGCACAGAATTTTACCCACCAAAAGAGGAAAGATTATTCTTCTGCAAAGAGATTCTCATTAACTCATTAGAAAACTACTGCAAAATGCTGACGCAGTCAAGTAAATTATACAATAATTATTTTCTTATTAAGAAACAAATACATTCCTTTTGGCCTCTTACCAAAACCACTAATTAATGTAGATGCTACATTACATTATGAAAACTGGAGAGGCGGCTCAGTCTTGCAGGAGTTTTAAGAGCTGCTCAAGTGGGATGAACAGATGAATTAACTGTTTCTGGGTGTTTTCTGTTCTTCACCTCTGCATCTGCTGACTAATATGATGCAATCCATTAGTCATCCACCTGCCGATCCACACAACATGCTAAATGATTACGCACCAGGCACTTACATGAAGATTTAACAAATCAGTGAATATACTCCTGCATTTTTAAAAAGTGGAAACGTTGCTTTTACATTCTGGATTTGCCAGAATCACTCATCTCTCACGACTTAAATATGATCAAGGCAACCATTCTTTCAGAGCACTAAAACTGCAAAAGAGCAGCCAATGACGCATACCTAAAAACGCACAACCTACAGTTTCATCCTGCATTTGTTTAAAATCCAACGGTAAAAACCAGGCACACACATGAACCCACTGAAATTCTTCTCAATTTTCATGGCCTTGAGGGAATGGGCAAGGAAAAGTATTCTTATGATTTCATCACCAAAAGGCATCCCATTTACCATATGATAATTGCAGTCTTATTCAACAGTCAGACGAAATTGACAAAGATTTTCTCAAAATCAAAAAGTATGTTAAATCCAATACATTTTACGTAGTATTCAGCATTTTATTACCATATAAAAGTGAAACATATATTAAAAAAAAAAAAATTTCACATTCTAACACCAACGTCACATTCTAATACCATTAGTCACACACAGATTTTGTTTTAAACTGACAGAGAGCAAGCTTAGATAAGATATTAGGAAGAAGTTCTTTACAGTGAGGGTGCTGAATGAGTGAACAGGTTGCCCAAAGAGGTCGTCAACACTCCACCCCTGGAAGTGTTCAAGGCCAGACTGAATGCGGCCCTGAGCAACCTTGCCTACTAAGTAGCATCCCTGCCCATGGCATGGGGGTCGGAACTAGATAATGTTTAACGTTCATTCCAGCCCAAACCATTCTATGATTCCATATTTTGCCAATTTGGGGAGCTTCCACAAAGGTATCCTGAAAATAATCTCTTTCTTGTAAAATATTTCCATACTTCAAAATATTTAGAAGAAGAACGTAGAATGTAATTTGTCTGACAGTTTATGAGATTTATTACTGCATATGAACTACAGGTATCACAAACTGAACAAAAAAGTATGGAGGGAAATCAGAAGAAAAAAAGGTAGTCAAAAGCCCCTAATTACAAAGACATTCAGATTCAGCTATTTGTCTTAAGCAACTGTGCGTAGACTGGGACCACAGGGCTTGTTTCCACTAGTTTAGGATAGGAAAAAAAGTCTAAGCCTTAAAGAGTTTTTAGTTCTCCTCTCTATCTTGCTATTTTTATTAAGGCAAACACATGTAAAGCTGAAACCTAAACACACTACCACAGAATAGGCATATGCTTCCTAAGGTTACTCACAAACAGAACTGTTTCATCTGCTACTAAATTGGAAGTAGAATTTCAAGCTCAAAAAAATACTCAAGAAAATACTCTGACTAAAAGTACTTAATCCTACCTTCTGGCACATCTTCACAAGAAGAGAACCAGGGACCACGTATCAAGTCTCTACCATTACTTGTCTTCACAAATATCTAGAAGATTAATTATTATTACAGGGCATGGAAAATTAAATAATTCAAACATGTCCTCATCTTAACTGGGGGATAATTATGACTGTGGGAATGTTCCAATGCCCTATAAATTCAATGCAATGAAGAAAAAAAAAGCTGGAAATTATCAGCAGCTTCCAATAGACTTCATATTATGCCATTATTAGAATCATTAGTAAAGGATATTATCAAGTCAGATCTTGTTTACAGATTAAATATTACTTAGTTTTCCATAAACTTCGTAATATTTAAAAAAGAAACATTGGCTAAAAACACAGCCAAAGACAGAGATTCTGTTTGAAATTGAACTGACAATGCAAAAAACGGAGTGGTCAAATGATGTCAAATGCTTTGCCCCAAAACTTTTTTAAGCCAGGTGGCTTCTTAAACAGAAAACCAGCTTATATTCAGCTTCAGGAGAACATTCTTCCATAGATCTTCCTGAGAGTTCCCATTCCACTTTTAATTTACCTTACTGTAAAGAGCAGAATGTCAAACAGCAGCATCATCCTATGGACAATACTCCTGGTGTTCTGAAAACACACACTGTGAAATCAGGAATTGGGAAATCAGGACTTACACAGAAATTTTCCCAAGAACAGCATAGGAAAGCAGTACTAGTGTACAGTTTGTTTGCAAATAACACTCACTGATAACATGAGACACAAACTTTCATGAGAGAAATGAGCAGTGTAATGGAGAAGGGCTTTCTTGATCCTATACACTTGAAAGCCACCACATAAATATCTTCAAATAATTAAAGATATAATAACCTCTGACAGCTGTGCTGCTGTGTAGAGGAAAAGAGACGGAACAATACCTGGATTTTGTCCCTGCTTCCCCCCTGTCCCCCCTCACTTGGCACATTAGCTCACAGAATCACTGAATGGTTTGGGTTGAAAAAGACCATGAAGATGATCCAGTTCCCACCCCCCTGCCATGGGCAGGGACACCTTCCACTGGACCAGGTTGCTCTGAGCTCCATCCTATCTGGCCTTGAACACTTCTGGGGATCAAAACCTACTCTTCATCAATTTGAATCCATTCTCCTTTGTCCTGTCACTACCTGCTCATGTAAGAAGACCCTCTCCAACTTTCTTTTAGGCTCCTGTTAAGGAAATTTCCCATTCTGACCATCCACACAACTCTCTGGCAGTCACACTCCCGATGCCAGAGACTGTCACAGCTGGCACCTAAGTCCCTTCATAGTGGCTCCAGCGACCCGACGGGTCCCCACTTGACTCCCTGCACAGTGCACACTCACACAGTCAGACCAGGTTTCCGCACCGGTTCGACCCCAGGTTTCCCATGGCAGAGTCTCAGATGTCTCATTCCATAAAGCAATTTATTTGTGGCACAGCAACAGAGCAACAACTCGAGATGGTGCCTCCGAGGAGGGACCCTAACAAAGGAACCCTTTTCACAGTCTACCCCCACTCAAGTCACACTCTTCCTCCCAAGTCCTTGGTTCCTGCTGTGTCTCTCCATGTCCATTCACCCGGCTGGCACTACCCATCTTCCTGCCCTTCATTATCCAATGCATTGGAAGTTCAAGGCCTCTTGTGTCAGGCTCCCACCCAGAACTCAACCTGCACCCCCAGCTACCTGCACCAGATGTATTCCTCAACGCTCCCTTCATGTACTGGAAGGCTGCACTAAGGTAACCCCAAAGCCGTCTCCTTTCCAGGCTGAACAAACCCCATTCTCTCAGCCTCTCAAACCCATTTCTCTCAGGACTTAGAGCAGAAATAGGTTTGTAATGTTTTCTGGCGTTGTTTCACTGTAGAGAAGCACCTTACGGAGCAGCAGACTCATGGCACCCTTTGGGTGGATGACGCAGGCCAGCCCAGGCTCGGGACAGTGCCAGGGATGCACACTCGTGCTGAATAGCTGCCGCACACCAGTGTCACCAGGCACAGCCAACACTTACCTTGTGCTGACCCAGCTGTAGTAAGTATTCACTTAAAAATCATCAGCCAAGTAGAATTTTAAACACTTGCTCTTCCCATTCCCCATGGAAAGCTCAGAAAACTAAGTCTGGTGAAAACCTCGCAGCAGGGCAGAGATGTCGTTCAGCCACCGTGCCGCAATCGACAGAGCAGGGGTGGCACTGGCACAGCTCTGTCTGCCAAGCAACAGCCAAAGGAACCGATCTGACATTTTTGTTAGCATGAACTTTTCAAAACAGAAGCTAAAGACTATTTTTTCCTTCTTCTTTAACAAATGTGAGTTAGCCTGATTCTTCCCAGCTGTCATCACAAGAAAAAGGCTACTTTTTCATGGGAGCCTCCTCTCCATTGCAGGAACAAAGCTGAAGTATTTTGGTTTAGATCCTAAGAGATCACGAGAGCTGTATTTCCTTAGCTCTCTCTCCTCTATTTATCCTTCATCTCTTCCCATATACTGAAGAAGACCCCTTGTGATCCCAACTAACTGAATCACTTACCCTGATACTCCCCTTATCCTGAGATACTTGCTACGCATACTAAATGAAAATGGTGAAAATTAAGAGGCAAAAATAAAAAGATCTGGAAAAAGGAAAGACCCAAAAAGTCAACCTTTCCTCCACCTTCTCAGGCAAGCCAAGTCATTCAGACTGCATCAGAGCCTCCCTGTCAGTACTAAGCTGTGATGGACTTGGCCTAAAGTGGCCAAAAGACTAACAACATTAGAAATAAGCTTAAAATCTTTAAACTTTAAAAATAAAATAAAAAAAATTATGTTTTGATTTTCAAATACCAGTATAGCTCAGGTATTACTCAGAATTCACTCTACTGGTATGGGGATAGCCATAATTAGTGAGCAATCATTTACTGTCAGAAACTAGTATCTCCAACAAAGTTTATTAAATTTAATATATTTTCATTAGTTGTAATAGACAGAGATCTGGTTTCTAAGTGACATTTCTTATTTATTCTTTATTATTGTTATTACTATCACTGTACAAGGTAATACAAAAGTGGGTGGGGAGAAATGGAAGATTTAAAAAACACTGTGAAAGGTAGGTCACAGTTTTTCTATGTAGAAATCTGCCCAAAAGCTCTGTAAAGCACCTCTCACAGTCTGACAAGCCCTTTGAATTTTTAATCAGGCCTCCTATTAGTTATTAGAAGATATATAAGGAACTTGAATATACTGTAAGCCAGAAGACTTACGTTTTAATGAAAAAAAATGTTATATTCAGCAGCTTACATAAGTAAACTTACTTCAAAGAATTCTAATGTACTGTGATTTCAAAAGTGAGGTGAAAATAATGAAAAGCCAAATTCGTTTGTGACTTGAACCCAGTAAGCTCCAAAACCATACATAAGAAAGCATACCCTGACCCAAAGCATGTACTTTCGGCACTCCTAATACAGACCTGGAAAAAGCCTGATGCTGCTTCTTCACAGAAAAAGCAGCACTTCACCTGCCTTATCCTCCTTGCAAAAAGTCATTTCTCTGTGGATCTATTCTCTTTAAAGAACTAAACTCCTTGCAAAAAGTCGTTTCTGTATGGATCTATTCTCTTTAAAGAACAAAAGAATTAATCATTTATAGTTGCCAGCTACCATACAGAGTATCCATCTTCTCATGTGATATGACATTACATAGTAATGTAATTATTGGAAATTAATTATATGAAATGGCTCCCATGAGAATTACTCCACACATAACACAATTATGAATATTTTTGTATTGCCACTAAATATGGAAGATACTCTGTGTATGCTGATGTATTTTATATAATAATCCCTTGCCACAACCCATTTCTTTCTAAAAATCTCTTCATAACAGCTCTGCACTTAGAGTGTTTCAGCTCACTTCCATTACACCACATAATGATTGCCAAATAATACAAATGATTGCATGCAGAAAGAAAAATACAGATTTAAAGGCACAACAAAACACTTAACTCTGCTTGAGTGGTTGTTGGGTTTTGGGTTTCTTTTTTAAACCAAGACTTGTTATATTTCATGTTTTGATGAGAACTTTAAGTACCATATGAAAAAGCAAATTAATCTGAATAACTGCATTGAACGAGATTATATATAATTTACTTCCGCATCTGTATCAGAAAACAATCATCAGTACTTAACAAAATAAACAAATTACCATTTTTTATTTTTAGTACATATTATTCACCTTATCTTTTGCTCTCTAAACTCAACCCATCCCACTACAGCATGCAAAGCAATTCAAGCTCAAGTTTCCTCAGCAAAAGTAACAGCAGAAAAAACACACCTGAAGAACACATTCATGAAATACTTTGCAGTATGTAAAAGGCTTCTTACCCGAATTCCTTGAAAACCACTTTTCCCTTAACAGGGTAACTGGTAGGAGTAAGTTCTAATCCAGTTAGTACATGGGAACATAAAGAGTGGCCACTAAAAACACGCCAGTTCAAGGACAACATGACATAAATCCTTTCATAACCATTCTAAGTTCCATCTCCACTCTCTCCCCATTACCCCAAGCCAGCACCAGAACCTACATTTTGGAGGCCCCAAACAGGGCCAGCTCATGCTACCACTAATTAGTATTTCCCTCTCAGCTCCCTACCTGACATCCGCCAATCCGGTTCTGAGGTATAACTCTGTCTCCTCCAACAATCCAAGAACTCCTCAGCTATCCCGGAGAGATCTCTCTTGAGGATCAGAATCACACAGCATTTCAGGAGCTCACCCTCCCTCGCACTCTGCTGGGGCTCTTGGGTGCACTGCATCCCAGGAAAACCCACCTTATCAATGAATGGCTAAAGGGCTGGTGCCATCAGTGGAATTTTGGATTTCTTGATCATGGGGAAATTTCTAAGGCATCAGGCCTGCTTGAGTCAGATGGGCTCCATTTATCTAACAAGGGCAAAAGGATTCCAGCCCATGAGTTGGCAGGGCTGATTGAGAGGGCTTTAAACCATGTTTGAAGGGGGAAGGGGATGAAACCGGGCTCTCCAGAGAGGACCCTAAGGGTTGTAAGCCAGAGTTGGGTGAAATCAGCAGGCCTGCTGAAGTGCATGTACACTAACGCACGCAGCATGGGTAACAAACAAGAGAAGCTGGAAGCCATGATACAGCAGGAAAGCTGTGATGTCGTCGCCATCACGGAAAGGTTGTGGGATGACTCGCATAACTGGAGCGCTGCAATGGATGGCTACAAGCTCTTCAGAAGAGACAGGTGAGGGAGAAGAGGTGGCGGAGTGGCTCTGTTTATAAGGGAGGCTCTTGACACTCCAGAACCTGAGATTAATGATGATAAGGTTGAGTGCCCATAGGTAAACGTCACAGGGAAGGCCAACAAGGCCAATATCCTGGTGGGAGTCTGTTATAGACCACCCAACCAGGATGAAGAGGTGGATGAATTATTCTATAAGCAGCTGGAGCATGTTTCAAGATCACCAGATCTTGTTCTTGTAGGAGACTTTAACCTGCCAGACATCTGCTGGGAACTCAAGCAGCAGAGAAGAGGCAATCTAGGAGGTTCTTAGAGTGAATGGAGAAGAGCTTCTTGTCACAGCTGGTGAGTGAGCCTACCGGGGTGGGGCTCTGCTAGACCTGCTGTTTACAGACAGAGAAGGGCTGGTGGGAGATGTGGTGCTTGGAGACTGTCCGGGGAACAGTGACCGTGAAATAACAGTTCTTAATGTTCTGTGAAACAAGGAGGGGCATCAACAAAACTTCCACACTGGACTTCCAGAGGGCAGTCTTCATCCTATTCAAGAGATTGATTAGGAGAGTACCTTGGGAAACAGCCCTTCAAAACAAAGGGGTCAGGGAAGGATAGACATACTTCAAGAAAGAAATCTTGAAGGCGGACTCATCTCTGTGCCAAAAGATGAGCTGACAGGGAAGATGACCGGCCTGGATGAGCTGGGAGGTTTTGAAAGAACTAAGGGAAAAAAAGAAGGTGTATCACCTTTGGAAGGAGGGACAGACAGCTCAGGAAATGTTTAAGGAGTCAGTAGGTCCTGTAGGAAGAAAATTAGAGAGGCAAAAGCCCAATTAGAACTTAATCTAGCCACTCCTGTGAAGGATAACAAGAAGTGTTTTTATAACTATGTTAATGGAAAAAGGAAGGGCAAGGAAAATCTCCATTCTTTATTGGACATGGGGGGGAAATATAGTTACCAAAGATGAGGAAAAGGCAGAGGTACTTAACACCTTCTTTGCCTCAGTTTTCAACAATAAGACAGATCATCNCCTCAGTTGTCAACAATAAGACAGCTCATCCTCAGGACAACTGGCCTCCTGAGCTGGTAGATGGGGACAGGGAGCAGAATGTTATCCAGGAGGAAGCAGTCAGAGACCTGCTGAGCCACTTAGATGCTCACCAGTCTATGGGACCAGAGGGGAGCCATCCCAGGGTAATGAGGGAGCCAGTGGAAGACCTCACCAAGCTGCTCTCCATCACTTATCATCAGTCCTGGAAAACTGGGGAGGTCCCAGATGACTGGAAGCTGGCCAGTGTGACGGTCATCCACAAGAAGGGCTGGAAGGAGTATCTGGGAAACTCCAGGCCTGTCAGCCTGCCTCAGTGCCCAGCAAGGTTATGGAACAGATCATACTGAGTGAAGCCACACAGCACCTACAGGATGGCGGAGGGATAAGACCCAGCCAGCATGGATTTAGGAGGAGCAGGTCCTGCCTGACCAGCCTAATCTGCTTTTATGACCAGTTGACCCTCCTGGTGGATGAGGGGAATACTGTGGATGTTGTCTACCTGGACTTCAGCAAAGTCTTTGATACCATCTCCCATGGCACACTTCTGGAAAAGGTGGCAGCCCACAGCTTGGACAGGTGCAAACTCTTGGTTTAAGAACTGGCTGGATGGCCAGGCCCAGAGTGGTGGTGAACGGTGCTGCATCCAGTTGGCGGCCAGTCACTAGTGGTGTCCCCCAGGGATCCATGCTGGGCCCAGTCCTGTTTCATATCTTCACTGATGATCTGGATGAGGGGATTGAGTCCACCGTCAGCAAATTTGAAGACAACACCAAGCTGGGTGCCAGTGTCGATCTGCTGGAGGGTAGGAAGGCTGGGACCTGGACAGGCTGGATAGATGGGCTGCATCCAATGATATGAGGTTTAACAAGAGCAGGTGCTGGGCCCAACACTTTGGCCGCAACAACCCCCTGCAGCGCTACAGATCAGGGACAGAGTGGCTGGACAGTGCCCAGGCAGAAAGGAACCTGGGGTACTGGTTGACAGCTGACTGAACATGAGCCAGCAGTGTGCCCTGGTGGCCAAGAAGGCCAGTGGCACCTGGCCTGTATCAGGAATAGTGGCCAGCAGGAGCAGGGAAGTCATTCTTCCCCTGTACTAAGCACTGGTGAGGCCACACCTTGAGTCCTGTGTTCAGCTCTGGGTGCCCCAATTTGGGAAGGATGTTGAGGTGCTCAAACATGTCCAGAGAAGGGCAACAAGGCCAATGACAGGTCTGGAACAAAAGTCTGTAAGAACCGGCTGAGGGAGCTGGAGGGGCTCACCCCGGAGAAAAGGAGACTCAGGGGTGACCTTATCACTCACTACAACTGCCTGAAAGGAGACTGTAGCCAGGTGGGGGTCGGTCTCTTCTCCCAGGCAACCAGCAACAGGACAAGAGGGCATAGTCTCAAGCTGCACCAGGAGAAGTTTAGGCTGGATTTTAGGAAGAAGTTCTTCACAGAAAGAGTGATTGGGCATTGGAATGGCTGCCCAGGGAGGTGGTGGCATCACCATCCCTGGAGGTGTTTAAGAAAAGACTGGATGTGGCACTCAGTGCCATGGTCTGGTGTGCATGGTGGTGTTAGGCCATAGGTTGGACTCAAAGGTCTTTTCCAACCTAGCTGATTCTGTGACTCTGTGATTCTCTTACCATGAGAAGATTACCATTCTCTTCCACAGCTACTGATTCCCACCTTCTCCTACATGAACCACCTGGGAATCCAGCACACCTGGGGCCTTTCTCACCAGCACCCATTACAGCAGTCCTGCCCCCACAAAATGACAGCTGCTTTTATGAAAGCTCCATTTTCCCCCTTATCTCTTCTTACTGGTGCAGCTACAGAACTCTTTAACAGACTTTGCCAAGTCACCCCTGTATTTAATTTGTCGTGTGTAACTCATGACACTCCCAGGCTCCTGCACACACCTTCCAAAATATCTAGGGACCTGGAAAGGGGTTATAAGAAGTAACAGAACAAAACATTTTATCCCTGATTTTTTTTATATTAATGAAAAAAACTATGATAAATACAAAAAGCCCTCAGTGTTCTCTGATTTCACAAGATCCTCTACACCACATTTTAAATCACTGCACATAAAAGGAAAAACTTACTGCTATTTTTTAAGGTCTATTTCTAAGGAAACACTGAAAATGAGCCCATTCAGTGACCTTCACTATCAATGTCTTAAAATTCGTCACAGCTGTTCTTCCCTTGTAAGAATGGCAGAGACTGCACTAACTAAACACTCATGCAATGAAGAAACCAAACATCTTTACATGCTAGTAGTTAAACCATCTTCCCTTAATTAGTCAAAGTGAAAAATGCACAAGCTCAAAAAGGAAGGACTTTTATAATCATAAATGTAATGTGATAAACTATGGTCTATTTCCAGTTTCAGAACAATGCCCCAGTTGGATGCACTCCTGAGACAAACCAAAACCAGCTGCCAGAATAACAAAGCCAGGGCTACAAACGAAACAAAATTAGACCTGGGCCACCACTCGGAAGGGTGCTGGTTTGGAAATGGACCAGCCTGTACCCGTGAAGCTCAGAAAAAAGGACATTCTGCAACAGTAATGCCAAAAAACACTCCACAGTTCTGTTCTGAAAAGCAATTCTTCATATTGCCTCCTTCTTCTGAATCGGTCAACTCCTAGGGGGATGGGAGGCCCACTGTCAAAATATCCCTACTCATAAAAACATCTGAGCATGAAGTGAAGCAGAGACATGCTTACATGCTATTGCTGACTGGAAGCCATTGCTCAATTTAGCAAAGCAATTAAGGACATGATTATTCAGAAGTTAACTTCTATCCGAACCATCTGAACCTGCCTTCTGCTTACCGTTAAGTAGATCCTAAAGAAGTTATGTGAAAAAAGTCATATGGGTTTTTTCTTAATTATTTACAAGCAAATGTGTGGGGCTAGCTGTCAAAACAAAGGAAACAAACACGTCACATGTAAGTAAATCTAAAGAGTCACAGTTTTTGCCTTCGGAACATAACAAAATTCAAATTATGAGCCAGGATGATGAGGTTTCACATGAATACTGATATCATCTTTTGACAAAATTGTCATCCACATAAGATTTTATTTCCAAGCTACTACGGATTTTGCTACAGCCTGCATAGTTTGTGCAATACGTAGTACCACCAGGTGTGCGGCAATTTGAAGCGCTAATGCTTGGATTGTCTTCAGGTGCCCATTATCATTGCCCAAACAGATCACACTGAAAATTCCCTGCACCAGGAACAAATCAGCTGCTCACTGCTAGGTGCAGTAACTAATAAAAATCTGTTTTTTCTATTTGTCTTGGGGTGACTTTATAATGTGTATCCCCTATCGCTACCCTATGCCCACCAATCTTTTCTGTGTCTTTAAACTGAGCCTGAGAAGGACAGAAAACAAAAAACGTTTCAAAGCAGTTGTTTCAAGGACACGGAGATACACTCCTCTGTTTCTGCGGTACCTTGGTTTTTTTTTCTTCGGCTCTTTTTCTCCCAGTGAGAGACGGAGGGTTGAATTTCGTTTTCCTAGGATTTGGGGGTTTTTTTGTTCTTTTCTTCTCTTCTGGACTGTTTCAACAACATCTGAACGCATCAGGAGAATTTTCCCGGAGGCCCGGGGTGGGGGTGGGCCCTCGCTGACCAGCTCCGAGGAGGAGAGACCGCACCTACAGAGGACCTCTGAAATCTTCCCAGGTTTTCTCTCCAGAGAGAGAGAGAGATCTCATTATTTAGCATTATTATTCCCCACCTGTGTGTTTGTTAAATAAATAGCTTGTTATCTCTTTCACTTTCCTTTGAGGAATTTTTTTCCCGGACCTGGGGGGGGGGGGGGGGGGGTTGTTGCAACCTGACTTCTATCAGAGGATATTCTCCTCCAAATTTGTCCAAACTAGGACACTATTTTAGGTAATATTTTCCATACAAGAGCTTCTATTGCTGTTGGTAACCTTTTGTAACAGTTTCTCATTAATATAGCAAAATGGGTGCAAAAGATGTTCAAAATCTTCTACATATGGAGAGTTTGATAGATGAGGAACCCAGTTAAAATCTAACAGAAAATCAATTTTGATACTAAAATATCATTCCAGTTGGAAGCCTCTTTTTTGAAGATGGAGGGAGGCAGGACATGGAAACCACTGTGGAAAATCTGTTTACAGCTCTACCCCCAGGTGTCTCCTTCTACTAAACATAAATGATAAGAACTGCAAAGTAGTAGTGGAAGATAAGGTGTTGCTGCTTGGGTGAAGTTTAAAAGCAGCATTGGTGGGGAATATGGACACGGTAAAAATTTTAAGAAGTCACTATGCAGCCTGAGGAAGTTAGGCTGGGTGTGGGCATGAAGACCTACCACAAAGGGAAGGTGCAGCGTAATTCTCCAGGTTCTGTAGGGTGTAGAGTGAATCAGTTGGACAGAAAAGCTGGAGAGTTTAAAGAGTCTTTTGCATTTATTATTTCCTTTATATTTATTTGTAGAAAACACTCTGTCATTTTCTTATCACAGACTTCAAGCCTGTGTTGTTGGTTACTAGGTAATTCTACAGTTTTAATGGCTTGAGTCAACTGGAATCTTTAGCAACACAAAATGAAAATACAGCAACAACAGGCTCCTTGTTTTACTGTAACACTTCATCTCATAGGCACAGAAAGCCTGTTCACTACATCAAGCAACAGAACACGCAGGATTTATGCTGCATGCCTCCTGAAATTAAAGGCATCTCTACAGGGAGGTCAGTTTTAAAAAGACTAAAAAAGAGAAGTTAAATCCCTTCCTTTGCTCTCTTCCAAAAGTCTTTGTGGAAATTTCAGCAGGAGAATTACACAGAGGACCATCAGCTGGGATAAGCTGGCTTCAGTTCAAGACCTGGTCATATTAATGGGGAGAAAGCATTTAAAGTTAAAAAGCCAAAGTCACTTAAATTTTAGAAGTGCCAGTAACTGTTAGGTGTCAAATAGGATAAAACACAATAGAGAGGACTCAACCATCACTATGTAATGCAGGCCTCTTCAAAAGCTTCTTTTAAATTCATTTTCATTCAGCATTTTGTACTGATAGAACAGACTAGAACCAGGGACTGCACCAGAAAAAAGGCCACTTTGCAACCCCCTCACTCCCTGTGAAGGAACACCCTAAAATACTCCAAGCATTTGCACATGAGCAAGGCACTGTGGGTCTTGGAACTGAAAATAAGGACCCAGTCAAACTTCCAGGAATTCCTAATGAGCAGGGAGGGGCAGGGGAGTCCCATGGCCCACTGTGGTTTTGGGATGGCTGTTGCACATCTCCGTATCTCTCACTGAAATCCTAAAAGCACCTTTTATAATGTGTGAAAACCTTTGTAATGCTATGTAAGCCCATGCCAGGCTCTTGAAAACCACCTGTTCTTGCTTTTATTTTATAAAGGGCTTTCCTACTCCAGCAAGGGAAGACCAGCTCTGCGGCTGTCAGTACCCTGCCTGATGTCAGGGAAGTTCCTGCATCTTCTTAACTCTCTCAACACCCCACCAGCAATGCTGTTCATCTGGGATCAGGCAACTCAGAACAATTTATGGAGCAATTGCAGGTATTTTCACTCCATTATTTACACTCTGCTCCAGGCAAATCACGGCAATAAAAGCAAAATTTTCAAAGGCACCGTGTTTGCAGGAAACTTAGAGGGGGAAAACACACTTAAAAATCCTCTGTCATGAGCAGTCTCTCCCTTTATCTGTGCTTCTCCATCCAGAATGCAAGAATATTGCTAGTTGTTTAGCTATTTTTAATGATGCTTTAAGAAAATTAATGTATTATAGTGTTATTTAAGTATTACTAGAGGTAAGAACAGATCATGAGAGACAAAAGAATACAGCTGAATATGTGGAGACCAGACTAACTAATTCCTTTGAAAAATAATCATTTAGACCACATAGTTTAAAGCTGGCAGAGGAGAAACACCAGAGAAGGCTGAGCAAATAAAAACTAAAAATATTTGGACAAGAAGCAAAAGACAACAGACAAAAGAATAGCACCAAGACAGAAGCATTTACTTTTCAAAGCAGTGAAAATAAGGAGAATAGGACAGACAGGGGAAAAGGTAAAAAGTAAAATAGGCAAGAAAAAACAAACAAAGTAATGGATATACTATTAGAGAATAGGGAAAGAAATAAAGGAGAGAAAAATAAAACATACTGCAAACAGAATTCAGTATAAATGTGCTTCCATTTGCTGAACTTCCTAGGAACAGAAACCCAGGGATTTTTACCTGGAATCTGGCTTTGGGTAATACAGGATGAGTGGAATTCTCCAGCCTGAATGATGCTGTTTATGTATACGAGGATAGAAGCTTTTGCTGCATCTGACTGACATTAGGAACTGGCTTTACATCCAACCTGAAGTTACAAGCAGGAAAAGCGAATCAGATCTTCAAATTTTGACTTTTTCTAACACACACCTCTTTCTGAGGCAGAAACCCAGGTGCGTTAACAGGCTGTAAATGTTTCAGTAGACTCTCTTTCATAAAAATTTGGAGCAAAATGCTAAGTAATCAAAAGATGAGAACTTGGTACTGGGACAGGAAATGGCCAGGACAACTTGTCTTCCTGCATCCTTCTCTTACAAAGAAATCTTACCACAGATTTTTGCTGTAGGTTCTTTGACAAACAACTGTGATCTATTCCAAAATTATCTTCAAATAGCTATATATGCAAGGAAAAAATCTGTATTGGCTTCTGAGGTCCTTGCACTTCCGATTCTTTCGTTTTATTCATTTTGATTAGACTGAAATTTTAGAGGAGCTTGATGGCAATTCAGACTTGCAGAGCACAATCTGTGTTACATGAGTCAGGAAGCCATGCAGGGAATTTTTTATAGAAGCAGTGTAGACCTGAATTTTGGCCCCCTTGGGTTGGCTGGCAGGCTTTAAGGGAACAGTGGCACACTTTAACCCTTGGATTCTGGCTTACCTCGGATGCTTACACAGCTCACCTGTGTAGCCAACATTTAATTTTGCGTATTTCAGCTGATAACACACTTTGGTGTATAAAGAAGCCAGCTGCACTAGGATTTCCAGCTATCTGGACATGTAGGTCACAGAAACTCAGTGTCAGATAAAAAGAGCTAAACCTGATCTCTCTTTTGTCTCACAGATTACAAGCTATTCCAGAGTCTAAAAGAAGATGTGTAAATCCTGATTATTCAGGACTGCCAGGAGTATCAGTTTCTTGCACAAAGAAACACCTGGCACAAAATAAACCTGAATAAATCTGATGTGAATATTTTTTAGAGGACTTCCTGAGGAATGTCTTCCCCATCTGTTCTTCTAGAGTGATGGGAAGCACTGAATCATATTTAAATTATTATTTAATTAAGGTGATAAGACTAAAATAATTGCCTGCAGAAAGCTTCTCTCCAGATTGCACATGGCTTAAAACCTGATTCTTTACTCGCAGACAAGTTCCCCTTGATGGTGGTTCAGACACGCACCATATGGATTCTCCTGCCATACAGAGGCACACCTAGAATTAATACAAAGGTTCAAGCTTGTGCAAAATGTGGCTGCTCAGAAACACGCAGTAGCCTTTCTGCAACTAGAAGGGATTAGTTTCACATTCCCTCATGGATAGTATCTTACGCTCCTGGTAGATTCCAGCCCACACTTATTCAAGCTGAAAACCTCAATCCTGATCTCCAGGGCCATCCAACAAAACAAGTCCTATCTTTACCAATCAAGGGCTGCAGTCGCTGGGGACCCAGCAGTCCGTAAAGCCCTTGGGTGGCTGCCTGTACCATTCTTGTTTGGGAGGATTCGCCAAAGGTATTTTTTGAGTCTGAACTCCTTCACAGCTTCCCCAGCCAAAAGTACACTTTCTCAATACATGGCACATACAAAATTATTATTCTCCAAGCTTGGATTTCCTTACCTAGGGGAACAGACCAGACTCAAATGCTAATAGCAACTGAGAGAATGTAATTTCCTTAAGTACTACTTAAATAGCATGACTAAAATAAAATTGCAGTATTTTAAGTTAGTTATTTACACATTTAGTTTACAGGGAAAGTTTTCAACTTCTCTTGGTCTATTACATGTGTCTGGACATAGAAATCTAAATGACCTTTACATAAAAAGAGAATTTTCAATAAAACATAATTTACCAAACAATAAAAGCTGCTAAAAGTCAGAGGGAACATTAACCACACAATTGGCTTAAATACACTATGCAATTTCCCTTCCTAAATTTTGGCTTGAATACCATTTGACATATTTCCAGCAAAAGGCAACAAAATTAATTCTCTACTTGTGCCCTGCACAAGCTATGTGATTTACTCAGAGGAAATAAAAGTTTTCTCAAAGTGTTTGATAATGGACCACCTCCATCAATCACCATGGCATTCTCCTCCCGTGACTTCCTGTGAAGTCTCTGAATGGTCCTACTTCCTCTCCATCCAAAAGGCAACATGAGTTTTGTTTAACCTCCCTAACCATAAAACACAGCTCTTCTGTTAATCTGTCATCTACTAATCAAGACTTCATCCGGAAGCACCCTGCATATCCATTAGCAGCTGGAATGCTGCATCGAAATCCTGGTTCCTAGCAGCAAAATAACAGGTTTTGGAACTATTACTGGTCTAGGATAATTCTTCTTCCGCACATGCAGGTGCTCGTGTGAGTAATTTTTAACAGTTGTAGTGTAAAATACAGCACAAATCCCAGAAGTGCTAATGTAGAACCATCCTATCCATTGCTCCGATAGGAAAACATTCTAAAACACGATCTCTATTAAAGCCAAAACTTTTCAAGGAGTGTAAAGGGTATTTATAAAAATGTCTCTGACATACCAATTGAAAATATGGTACATTCTAGTTATGGACACGATGAAAATACTGCTTTGAAAATGAAAACTACCTTGGCTTGTGATGGTTACAGATAAAATATTGGAGGAAGCATGCTGCTGTGCCTACAGAAAAAGACGGATAAACCTTAAGATGAAAAATTACACTTCTGCAGGTAAACAAGATTTATCCATATTTTTTAGGTGAAAGTGGTGCTTCTAAGAGTGGCTCAGAAACTACTGTTATTTTTCAAAATCTCTGCGTATTTCAGAAGTTTCTGAAAGATGCCACAAACTTATATATCTTATATAACCTCTATTATCAGCATCTTATTCATAAGGTACTAATTTGCCTCTATCCTGACATACAACACGCAAATCAGGGACAAGTTTTGCTCAGTTCTTACTTTCCTAATTTTTTCATTTGTCAAGTGAATTCAGAACTTCTCTGCTCTCAGTTTTTTAAAGAGAGAAAATTAAATTTTTAATCTCAAATATGCTGCGCTTTCTATGCATTTTAAACCCACTTTTTGACAGCATTCTTTTTCAAACCTGTTCCACAGAGTTATCCTAACAGTTCATGCTGCTTCACAATGGAGGAGCAGTTGGGAATAGTTATTTTACTACCTTACATAAATGACCATGAAATGATGTCATATACTATAATGACATGAATATATTAAATGTTCTTTCACTTCAAAAATGTAAAAAATCCACCCAACCTTTTCTCTCCTCTCCTTCTCTCAAATGCTTTCAATTTCATCAGCAGGTAGCAGGCCAAAGTACAGGATATACAATAAAGTGCATGTAGTGACTACATTAAAGGAATTTTACCAATATGAACATTTATGGCTGTCACTTTACCCTGAAATTCTCCCACATCAAAGAGTGTTGTTAAAGCATGAGTGACAGCCAAGGCAGCAGCTGTATGGATAAAAAATGGTTGTTTTAACACCCTCCTTCTTGATGTAAAGAAGGTCAAGGGATGTTGCTTTCATGCTGCGATGTTCTGGGTGAGTGTAAGTTCATCAGTAAAGCCCACCCTCAGGAAGGGAGTTTCTGAATAGTCACTGTTAACTGTGCAGAAAGGGGTGATGAGGGGAAAAAATAAAACCTGAGCTTCCCTTCACCGACACAGTGAAGATTAAATATGGGAAAAGCTGCTGTCAGAGGTTCCTGCACATTGGGATTCCACACATCAAAACCAGGAGCTTTCTGGAACTCTGGAAACTTACTCCCAAAATTCACAGACAAGCACACAGTATCACAGATGAAAGACTGCTGACTGCTGTGCAGTTAAACCCTCTAATTTACTTAGCATATTCTCTTTCTGAGATCTCCTTGCAGCTGTTCGTTGCAAATGATCCAAGGCAACATTCCCGTGGTTGAGACCAGCATAGCAAATTTGAACTAAGGAAACACTTTTAGGAAGAGGTGAAAAGCATCTGAACTCAAGAGAAAAAGATGAACTCCTCCTAGCTCTAAAGCATTCAAAATGTATGCACTGATTTTGCTGTTTCTACAAAAGATAAAAGCTTGTGCAAGAAACTTGAAATTAGCAAGGTTAAAGAATTTATGCCTCTCTTTCAGAAACAAGGGCAAATGTCAGCCAGTGAATTTATACAGGTTATTTTGTCCTTGTTGCATTTGCATTATACTGTTACACTGAGTTCAAATTTACTTTGGGAAATAATATTAAATATAAGTGAGTATGATTATGAAGTCGGTGAACAATTACTGAATCTAGTCTAGAGAAAGTGGATTAACAGCATTTTTATAAAAAGGCCAAGTTAAAGGAATATGAGAGTGGAGGGAATGGGGATACTAGGAAATCATCTGGGAGCATATTCCCATTTTTTTTCAGTTCCTAGTCAAAGGCTTGGAGATATCCCGATCTCCAAGATCAGTCAAGATGCAGACAGCTCAGAACACCCCTCCAAAGCCCACCTGGGACCAGGGAACTCATTTGTGAAATGGGACTGAGAGGGTATCAAGTCACCAGGGCAGGACTTGGTGAACTACAGTTGGTATCTGCAGACTTCCTTGACCTGCAGTGGGTTGAAGGATGCTGTTTTCTGGCACTTCCTGACCTCTGCACATTCTGTTTGGATTCATAAAGTTTTGGTAACAGTTTTGTTTCATTTAGCTTTTGTGAAGCTACAATTCAGAGACTCAAGAACCAAAGTAACTAATAACTAAGAATTTAAAGCTGGAAATTACTTTGAGCTTTGCTCATTTCATACTTTAAAATTTACCTTTCCTTCAAACCAGTTTGTACCTTCTTGCTTCAAACTAATCTTCTCTGTCTGGACAGGAAGATTAACAGTCACAAAACATGAAATTAAATATGGTGTGTTGAATATTAGAGTCTGAAAATCTGCTTCAAGTAGCAACTGATACCGATCATTTTATTTAAATATAATTCCTAGAAATCTTAAGAAGAAAGAGCAATTATTGTTATTGGCCCCTAACAAGACGTGAGCCCTTGTGTATGTCTCATGGGGAAGACTCACTGGCACAAAGGCACCAATGCAATCAGCCATGCAGCTCTTTGTACAATATTTCTTTCCGCTCTTTTGCAGTCTCCCACTGTTACTTCAACCTGCCAAGCTGTCAGGGAAATAGTGTCAGTTGCAGTTCTTATGTTGTAACTAAACATGGTACGTATCCAGGTGCTCTCAAGTTTCCTTTGGTGTAAGCTGGTTACCAGCTCAGCCTTCTGGCAAGCGTTACTGGGATAATCCCCAGCTTCCCTTCACAACATCTCACACAAAAAAATCAATGTCCTGATTGCTTAAATCTACTCATTTCTCACAGCTCCTTCCTTCTGAGGACCCTGGATTATGGTGCCTCGCTGTTCCAGCGACCAGGGCTGGATGATACATGTGACATTTGTAAAGAGGTCCTATGAACCTTTACTTTGGACATAACAAGAGACAGAAGGGTCTAAAAAAAAAATTAAACAAACACCCTCCATCCCAAAGCCTCACTTTCTTCTCTCCTGAATGGCTTTGGAATTTAGCAGAACCTTCTAGTGATGTCCTTTGGCACACTGTTTTCTGTCAAGGCAACAGTGTCCCTCTCTCCTCCGGCCACGTTGCTCCATCTCCCCAAATATTTCAGAACTATTTTGATTCTACCATTAATCCTGGTTTCTCTGCTTTGCTGCAGTTTTTATCAAACTCCTTTTTTTTTCAAGACTCCCACCTCTGCAGGGAAAGAGGACACAGGAATCTCAGCCCATGGGTTATTTTGTTCTAAGTGAATTATTACCATCAATTGAGAAGACACCTGTGAGCAGTAAACAGCTCTGAGGCTGACAGCTCAGACCTGCTCTCTGAACCAGCAGCTACCACAAAACTCAATTTAAAAGCAGTCACTCAGCCCAAATTAATTATATACAAGGCAAGGAGCAAGGAGCAGAATGATCTACTGGGATCTCCTGAAGGCAACCTGGCTGAACTGAGAAGCAACACTGGTAAATTTTCCCCTGCCCTTGCCCTTTCCTTCTGACCACACCATAACTGCCAAAGATGCAGTGCAATTAAACACCAAGCACCCAATCAGGGCCATTGTAAAGGACTAAGGGCGAGGATAAAAACAGGTTTATAACACTTGCCCACAAGCTTTACTCTCTCTGTGTAAAGTAATGCTGTAAAAACAAAATTCCAACCTTTTAAACACCATTTCAAAAAAAAAAAAAATCTATGGAGAACAAACATGTCCTCAGAGATGCCAATGGAAAAAGTAGGATAATTGATTCCCTCATAGTTTCATGATACTCTACCATTGGTCCTAAACGAGAGACTGTTAAAATGTGCACAAAGCTAACACTGCAGGGCAGCTCCCCACTCAGCAGATGTCCTAAGACACATACTTATTTTCATGTTGTTTTTCAGACCCAACATTTAAAAATACTTTTTTCAAATCTCACAAATCTCATAGCGATATCAGGCCTTTATACAGTGAGTCAGCTGCCTGTTGAACATGACTCACTCACAATGTGGAGTAAACCCCTGCCCTCTTACAAAATTCACAAAAAGGAAGAAAAGAAGGCAGAGCTCCCACCAGCACAACGCACAACCTGTTTGCTCTGTGCCTGTCAGGTAGGCTGGGACGTCACTGGAAAAAGTTCTGTGTTCACCTCTTGCACAGCCCTGTGCAAATTGTAGGCACACATCTAAAACCATCTCATTATTGGCACTAATTTATTGACAGCAGATACTTCACTGTAGATGTCAGATCTCAGTCCATCACTTGTCCTGGGGGAAGATACTCAGAGAGAGACCTATCACTCTCCAACCTGTAAAAGCAACAGCTGCCAAAGAGAGGTACCTCTGGTGATCCATAAGTGTCTGGTTTTGTTATGTTTTCCTGAGCTAACTGCTCTGTTGCTTGGCAGATATCTTTACTCTCCCCTCATTCAATTCAGTTTCACTGTTTATTCATGTCTCCCTTTTCAGTATCACATTTCCTTCCAACTATCTTGCATCTTCATAACCAGTTTTTCTTCTCCCTTTCCTCTTCTCTCTCCTATATTCTAACTGGAGCTAGTCTGATACTTACTGACATCAACGCTGTGGATTTCAACTTAAACTTCTACCAATATCACTCACCCCTGGCTACTACAAGAGAACATAAACCTGTCTCCATATGTTTCTGCATTGCTAATAATAGCTGTTTTCTAGGCATTACAAAATAAACATTGTTAGCAACAATTAGATCTGCTTGATTCAAATCCTCCAAAGTATGGTTACACCACAGAGTTGCTTAAATGATATGCAAAAGAGCACAAAAAATTTCATTACTTTTACTGATTTAAAACCTCACACTTTTTAAAATGCCATTGAGGGAAACTGCCATTGAGTAAAAATCCCACAAACACATTCTGAGGCTAAATATTGCAGTTAAAAGTAAACCAGGCTTAAAATAAAAAGTTGGCATTTTAAAGGCCTGCAAATAGGATTAGATCTACCAAGACTATATAAACATTAATAAGTGGAGCTCCATTCAGAGCTAGTGTATCAGTGAGTCATGTGAAGACCAGCGTGAACTCTTTTTAATTTGCAGCCAGAAGGTCTGGGGGTTGAAAGAGGTAAAACAACTCCGCAGAAAGGTTCACTAGAACATAGATTAGGATCTTACACTTTCAAACGTCTGTTTCTGTTGGCTGCAGCTCTGTCTGATCACTGCTGAGAGCTTGAGCGCTCGCCCACTTTACATCTTTAGCACTCTAAAGATATAAAAAACTGAATTCTTTATTCAAGCTGGTTCTCAATCTGGCACATCCTAAGCAGCAGGTTTCTGGGCTTGGGTATTTCTCCCTCTCAACCCACTCGCAACCCCCACCAGTGCTGAAAAATGACAGGACAGTAGTGAATTAAATGCTAGTCTTGTCCAACCGTTGCTGTGTTTCAGAACTAGAGACTGTTTTCTTTCTACTGAGTAGTCCCGGTGAATGTTTTCTACAATTCCCCGCTGATGTTCTCTGGAATGTTATCCTCCTGTAACCTACTTTTTTGAGGAGCCCTTGCTCCTCTGTGTGAGCCACTGGCACCATAGGTCACTGGGTGCTGGGAAGAAAGCCATGCCTGGTAGAGAGCTTTGTCTTTCCTGTCTTGCTGAAGGACATTGCAGAGTGGATGCATTTGAGATACATCTCTTGCCCCTCAGCACAACAAAGCAGAGATAAAAATCAAGAAAAAAAAAAGTTTCTCTTGTATCTTGGGTTTGTTCGTCTGGGACTTTGGCTTTAGTCATGACACCCAATGAGAAAAGCTGCAGTAAAGATCAAAATCCCATTAGTGGTTTCAGAAAGGATTCATCCTTAGGAAAAAAGAGCAAAAGTTTAGGAGTTAAAATTTCAGTTGAAGTTTAGAAAAGGAAATGCTAAGTGTAGCCTGAAATGTGATGCGAAAAATGTGAAAAATGACAAAGGGATGGTAGCAATACACCATCAAATCCGTTGCTAAAGTAAATGAAAAAGTCACCCAGGCAGATAACATCTGGATATGTGCAACCTCAATTTAGTCAAAATCCCAATGTAAACAAGTCCACTGATAGCAGAAGGGTAGTTAAACATTCCACTGCCTTTGGATAATCGAAACCATCTTCCCTTCCTAAAAAAATAACAAACTGTTCAATTATCAAACTCTAAGGAAGGAACTGACAGCTATTGGAAGGATTCCATTAAAATTTCCTTTTTTTTGCTTTGCAAACATCTCTGCAAACAATTTTTTGTTTGTACAGAAACTACAGGAGCTCTCAAATTGCTAAATACTTGTAAATACTGGTAATATACGGTATACTGATTATATATAATATAAACACTGTGTATTTTGATCTGGTTTATTAGACTGAGGCAAGGCTACACATTCTGCTAACTTTATAACGATATTATTAGTTTTAGTGGTATCACTATTGAAACAAAAATTGAAAGAAAATGTATTTGCAACTCTGTAACATGGAGTTTCTTTAACATATGCATACCCTCTTCAAGAATCCTAGGAGAAAGTGGTAGGAGTCACTCTGGGAATGGTAACAGTGCAGTAAGGGAATTCAGCGTCTAACAGATTTCATATAAAGGCTGTAGAGGATCAGTGGATACGTATCATATTACACCAACCTAATTATATATTGCAATAGTCATTCAGTCAACTCCTCTGTCAACTTACTGCATAAATATATTGTCACTGATAAAGCAGTTTTGACAGTAATCTGAAACATCTGCAAAAAGTACCATCAAAGCCATTGAATACAGAATAGCATTAAAAAAATACTTCTTTTTTTCCCCATGGCTAACAACTTAATATAGTTCTGGGGTTAATGTCACATTAGAAATAATTGTAATCATATATGAATCACCTTTCATGCATTTTACTGGAATGGATATGAAATGGAATAATCTATATATTTCAGCAGAATCCAAGCAATTTTTAGCAGCAAAGCTGAAGCTAATACAGCAGGTCAAAATCAAAGGCTGAAGAACACAAACAAGGTTAGGAAGCACCAAGGAGTTACAAGAAAAAAAAATTCCACTAAGTTCCATTGCAAATGATAACAATTAAAAGGAAAATATCATCCATGTGTGCACCAGCAAATCCTAGTGGTAACTAATTAAATTCCAAAAATTCTAAAATTCCGTTCTCCTGTAACTAACAAAGCTAAAAAGCTCATTTGTAAAAATAGGTCAAGCCTCTCATCTCCATGCAACAGTGACAGAAGTATTAAACTGGTTGATTTAAAAAGAAAGGGATTATCAGAACCCTTATTCGCACATAGTTATGCAGAAAAAATCACCTCAAATGAAATTCAACAGAACCACATTTTACGCTGAAAACACAAGTAACCCTCATAAACAACAGAGACAATGTGAAAATAGGCTATGAAGTTTCTAAAAAAAATAAATCAAAGGGGAAACTGGATATTTAAAAAGTTAAAACATGCAAAAGTGAAAAGCTTGCTCACCAATAACTGTCTAGTTTACATGGAAATAAAAATGCTATATGGTGCATGTGATGTTCATTGATAGCTTGATTTTAAAATGTACCTCATCCTGACTGAGAGATCAGCTGGCTTACTCAGCTCTCATGTACTGCGGAAGGTAAAACAAATATGAACTAGCTTCCAGATTAGGGCTGGAGATGGAATTTCAAAATATGGAACCCCTGGATCAATTTGCACAGTAAAAATCACATTCCAGTGCTATTTAATAATGAAGGAATCTGGAAGAGATTATCTGACTTTTCTTGAACACACCATGCCAAAATATATGGACAATATTTTCATAAGTGCAAAGATAGAGGGATTTAACTTTCAAGATAGTCACTGAGAAAGCCTCAAAATCAATCATTTTGAAGGTGTTATTCTGTTGCTTTGCAGTTAGTTTACACCCAGCCAGGACGTTCTGTGTAACTGCATCACTTCCACGTGAGGACGCTACCAGTGCTGCATTACACATGAATGACAGCATTCCATCAATCTAAGTCTTTGTGCTTAGATCCCGTTTTATTCTCTTACCCTCTAATGCTGGGATGTTTAAATATTTTCATCCTAACAAACAGATACCCAGAAAAAGATCTCAAAATGTGTCTTACAATTCTTCATACTCCTGCTACGTTTTTGGTAAGGAATGACTCATCACCTGACATATATTGTGGCTGTACTGTGATTTTCCTTCTATTGAAGAAAAAAAAAAATCATTCTGAAGTTATTTGATTGTTCACAATGATACTGACCATTAAAAAAGGAACTACTTATTTCTGCTAGAATGTAAGTTTCTGAGTAGAAAACCTGAAACAGAAAACAGCAGCTCAAAAGTAGCTCATTAGCAGACCTATTGATCTCCTTGAGCCAGGTTTTGAGAAAGAGAACATGTGCAGAATCCGTGCTTTTTTCAAATATTACAATTAAGATCTTTAAATTACACTGATGTGGGTATTCATCCTTAGTTTTGTGTTAATCAAAGACATGCTGGGGCTGTTAAGTTGTGCATCCTGCCCTAATTCAGCCAACCAACAAAGACTTTCATTCAAGTGGTACTCACAAAATAACACTGCAGTGTGCCCCGCCAGGGGCTCCAATTTTTGAGAATGCTCAGTGTCCTCTTTTGAATGTACATTGTGAAAAAAATACTTCTTAACTTCACCCAAACTAAATGCTTCCACCTTAGAGATTGAACACTCAAGAAGTAGAACTTCAGATGTCACCACCAGACACTCCTCCCCTCCCTCCCCGAAATTTTTCAGGAAAAAAAGCCCAACAAAATTCATGTACCACAGAGCTCATTAACATCTTTATTATAGTCTCCATAGTTGCAGTACTCCATTTCAGAAATAATATTTCTGCAAAGTATTTATACTGTGTTAAACCCTCTGAGCCATGCTGAAGGTAATCACAGGTACATCTGTTTCTGTCATATTTAAATTCATAGCTCAATTCAATTGCAAATAATTAGCTATTTATCACCATGAAGTTCACATTACAAAATCAGAAAGGGTCAATATGATTCTAACCATTTAACAAAAGACAGAGGCCTTAAAAGGAGGAAAGGGGAGGAAAACAAAATAAACCCTAGTAATGAATCCCACAGTAAATCAAATACAATCAGTTCTGCTTGCCCATCATACCCCTGGACAACCCAATTCCTTTGTTTTTCTTCACAGACTTACAGAATATATTGCCATATATATCATTTTAAGTCACTCTTTCACTTTTATAGCCTGAAGACGAGAATTATTTAGTCAAAATAACGTGAGTACACAGCTCTTGTAATACTGTTGTGACCTCGGTTTCTAACAGCTACACTGGAGCATTACTATAAGTCACAAACTTTTTTCACTTGCAAGGACATCTTAATTATCCCACCCATGACATGAATGTTTTTGGAAGATAAAGTCTGTAATTAACTTGTTGCCAAACAATATGTTTACTGTCCCTGAAGGTCAGTTCTAGTATAAAGGCATAAGGACACTTAAGGCTGGGAGAGGTGCATTGTAACTGCCATCAAACATTAACCAAGTGGTCATCCATTATCTCTAGTAGCGGCAATGCAGAGTAGGAAAATATTCCAAGCACTATAAAATGACTGTGCTAAAATAAACCTCTATTGCAACACAACAAGGCTTGCAATACGTAAGTACAACTAGAGATACGGTGCTTGACCCATTGTAACCAGACTTGTAAGAAATTCCACTTAATCTCAGTAGTCAGCCAGTAGTGGGAGAATTTGCTCAAGACTGTCAAACAAGATTGCTCCTGGACTATGGAAATCTGTCTCTGCTGATTGTCCTTGTTGGGAGAATTTAGGTTTTGAAACTGTTTTTAAAGATTATACCAAAACAACTGTAAGAGCTCCTCGCCTTGTTTAGTTCTGAATTTAAACTACAGATTTGCATATCCCAGTCTGAGTAAGAAATCCGTGATCTGCAAAGGACAGGGTGAGGAGTATAGGTGTAACAAGGGGTTTCATTAGCCCTGCACAAAGCCGTGAAGGACAGCTTGGCACTCCTGGTACAGTTCCTATACCAAAGTAGTCCCTGGTTCCAGGCAAATGAGAAAGTAGCCATCTTTGATTAAAGATCTCCTATAATACATCAATTAGTTATGTACATGAGCTAGGAGAGGTACAAACAAGAAAAAAAAAGGCAAACAATGGGATAAAATAAAGGAAAACTATAATGAAGAAATACACATAAAGCACTTCTATGCCGTTGTGCCCAGTCTCTGACTCACATCCTCATCATTATTCTGTATTGATGCCTGAAGAGGCCACCTAAAAACAGAGACTAGACAGAATAAGGGAATAAAGGTAGGTATTTATTAGAAGGGCCTTCAAAGGCACACCCTGGGGAGCCAGAGGCTGCTGCCAAGATGGACCCCAAGATGGACCACAGGTCACGAGTTCTTCACACTTTTATAGGTTTGGTTCATTTGCATATCAGGGTTAATTCTGCCAATTAAAGCTTCAGTTTAATGATGTAATTTCCCCAAGATCACCTCCCTCTTAAGATGTTGGTTTACACATTTTGGGCCTAGGACGGTCTGGGTTTCCTTGGAGAGCAGGCCTGGAGAGGCTTTGTTATGTCTACCTAGCACGAGAGAGCAGAAGTTAACAGGCTGCAAGAAACTTCAGAGTTACACACTAGGAAGTACAGGATTTCAAAAATATGAAAGTTAAAACCTAAGGCATCAGTATTTTAACAGGAAACCTAAAAGACACTTGGCCCTTCCTTTGCTTTACGCTCTGCTTAACGTCAGAGACAGATGGAAGGAATGGAAGGCAAAGAAAAGCAGCTAAGAAAATCACGGAGGAATAAAATCAACTTTGCCCAACAAGACCCACTCTTTCATCCCACGCTCACAGCATGCACTCCTTCAAGCAGAGGAATAGGTAACAACTGAGAACTTGTGTTTTCCTCAAAGTATCGGACAATATGGGAACAACTTGTGAAGAAATGGCATATGGAAGAACCTAAACATGGCAAACAGGCATGAGTGAAAAAAGTAAACAGGAAAAAAGGATTTGGATGAGAAAATAGGAAAGATGAAAATGTTGACTATTCAGACAAAGGAAGGAAAAATTCAGCTACAGAAGCAAAAATATTATGAATTTAGATAGGGAAAGAAACAAGAAATCTGGAATACTAGAATCAATGAATGTAAGACCTGGAGGAGGAAGGGGAGTCTGGAGACATACACATCCAGGTGTGACCATTAACACTGCACTGAACTAGTAAATGAAGTTCTTTTGACACATTCCAGACCATTAAAGAAGATACTTTGAATTTGTACTTTGATGCAAAACTAGTTGATTCAAGTCTGTGTTGTTTGAAAAACTCCTGTATGCCAGCACTTAGAAACTGGAATAGCTTCTCTGTATTGAAACATGGACTATTTGCTTGTTTTCCATTGAGAATAGATTGGATTTCAAATTCCCCCACTTAGTTACCAAGAGCCTTTCCATCAGCTGGAAACACTTTTCAATCCATCTTGCCAACTTTTGACCTATGCTAGTTACTTTTGGAAGGTGAAACCCATCAGGATCAGGCATGGATAAGCAATTCTCCACTGAGAGCATGTCAAATAGACATGCAGCCTCCTCTGAGCCAGAATGCAGCAAATGTGCATTTCTTGAGAAGGGACACTTAGACCTGTTCATATGGAAGCAAATAACAAGAACTTATGTCAGTCTGCATTTCTCTTGTAGCTGAGGGTAGGCATCACACATGCTATTCATTTTCTGAAACAATATTGCAGAGTGTTGTTTATGTGCTGCCTATAGACCATCCAATTAAAGAGCACAGCACATTAAAGCAATTGAAAAAAAAGTCATTTGTTTCTGCAGCACAAAATAAAGAGTCTGATAGGCAAAATAACCAAAGTACTGTTACACTGTACATATTGGCCTGAATAAGGTGGCATAACAAGCTATTGTATGGTAAGAGAAGGCTTCAGCTAATCTCGGCCCAGGAACTTTCCATGTTCTTCCTTCACTACTGCCAGTGGTCGCCCTGAAGTGTCAGGCAACTGCAAGTTGAGCTTGGACTGAGCTCTCACCTTTGCACGTGAAATGGAAGACAAAGATCCGTCACTATGGATGGCTGGAAGCTCATGGCACCCGCTGCCATAGCAGTATCATCCTACAATACTGCAGATGGAAGTATACACAAGTCCTTCCTCATGTTCTCCCCATCATTACCCTTCACCATCCATCCACTTTTCTTTTTGTTTTTTTTAAACAAGTAACCCCAAGTCCAGCTCTGATGTCTCTTTAATTTCCCAGATGATTTCCTGACTTACTTGTTGCTTCCAGGAAGGAAAGCTTCCTGCAGGCTGGTTGCACCCAGCAGAGAATACAGATGCCTTGTTGCAGCAGGAGGAAGAAAATAAGAGCCGAAGTCATTATCCCCTTCACCACCACCACTCTCCATCCTCTTTGTAAACTCTCTGACAGCATTCCCCTCTTATCTTCTTCAACAGTGTCAAGCAAAATGAAAAGGTTAGACTTGAAGGCTTGTATGTGGCCTTTAGATTAGACATCCCATTAAAAAAAAAAAAAAAAAAAAAAAAAACCCTACACACAGTAAAATATTTTTAAAATCACAGAAATACAGAGGTTCAAGGACTAAATTTCCTACCTTAGCTGAATTACACAAGCTTTAATACTCCTCCACAAAGAAACACTTAACATCATGCTTCCCAAACCGTCTAGGGAAGCCAACCAAAGGACCAAAATTTTGCTCCAGTATCAAACAACGTATCGCAGATGCAAATCTCCACACTTTGGAACTCCATGCTCCTCTATGTTGCTCTTCATGCAAAAAGGGATGCTAAAAATGGAAGAGGTAAGTATTCTCAGCTTCAATCTGATCAGGGTTTCCCCTCGTATTTTCTGTATTTAGCATCCCTCTGTTCAATTGTCTTTCCCTCTTTCACATACCCACAGCTCCTTTCCTTGTTCTGGTGGAGGCTCTTTGGACAATTACACAGTAAGAAGTGCAGACAGTGCTGTGAAACCCTCTAAAAAGCTTAGTGTGAATCAGACTCACGGGGATCACAGGTTACCACTCAACTTCACTCACAGCAAGAGCCACAGGTAAAGTTTCACATGAAAAAAAAAAGGAACGTTACTAAATACTCAGCCTCCACTGCTATGTGCCAGGACATTTCCACTGGACGACAGAATGCCCTATACAGGGATCAGCAGTGGTTTGTTACCCCAGGCCAGCTGAATGGAGTAACTTTTAGAGTCATTTATAAGTCTTTGCACAATATCAGCTTTTAGGCTTTCAGTCTTTTAAAGACAATTCAGAATATAAGGGCCTTAGTTTTGCATCAACACCATACATGATCAAAACAACTCGTTATCTAAGATTCATCTGTTTGTCTAGAAAATAAATGTCAGTACTGTCAGGAAAGGGAAAAGTTTATGATTAAACTCCAGCTGTATCATCCCTCATAATATTCACTTGAAGACAGCCAAGATTCAGCACTTGATTTTTCATCCACCTCACTGAAATAGTATTGCAGAGAAGCCATACAAAAGAACACTTATGTAGAAACACATACCTTTACAGTCAAAGTTGTTATGTAAAAACCATTTTGCAATTAGTTTAATTTTAGGTTAGAAAAACAGTTCAACAGAATATGACACAGGATGACAGGACTAAGCACAGAAAGCAATTTTGTTTAAACACATGCAGACATCAAGCCAATGATGTGCAACAGCTCAACGGAAAGCCAATGTGCACTTCTCTGTTATCCTAATGGACTGCTTCAAACATGACAGAAATTCGTGCATTTCTGCTGCATGAAATCTCCCCTCGAAGAGGAACAAGGAAACCACCCAGTTTTCCAGCATGCACAGAGGAATTAAGCAACTCAAATCATAACCCCTGGACAAAACCTCCCCATCAATCCTACCCATCAATGAAGACCACGGAGGGAGCCCAACCTGAGAGTCACTGTGGGATGCCTGATCTGCATTATGCTCATCTTCAATTGCTCAAGCCATAGCACAGATAAAATAATAAACCTCATAGGGCATAGCTCAGAGACCACATTCCTGTCTCATGAGTGAAGCTCTCAAATGAGGAAAAAGCTGTTATACTATTGCAATCTAAGTTAAGAATACCAATAATAAAATACTATACCCCTGAGTATTTTAAACATGGAATTAAGTTATTTATTCAAAGTATCATGTAACAGCATTAAAAGCAACAGGCACGGGCACTTTCCTTTTTTCATGTACGAATGAGTTTTGCACGTAGATAGTTAGAGTCTTGCCATGTCATGACTGGAGAACGACAGCAGATACTTATCCACTCAGCCTTAATTAATTTACTCCCAAATGGATACCGCACTTAGAAAGAAATAAATTGTAATTTTATCCTGGAAAACCACTTCACACGAATGGGACAAACTGTTACCTCATCTGATTTGTATCTATTTTCTAATCACATAGAGACTTACTATAAAAGAATTCAAAATTATTCTAAAAATATGCAGCTGCTATTGCACATAAATATTCCATCTTCCTCTCTGGATAAAATCCTTCTGAGGGAAATAGCAGACTTGCTTAAGGCTTGTTTTTCTTACATCTCATATTGACATGCCTAAAACACTCAAATCACTTTTCCATCAAACTTTGTATCACCTATGTGGAAATATCTACAAGTTCAACAATGTTCTGCTGCTTGTGTTCTGCTATTTTGGTGTTTTAATTATGTTACTTCACATGGCAGAATGAAGTTTGACATTAGTATTGAATCTCATAAATCATCACTCTAAGAAAATGCATTCCCTTGAGGAGAGGTAATACAGGTCATATGGAAGTCCCTGTTTTAGCTTCAGACCTTGTTAAACAATCTTAACTGTTTTCAGAAAGTCAGTAGTAGGATTGCGCCTTCTGAGCACATAAGAAGTAAGTGATACATTAGCCCTTTTTGTAATTTTTTTCTATTTGCGGTAGAAGTTTTTAAAAAATAATAAAATAATTATTTTAATTATTTTAAAAACAAGTGTTTTTAAAAATAAGTCAAAAATAAAAAATGAAATTAAATGTGAATTCAACATTAATTCTCTGGAAGAAAGGCATGATCACACAGTATCTCAGATGTACAGTTAACATCGTGCTAGAGATGTATAGTCCCTAAAATTTCCTTCTCCTTTTTCATTTTTCTTCATTCTTTCAAAACATTTTACTAAGGAAATGCCTGATGATATAATGCAAAACCCAGTGTACAGCACATAAACATGAAAAAACAGTTTCACAATGATATTCAGTGATTCAAGATGTCAGAAGCTTACACAGACTTTACAAATAACAAAGCTAATCATGTTGCAATAAATAGAACTAATTTCTTAGAATGCTAGTTGTTGCTTTTGTAATGGTGAAATCATGATCCCACAGTATCACTCTCTAAAGGGAATCAATCAATCTGGTCTAACTGTTAATTTACTAATGAAAGTCAAGTTTGAAGGGGGGGGGCAGCAGAAATTTTGCACTTGCATGACAGAGTTTCACGGTAACTTGAGCTCATGCTTTGAATCTGATAGCGATGCACACAGACAGGAATTGATATCAAACACTGCAATAGCAGCAGACATTTGGTGGTCATTTGCAAAGACTCAGATATTTCTCAGTTTCTTCTTAAGAGAGCTGCAAAAACGAGGAGGTGGAAATGTGCAATTCTTTAAAAGGAGGAGGTGTCAGTGCACAATTCTTTACGGAAATCTGTCCAACTCTTTCTGTTGCTCTTGCCAATTCTTTCAGTTTGTGCATTAAGGATGTGCCAATGAGCCCCTCTCCCAGGATGCCCCCAGTCAGCTGAGGAGTGGCAACAGCAGTGGATGCTCAGTTTCATAAATGAATTATCTCAACACTCTACATTCCCTTTTCCATGTTTCCAGTCTATTTATAAAAGGAAGACTTGGCTATTGCCAACCACTCTACTTTTGCCTCAATGCACTGTGAAAAGGATTTCTGCATGCTAAAAGTCTGCACAGCAAAATGCAGATCTCTGTTTCTCCAAAGGCTGTCTCTGGAAGGCACAGTGCATTAGCACCCGTGACCTCACTCAGACCACCTGGGTTTAAGGCACAGAACCACTCAGAACGGTGTGGGGGAAAAAAGGCAAATTGATGCCACTACTTTTTGGCTGAAAATGAGAAATCTGGGGTCCTATTGCTATAGGCAAGCGGCACACAAATCCTTCTCTGCTCTGCTGCAGGAGACTCTCTCCAAAAGAACCAGCATGTATGTGCTGACCTAGGGGTAATGAAGCCACTTCTTGAATGCCACGACCACTGTGTCACAGGTTTAAGTAGCCTGTGGGGTCCTGAGCTGGGCTTACTTCACCTGGGTGCATATAACACACACTAAATTAATTTTCTCAGAGAGAGAAAAGAGAGAATCAATATTTACTCCAGGATCAAAATGCTTTCCATTTAAAGAACTCAGCAGTCTAGAAAAACGAGGAGCAATCATTTTGTTCCCATGACAAACAAAAGCTTCCTCGCTGGTAGACACTGTATATTGACAATAACCTGTGAGCATCATAGCATGCATAGTAATAAGATGGCATTTTGCTGCAGTGGATTTTTATCTGGTAGATTTCAGGGTTTGGATGTAAGCAGAAATATTAAAGAATCAAAATACAGTATTTTCCATTAAACCGTTACAGTAAAATAATTACAATCAACAAACACTTATGTCCACATCCCCCACATAATCTTTATTTAATGTGTCCTAATTGAAATACTGAGGCTATAAATAATGACTAGTAAATCACCCAGTGATTCAAAATGCAAGGAACATGAAGTTCAGGTTTTTTTTGGAAACCATTGTTTTATTGTACTGCAATTAATTGGTAGTGCACCAAGCTACCACCAAAAATGTCACACCAAATTAACTTCCTTTTTATTAACCATGGCAGGTCAAATAGCTAAAAAAGTGAAGGTGTCTTGGTAATGAGACTTAACTCAAGGACGCTAATTTACAATGACATGGGTTCCTCCATTCTGTATTACCTCATGTACTTAATAAAACATCCTTGAAGGGTCAGATTCTTATGTCATCTAAAAATTATTTTGATCACTCTCTATCTGAACTGTATTAATTTTGCTTCTAATGGAACACCCAGTTTTCACCCTGTCGTATCAATGTGGCCTTTAGTGGCCTGGTTCTGTTGCAAAAGATGTCGTGAGCCATGCTTGTCATCACCTGCTGCATTACATGGACCTCAGCAGTGACTCTGTCGCAGGCCAAATAAAACCAGCTCCTTTTTAGCCACCCACTGACTGCAGCATCTATGAACAGTTCTGGACCTCCAGTTTACCAAATGGACCAAGCTGGTATTTAATCAGTCGAAAACATTCAAGTGAACACCAGCTCTCCATAGTTTTTGGCCTATTTATATATTTTAAAAACTTGTGTTTAAAAAATACTGTTTCCTCAAAGATACCAATCACATATATTTCTTTCCAGTGGTCTTTAATCGAACCAAATGAAATCCTGAATGTTCCATTTCACCATCATGCAGAGTGTTTCCTATCTGTTGGACTCCGCAGTTATTTCTGATTGCTATTTATCTCATTTTTCAGAAAAACACCACTTGTAAGAGTGGTCAGTGAAAATAAACAGCACCACTGATGCAAGAACTGGCGCTTCAGCAAGGACGAGACCAAGTGTAGGCTCACTGCACCCAGTAGAAACACGGTAATGTCCAGCCCTGAGGATGATAATCTGATTTTATAATACTGGACATTACAAATTAGATATTAACACAGACTGAGAAGGCAGTGAAAATAAGATTAAAATGAAATCAGAAGTGCTATTTTATTTTATTTTATTTTATTTTATTTTATTTTATTTTATTTTATTTTTACAGGGGTTTTACAGAGGCTCGGGAACTCCCTGAGCTGAAAATTGGTGGAAATTAAGAGAACACTGTGGAGAGGCATAATCTATGTTTGCTCTGTTCCTGCTCTTCCCTTTGTACTCTTTTATGGTCATTAAGGGACATGTTGCTTTTTTTTCTTTTTTCTTTTCACACCATTCTAGAAACACAGCAATAGCAGGCTTCACACATGGAGAGGATGGCGTAAGCTCCTAGCACATTTCCCAGTCCCCAAACTCATTTAATATAAAATCCTCCAGTTGAGGACATAACAGATATTAAACTGATAAAAACATATGCTGCACTTGATCTTTGCCAAAAGGTCAAGAGGCAAACACGAATCAGCAGACTCGATGGTTTCTTGGTCTGACTCAGTGCGCACGCTGAGACTGAATCATCCCAAGATTTTAACACCACGGTAAAAACAACTATGCAGCTTTATCACTCAGATTTATTTCAAAAAGCTGCAGACCGACTACAGAACCCAAATAACTCACTCCGGGATCTCAATGAGCTCATGATTTGGCACACACAGCAACTGTTTCAGGACAGGAACTTGGGAAAGTTAACGATGCCATGTCCAGCCTCCCAAAATATTTCAGTCTTGATCTGATTATTTCCTCTATGGTAAACTAAATAAAAAGAAAAAACACCTAGCTCTTCCCTCTGTCCTCCAAGCTCCTGCTGCTCACATGCCCTCAGCCCCAAGCAATTCTGGAATCTTCTGCTTTCTGAATTATAAAGAGGTTATTTTAGAAACACATCTCCCCTACAGAAACTATTTCACAAAATTCTAAAAAGTTGAGGGAATTCTTAATAAACAACATATTAAAAACAGAACTACTGCAGTGCATTTTCTTGATCCTTGATGGACTCATTAGAGCATCTTGCACACTAATTCAAAGACTGTATTTCAGTCTTGCTAAAGCACGATCACTCTGTATCAAACTCCACCATAAATTAACAGAGAAATTGTCCACATATAAAGAGGACTAAGTCAATACTGCTAAAACTTAAAAAATCATCCCTGTGCATGGAAACAATAAACATCTTTTGAAGTTAATGAGTAATAACAAAAGATATTTTAGTAACTTGGAAAAAGACAACAATTTCTTTAAAATTATTTTCATTTTTAAGAACACTTGTTAAACAAACTTGGAAACCTTTTTATTCCCAATGATACTTTCAATTGCTCATTATAATCACTAATTATTTGTAAGAATACAACAGCAGGTCACAAGCAAAAGGAAAGGTGTTGTCCCAGCAATACCCATCTAATATCCTGATGTTGGTGCTCCGAGCTACACAAGACAGCCAGCCAGTTAAAAGGCAATTGCTCAACTTTCAATACAGAGTTTTCAGTGAATCAGTATCAGCAAATCCACTGGATTTTAATGAGTTAAAATATTTTAATAGCATAGCTTTGTTATTTAGTTTAATTACCTTTCCCTAAGGTTCTGAACAACATTTAAGCATGTGCTTAATTTGCTATTGAAGTCAACAGAACGAACAGTGAATACTTAAGTTAAGCATGTGCTTAATGAGATTTACTGAGTCAGAATGCGTAAAACCCAATGTGAGCAGAATCAAAAGCCCTGAGGTATTAGGCAAGCCCACCCTGAGATTCCCTAAAGATACAGGGCCTCCAAAATGTGAATGAAAATTTTATATGATTATGACATGTCTTCTGCACACCTGTACATCTGAAATATTTATGTAGCAAAACACATACCAGACTTTGTAGGTCTTTAAAGTAAGAAATGAAAAAACTTTGGATTTACCCTAAAATACTAACCGGAGGATTTAGCGGAATTTTGTTTGGTGTCAGTAGTTCAGCAATACCCTTTGACATGAAACAACTGCTGATTTGTCTCATGTTTCCTCCAGAAAGAAAATGCAGTACAATTTAAGTGTTTTGATTTGGGGCAAGGGGGAATGGAGGAATGGAGCTAACATACACACTTTAGTTATCTGTTCCTCTGTGAAAAAGAAAGAACTTAATCCAATATTACCATCTCACTTCCTCAGTCACTCAGGCAAACTGTGTAATACCCTCACATCTGCATATGAACATCTGCATTGTACCAGTTGATACTTTTTCTCAGACTGAGGTACATTAAATCACCTGCATGCCTTTTAGCCCCCTTCTTTACTACCAAAAACTTTACTTTAGTACCTTTACTACTAGGAAGAAGTACCACTTCTTGCTAGTGCAGGGGAGTTCAGTTTAACAAACAGCAACTCAGTGAACTTTGAATGCAGCATATAAAATATGAAACTGTACTTTTACTATTTTCTGTGACATTTAAATGGCCTATGTGAACATTTAATTTAATTGCAACTAATAAATTTTTTCTTGACAGTAAATATTAAAAAAAGGGATTTGTTTCCAGGAAAAAAATTCTTCAGATTCCATACTCACTCTAAATGTTCAAATCTGACTTAGCAATATCTTAATTCTTTCTCTTTTAGCTTCCATGGAGGATCTGGTTTCAGCATCAAATGTCACTGAGACTGTTAAGGGGTTTTTTGCCCTGCTCAGAAAAAATAACAGTGATTTGGATAAATATTTAGTAATTTCTCTTAATAACATACAGTCACCAATCCTTTCTCTAATATGTTGTCAAAATCAGCAAATCTGGTAAAGAAATAACATTTAAATGTTGAACATAATTGTTACTTCAATATGGCAGTCATTAGCATGGAAGGAGTTAATGTTCCCCACTCTTCTTCTAAGAGTAAAAAAGGCAAGGAACAGCTGTCACTCAGGTGATGAATACAAGCTGCCAGCCTTTTAAACAGCAGGTACAGCATTTGAGCTCCGAATTAATTAGCATTCAGAAAGCCTAAACACGGCTTGATAACTCCGCAAGATGATTTTTGTCCCTTCCTGCAAATTAATACTGCTATTAAGATGAGCAAGGGCACAATGCAGATCGTAATTGTACCCATTAAACAAAGTTTCACAAGTAATGAATTGGGGGCTCTTGCCAAGAATGCATCAAGTCAAATAAAGCCTTGCTGCAAACAACAGACGTACAGGAATCCATCTTCACTTTTTCATGGCATTCACAAGATCACATACAATATGGATTCCTGTGTAAATGCATGAAATGTTTTCTGCACATAAGCACAGGCTTCTCAAAAGTTCATGTTTTTTAATGTTTAAATAGTGGCTGTGTCTCAAAAGCATTCAGGCTACTTCCATACAAGAGCTGCTTCTAACATACACATATACACTGAAAGGGAGATAACGAGGCCTCAGAGATCATACTTAAAATGTCTTAAAAAACAAGGTCTCCCTCCCTCAATTGCTGCTGCAGCACTGCATCAAAGTCCACAAAATCCATGTGGAAAATCTTCCTCCTATATTTATCATTTCCTTTAAACGATGAGCATATTTTATAAAGCACAAAAATGATTGATATCAGAATTTAATGATGTTTAATAAGTGGCCATCTGTCAACAGTCAAGGAGTAAAAAGGAAGCACATTATTATTTCCCAAAAGACTAGAAATATTGATGCTAATTAAAAGGCACATTATCATTATCTCAAAGCAATGTCTAAACACTAATCAGACTTCACGTCCAGGGGAGAACGAGGGAGAACTACGGGTATGAGTGCTCCCCAAATAGGTCACTGGAGTTGAGAGTCTCCAAACTGGTGTTATGATAGCATAACACCATGATTGGAAGTTGGCAAGTAGCTGGTATCTCCTGACTGGGTGGGCAAGCAATCAAATCCCGATCTGACGTAAGAAAGATTATTCACTTTAAACTAAACTCTTCAGAAGAAACCTTTGGTACATTTTTACAAGGAATTGTAGAAGAAAATAACTGTGCTAAGCATGGCACTTCACTATTTTTTATTTCCAATTTTCCATCCACCTTATTTCACAACAGAATAAAACTCGTGGTGCCCAAACCCACCATTAATTGCACCATACTAAACTGCAACGCACTCAGTACTTTTAGCTGAGAAATGGATCAATGTCACGTGTACCTAAGGGACTTGCATGGTCACATAGATGGAAACCTACACACAAAGGAACAAAACCCATGAACATAGTGTCTGAAGCACTTTTAACTCTTTGGGCCTCTAGGAAGACCCTCTAGGGTTCAGGATGCTTCAGCTTCTTGTGCTGAGTGCTGTGGAGGAGGAAGGTACATAAAGGTAGGTGGTTCAGTCTGCTGCTCATGTTTGCCTGGAGCTCTGCCTTACATACTAATAGTCAGTTTATTACCTTTTAAAACGTAGGATTTATTGCTGTTTTCATAATTCATCTTGATCAGAACTGCTTTTAAGCAAGCAAACCTCTACTAACCTCAAAATCCATGCTTCACGTTCTAACTGAGGCCACCAGCAGCCTATAACATATTTTTGCCTCAGTATGTAAAAAGCTGACAAGACTCTTGGCATTTATTGCCGGCAGAAAGGCACAGTTATAGGCCACTGGCAAATGTTTTCCTGCCCTTGAGATATGAGAGATGTGTGAGCAAGATATGACTGATCCCACCTCCCACATTGTGGAAACTATATGTACAGTCCCAGGTTTAGCAATATTGACTCTGAGCCAGGCCCAGCAGTTCACCAACTTTGTGAGGTTTTGTGTTGTTAGAAAAGGAATACAGGTGAGTGATGCAGAATAGTCCTGTGCTGAAGGTAAGCAAAGCGTAAACAAACACGAAGAAAAAGGCATACTGGGAACAGGAGGGATGAAAATAGGGATGGGAGAACCACACTGAAAGCATGAAAAATGGCAAACTGAAAGTATCCCGGGCTGGAGAAAAGCACAGCTACCCTGGCAATCAAGGCCCAGGGGCATGAGTACCATACCTAATTAAGACCAGGCATTTTTCCCACCGTATTTTTACTGGCTAACTTTTTCACCTATAATTGCCACTATCAAGTTACCATCTCCATAGTGCAAAGCCACCTCTAGTCTTCCTCCTCAGGTCAAGGAACCCATTCATCACTGTCAAGTGAAGCATATTTCTATTTTTACTTGTCATTTTCAAACCATCACTTCTCACAGGTGTGACCTCTGATCCTGACTTTCCTTCCAACACTCCCCTTGCTACACTCTGAGAGTCCTCCATTATCTCCTCCCTGAGAAATATTAAAAAATTTAAAGGAGATGTCCCTGCTTTTGATTACCCTATTCCAATATAACTCCTTGATCTCATGCATAAACACTTCAATCATTCTGGCATTTTCATTGACTCAAATTAAATGCAGAGCCAGTAATTATTTCACAATCCCCTTGCCCTTTCATACACAAGTCTTCTGCCTTATACAATGACAAAGTATTACCTCCCAGACTCTTAAAATGGTTCAGATACTTCAGATACATTTTGGATATGAATCTGGCATGAGGGGACTATTAAGTAAACCTTGTGAGGCTTACCCAGTACTAATTGTTTGCAATTACAGTGCTTTTCTCATGTTGAGCTCCAATGCTCAAACATGATGTGAGTTGTATAACCATACAATAGTTCCACTGATTAACAGGTTCCTTGGGGCGATCATGAGCACAAGGTTCAAGATCCCCTGCATTTTTCAGCCTCTACATGTAAATTCAGCAAAGCTAATGCAAAAAGGGAAATTCACAGTACTGTTTACATAAATTGGAGTCTGGACGTTTAGACAGACACACAGAAATGAAAAAACATCATCAATGTCCAGTTTTACTTGTGTTATTTACTTCCATATTCACTACGTTTGTTTTAAACTGGCACCGAATTCTTTATTCTTGGTGCCTCCCAGGTTTGCCTTCTGACTCTGTGCAATTGTTGTACATTGTGTAGCTGTCAGAGCAGAAGTGGAATGTACGAATGGGTAATTGTAACTTGGGGCATATGGCACTACACAGAATGTAGTAGGGATTAGAAGGAAGAAGGGGGTTTTGTTCTGATTTTTTTCAAGAGTCCGGATATGACTAAAGGTTTTTCCGGTGGGCAAAGAAAATAACTCTTGTTTATCCATTTCTCTGCAATTTGAAAAGTTGCTTGCCTTTTTTTTCCCCCCTTTTCTTTGGGGGTGTGCGGTGGGGAGGGAAGAAGAGCAGAAGTTATCCTTAACATTAATTCTTATTTACATGACAAATAATAGACTTCCTTCTGGTTATCTTCTTGTGTCCTAAGAAAATACGTTCTCAAACAGCACGCATGACACTGAGATTTTCACAGTAAGAGCACTGAAATGAGCTAGCTGCTGTGTAAACATGTCAGGCTTCATACCTCACATGCATTGAAATGACCAGCACAGTTCGCTCTCCTCAAAGGTATTGCTTCAAGCTGATTGCTGACTCAAGACAAGAACACAACCCTGGTCACAGTGAGTTTCCGAGTATTTTCTCTGCAGCTGCAGGGTATAGAGGGTTTTCTGTTTGTTTTGCTTTTTCCCCCCTCTTTCATATGAAACCTCAGATTCTGGAGTACAGTTTGGCAGCACCAGGCTGAAATCGCTGCCAGTTTCCTAGGGTACAGAATTTCTAATAACACAAAGCCCTGACTATCTTCTTGCCCAATAAATAATCAAAATTTTGTACCACGATCGTCCTTAAAAAAATATGACTTCTTGTTTTTCTCTCACGGTTGCAGCTAATCCTTTCTGTCAACAGGGTTTCATCTCTAACAAGCCTGCCTGTGACATGCTAGGTCCCAATACATCTCTCAACAAATCCCCTGTGCACGGCGTGGTTCATAAAGCGCACAGGTTGCAAAAAGGACCACAGAGACAGAGCCTCTCTCCTCTAATGGGATCAGAAAGGCTGTGCTTTCCGAAGGAAGACGCTCATCAAAGGAGAGGCCAGGAGAGACAGCACAGTGTCAGGGAAGTCCCAGCCAACATATCCCGTTTCTGGTGCATAAAAAGAACAGAGCATTCGTGATATTTGTATTCCTGAATGGCTCCTCTGTCAGGTTGAATTATTGGTCACATGTTTATCACCGCCAGGCTGGAAAGCTGACCCAGGTGATGTTTGCTTCATACTCAGCAATTTTGAAGAACGCTTTTCTAGCGTTAAGGGCTGGCATTGTATGACTCGCTCTTTAGGACTTGCTCTTCCTTTTTTCTTACCCTCTTCTCTCCCTACTTCAATTTTACGCTTCTTCACTTTGCCCAACGTATCAAAAGAAAATGCACAAGGTGGTAAAAACTGGATGTATCATTTTTACCAGCAGAGGCTTCCATTGGTTTTGCAGAAGGGATAATGGGAATGAACTCCATTAGAGCAATCTGTTCTCCCCACTTACCCAATGCCTGGCCCTCTACCCACAGCAGCCTAAGCTTCATGTGCGGCCGTGGAGGGGAGGAAGGTGACAGACACCAGCTTGCTCTCCTGCTTCCTGTGGGAGAAGATGTAACCTCTCCTGCAAAATGCACATGGCGTGGCTGCTTTCTCCCACTTTCTAAGGGAAACAGCCCCATTTTCATTTCACTGACAAGGACATGAAAAGTGCCCTCAAATTCACTGTAGTGACACTTGACACCTTGGGGGTTGTTTCTTTATCTTATCTGGGATTTTAACCAGCTCCCACAGTTCGCTGGACTTCTCTGAAATCTGTTGTCAAGCCAAGAGTTTCAGTTTACTCAATGGCCTAAAGTGCTGCAAAAGCTGGTCTTGATGAGTGTCAAACTGCTACTAACTAAGAGAGACCACAATAGCCATGAAACCAAAAATTACAGAAACTCTAGTTTTGTCTTCTGAGATGTCCGAGAAACAGTGTGCCTCTGTCTGTGTATACACATTCTCAAGTAGAAAGGCAGAAAACATTTAACTGAGGGTACTTTGAAAAGGATTTAGTCAGCTATTAAAACTTATTCTGTTCTTGGAGCGATTAGATGGGGCAGCAGAATGACACAGCTCACTCAGTGACATGTTAGCTGACACACTACACAAAATTCTATACTCATTCAGATTTAGCATCTCACATCACCTCAACAAATACTAATTGTAACAACTACTTACCCTTAGTAACTTCTAAAACAATTCTATTATTTAATTTTTACAATTCTATTTATTTCTTTTATGTCTGATGTAGTTAGTTAATGTTACAACCAGTTGAAACACCTGATGTGTAATTTATAAAATTTCACCTTGGGCACTCTGCTGAAGTGCTGGCATTGCCAAATCTCCAAGGGACATCTGCACTTAAGTAAATACTATTGCAGGCACTTCAGACAAATTTTCACACACAAGTCTATTAATGTTGTTTCCTACATACGAAACTCACAAATGAACCAGTGGCATTCATTAATACTGTGCATTAATGGGCAGAAATTTCTTCACATGGACTCTATAAATCTTCAAATACTCGCAAGATAAATAGTTTGCTTTTGCATAATAAGAAAAGACAAAATTTCGTGTTTGATGAAACACTTGGACCTAATTTTCTTTAGGAGTATATCAGTACTTGTACCAAGAACAGATGGGAATAAGTATGTATTTATTTTATGCTCCCTTTGCTATGTTCACAGCAATATAAATTTGCATTTAATTTATTATTGGAACTAAATTTGAGAACCATTCATCTGGGGAAAAAATGCAAGGAAGACCCACATTTCTGAATGGATGTTATTTAGCTGGGTAAAAACAATTAGGCCACAGCCACCCTACCTACCTTGTAATTAGGTGAGATCCTAAGAAGACTAAAAAAAAAAAAAAACAAAAAACAACAACAACAACAACAACAAAAAAAAAAAAAAAAAAAAAAAAAAAACAAAAAAAAAAAAAAAAAAAAAAAAAAAAAAAAAAAAGAAAAAAAAAACCAACAAAAAAAAAAACAGTAAAAAGGAAAAAAAGTAGGAAAAGAAAAAATAGGGCCATCTGAACATGTCTTCCCATCAGCTTTCAGCAGGGCTGGACAATCAGCAGTCAGCTAAATAACTCAAAAAGTAAACAGGAAAAAGTTATCTCAGGTTATTTACTAACTGTTCAAAAAGAGCGTAACAGTAGTGAAACCACACAACTCCTCCTCTCATCCAAGCAGAGAAGCCAACATATGCTATTATTTCAGGGGTATGCTTTCCTCCTTGAAAAATAACCCTGCCTCACCTAATAACTGGGTTTATGTGTTTAGAGACAGTAACTGCAGCTGAATACAGGCACAAGTTTAACTGTTTTAGCTGAATATGAAAGTAAAAAGTTCTACTTAAAGCCACCTTATAAGTGAATCAGATCTGCTGGAAGAAAACAATTGTACAAAGAACAAACAGAAAAATTGCACAAATTCCTTGTAACAGTCAAAAACTTCGGCTTTTCAAGGCATCTGGTCATCTAAGCAAGTCCACTGGGACCACATGGCACGTAAACAAATTAACATTTTGTTTAAACGTCAATCAACAAGATCTTTCCATTCAAACCCAGATCAGCTGCACTGGCAGCTGTTAAAGTGGTGACACTCCTGGCTTACACAGATGCCCGGGAGTCAGTGGAAAAACCATTCTACTTTTAAAATATCCTCCTAGAAGCTTACAGTTTAAGCTTTTCCAAATCTCTACCAAAAAATATAAAAGTAAAATTTCTGGGGACAACCCCAATTGCTTCCTCCATCCTCTTCTCATTCAGAATGTTGGAGGTTAAAACTCCACAGCAACCAGTGCAATTTTTATACATCGCTCTGTACTATTCATCATCATTCCCATAAAGTACTTTAGACTCAGTTTTAAGGGCAGTGACATCATGGAAACTTTCCAAGAAAAAAGGGAAAACACTGGCATAAAATGCTGATCACCAGATCAGAGGAAAAGCTTGCAAAGAATTCTGTTGGAGTACTCTCTTAAGTTGTTGAAATTTGCAGAAAGGTAGCACCTCATCACTGGGGCAGTGCAGAGTGACCCCAGGACGCCAGGTAGGTAACACCATATGATTCCAACAGAACAGCGAGGGCCATTGGAATGAATCATCAAAATCCTTTGTTGAAGGTGGCACATGCAAATACAGGCTGAAACAAGCTTTGAGGGCATACTTGGGAGGAATATGGGGGAAGGTGGTGGGGTGAAATGAAGAAGAAAATAAAGCCACAAAGCCAGGTAAGTACTCTTCTTCGTCTTAACTTTAAATGTTTGTCAAATTTTTTGGTGGTTTCAGTTTCTTTCAGTATGAAAAAACAACACTGAATGTTGCCAAAAACAGTCTCGATTTGTTATGAACTGCAGAGAGCTCACACACAAAGACACTTCTATTCTTCCTCTTTGCCATGTAAATATACATGATCAAGTTGCAGGTGATAAGCAGAAAAGAATAACAAAATCTGGTCTACTTCACTGTGAGTGAACAAGTTGTGCACATAATCCCCTTCCCAGATATTCTTCAGCACAATGTACAAGAATTTAAAAATGCGTTACCCATGACGGTTCTCCTAATACCTTTAATTAAAACACTACCAGAAGTTATAATGAAAAAGGATTATTTCTTTTTTAATACACTAAAACCTCAAGCTCCTGTTATTTCACATTCTGGTAAAAAGGAAATGAATAATGAAGCCACATTTTGGGATTTAACATAATTGTAAGATTTTCAGTTAAAGGGCAGGAAAGATGATTCATTTTAAAATTTCCTTTTAACAGATACAAGCTTTATGTTCATTTATTATTACAAATACACTTATTTAAAATGTCACCCTTTTAAGCTCCCAACATTTGTTAACAAGCTGCATCTTTCTTCTGCCCCACTACAAATGACAAACACAGGGTCTCACTGAATGAAAAGAAACTAGTTAATAATTGGCCTTGTTGTGATTTCTGGCTGCCTTCTAACACCCTTCTGGATTTCTCTCTGAATGCAAAATGCTTAATATCATCAGGTTTTCCTGGTGATCAGCAGGCTAACACGTGACTACTTACAACAAAGCTATTTACTGTTTGCAAACTCTCCCACTCCCTTCTGACAAAAGCATTTTATCATTTCCTGGATAAAAGCTGGGATACAGGGGCACAGCAAGAGGAAGGACAATTGACTCCAAGATTCCTGCATGCCCGTGTGAAAAGTGGGCAGGTCCGCCCACTATGGGTGTTCAGCACTTGTTAGCACTTTGTTGGGTTCAGAGCATCTCCCCGCTGATTTCAGTGGCGGCTGTAGGAACCGTGGTTCCCTGGCCTCCGGTTCTTCGCTCCGGGAGTGGGGATGTCAACTGGTGCTGCCTGTCCGAGGTGATGATGCCAGGTCCTCCACCAAGGTGAGGACGGTGGCCATGCAATGGAACGATAACAGGTTTATCTCTTCTCTCTCACACAACTCCCACCTCATGGTTTCCACAAATAAACCAGACACCGAGCTCCTTCACCACACAAGCCTCATTCCTTAAGCCACAAGTCTGATTCCTAGAGCCATATCCTCTTCTGCAATCCAAAAATCTTTTGAGCTCCCTGATCACATTATCAAAAACTAATTGATGACAATCATATACAAAGGCGAAGACAGTAAAACTCTGCAAGTATTTGTAACTCACTTGAGCTTCTTTTAATGCATAGCTTCTGTATGTAATTTCTGGGATTTGGAAACTGCAAAAACTTGGAATTGGCTTCTCTGAATTATTCTTTTTTGATGGGAACTGGTTGTTTGGATTCTTGCTTTGTTTCTGTCAACTAAAAAGCCAAACTGATATCCTGCTATGAAGCACCACATTGATGCTGAAATCCATTGCATATCAAAAATTTGGTACCTAAACAATTGAAGTAAAAGACTGAGGTAGCAGATTATCTTCTGTGATAACAGGGCAATAGCATAGATATCTGCTACTTGTTTCATAAAGTATTTGCTAACAGCAGAGAAAAATCCTGAATTCAGTTCCAGATTCTTGATAAAGGTGCACTTACTACAGATCTATCCCATCCAGTTCCATTCTTCCTGCAGAGCACAGCTCACCTCTGCTGAGCATGAGAAAACAGGGGTTTCCAGAGCCTCACTGTAACTTTGAACAACTTAGGCAGATGTTTTACAAGAAAAAAACCAAAACCATAGCCCCTTAAGAATGTTTAGACCCTTGCTCAAAGCATGACCTCTGCTTCCTAATTAAAACAGCAACAACAGCATCAACAACAACAAGAAGCCACAAGGAACTGTGGGATAACGAAGTCACTGTTCTAAAAGGATTTTATGTACGTAGGCTTTAAAAATCATACCTTGATAATACTGCATTGCAACCCCAAAGAGAGCTTGAGCACAACTGTGCCACATGAAGACCCGGGTGACACTTGGAGAAACAAAACCTGATTTAAGATTTAGCAGATCAAAAAAAATTTGGGATCTAACTGCAGTTATGATGTAAGACAGAATATAAATTCATTAGCACTGTCAATATATTTTGCCCAATCGCTCTGCCAGGTCATATTGACCTGGAAAAAGGAGTCTGCATATGTGTGCATATCTGAGTGCATTACACATGCACCTCTTGGAGAAAGAACAGCTATGCAGGATTGATGGCTACAGACAGTATTTCTAATGGCCTTTTTAATTGGCACTATGATGATTAATTGAGGCCTTCACAGAACTCTGGGAGTGCTCATTACCACACAGCATGGTGTCCCAGCACACTGTGTGGGTGACCGTTAATGCTAAATAGTCATCAAAACATGAGACACTGATAAGATAAATTTTACACAAATCTACGAACCCCAGAAATTGAAGCCTACTACTGAGGCAGCTGGAAAATTCTGCTTCCTCCTTAATACATTATTTTAGCAGTGCCCATATGCTCCAAGAGAGCAGAAAAGGACTTGAGAAAGGTATTGAAAACAGGCTACGTGTGTAATAAGGATTAAATACCTCATGCAGTATTTCTTGCCTTTGCAGAACTTTACATTCACTCATGGCTACACACGGGATATTGCAATTACCCCCTCAGACAAGAGCAAACCACATGGTTGATGCACACCTGCAATTGCTGGGAGAGAAGCAGGTGTGCTCAGGAATGACCATCAAATACCTCAGCTACACTGGACCTGCACGACACCATGCTGCTGCTGCTGCCACTGCCGCTGCCACCGCCTTTCCCCTGGGGAAATGCTGATGGGCTTCTCAGTGCCCAGCACCCAAGGCAGGGGTTGGCTGAGGTGCTGACCCGCCGCTGGCTTCCTGACAGCCATGAAACCACTGCAGCAGGTGTGTGGGGCCGGGTGGGAAGCAGCAACTTTGAGAGGACCTTGAGGGTTTCTGCTTTCTCCCTTTGGGTTGATACAGCTCTCATCTGGCTGTGGAAAGGGACCTGGGAGTCCTGGTAGACAGCAAGCTGAGTATCAATCAACAGTGCGCCCTCTGCCAACCATGTTCCAGGCACAGCATCACCAGCCGGTCAAGCGAGGTGATTGTCCCACTCTGTTCTGCACTGGTGCAGCCTCACCTTGAGTGCTGTGTGCATGCAGTTTTAAGCACCACAATATAAAAAAGACATTAAGCTAATAGAAAGCGTCCAAAGGAGGGCCACAAGGAATGGAAGTTGTATGGAGGAGCAGCTGAAGGCACTTGGCCTATACAGCTGGAGGAGACTGAGGGGAGACTTTATCGCAGCCTACAACTTCCTCTCATGAGGGGAAGAGGAGGGTCACACACTGATCTCTTCTCTGTGCTGACCAGTGACAGGGCCCCAGGGAATGGCTTGAAGTTGTCAGCACCAAGCCTGACAGAGTTCAAAGAAACGTTTGGACAATGCTCTCAGGCACACAGTAAGATTATTAGGGCTGTCCTGTGCAAGGCTGAGAGCTGGACTCAGTGATCCTTGTGGGTCCCTTCCAACTCCAAATATTTTGTGATTCTGTGATTTCTTTACCTTTGCCCTTCCCAGCACAGTGTGCAGCCTCCATGCCCACACAGCCCTCCCCGGCTCCTGCTGGATTACTGACACTCGCTACCCTCTCTTTGCAGTTAGAGGGGTGTTTGCTGCCTCAGGGCTTCCAGAGCCCACAAATGTCTCCAATACACAACAGAGAACCATTTAGCCACTTAGAAAAATTCTGTAAATAATCTTGGATAACACTAACACCATCTTACATTCTGTGAATGATTCAGGATTTTGTCGCACGCTGACAAAGAACTCATTCTCATTAGAATTCTGCAAAATCTTCTTACACAAATCTCCTGTCAGCTTCAATCCATTAAAAATAATAAAGGTATGCTCAAAAGTGGGAACCAAAGCAAATTTTGTTTAGACTTAACAGATTCAATTTACTGTGCTGTTAATCAGACAACAGCAACTCACGTCTTCCCTTGCCTTGACAATGGGATCTAATAGGACATTTGGCCGCATTTCCATCACACCATGGATCTCTGAAACACCGGTCACAACACAGCGCAGATTCAGCCCTGCCTGCAGGTCACAAGGAAGGAGCCGCGGAGTTCCCAGGAAAGAGGTACTCCCAAAGTGTTATCTGTTGTGCTGAGCATCCCTCCTGTGTTCAAACCTTTGCAATATCCTCTCCAAATCTGGAACCTGAAATAGTGATCGCCCACCAGCCAGTGCAGGAGAAAAGCTTAGATCATCTTTTGTCTCATTAACTGGCTTTTCATTGTCTTCCTTTCTCATTCCCACTTCAAAAGAAAAAGAGGCTTCGCTGCAGCTGAAACAGCTCCCTTCCTAACTGGAAAAAACCAGGGAACAGATATGATGTCCAGCCACATATAAGCCCCATCATGAGATGAGAGTAGCTGCCAAGAGTACATTCCTTTAAAAAAAATTAAAATAAAGAAAAATCTACTCTCATGATGAGTTCAGGACAGTTTCCTCAGCTGGGCCCATACAGCTAAAGCCAGCCAGAGACCAATTTGGGACCAGGCACTATTACACACCCCAAATAGGTGCATGGAACACAGGTGCATATGGGCAAGTTTGGAGGTTTGCTCTTACTTGCAAGCTTCCTGTTAAAAACCCGCACCTATTCTCTGAGAAATCTACCTTCCCAATTTTATCTCCAGCTGATTTGCACCAATATTGTGCAAATATGTTGCAGGAATTTATTTTTACATCACATTTTGTGAGCTAAGAACAGGCAATATCAAGGGAAAAAATCAACCCGACCAAACAGTTGCCAGGAAGCTGGGCTTTTTCAGCCATGACAGTAATGCTGGAGTAAATTGGCTTTGAAAGATTTCAGAGTTCTGTGGTTTTGGGTGAGGATTTTATGAACCAGTTTTAAATGTGTTTGGATCATTAAGAATTAGTTTAAGTTGTAGTTCCCTGGAAAAGAAACTAGTGTAAATCAATCTTTAAATACACATGAACAGCTTAAAATTGCATCGTATGCCATTGCTAACATGCAATAGCTTCAAACTCCAAAGTAGATTTAAGTGTTGCTACAGAGCTGAAGATATTATTTGGAAACAGATGTTAAAGTGTCATGAAAAGCAACTATCTTACTGAATAAATGAACTTCTTTATAGCACTTTAAAAAAATTAGACAGGTTAAATAATAGATGGCCTAGTCAACATTTTTAGATGGTGTAAATAGCCACCTTTATGAATCACAAATCATAACAAATTGCCATGTTTCTGGAAATGGATATTAATCTCCTTGAAACCTTGTGCTCATGACGCACAGCAAGTTTGCCCAGTAAAAGCTCATGGAAACAAAAGAAGAAGAAAAAAAAAACAGAAAAACTGACACACATGACACATTTGTAAGAACAACTGAACTGGTGAATCACAAATCCCAGCCTTTCTCCCAAGAGAACTGCTTCTACCAAAAAAAACCAAAACACTACAAAATATATCTCTGTTTTGAAGTGCTTTAGGTTTTTTCTTTTTAAACTTGAAAATTAATCTATTTTGCCATTCTAAAGAAATAAGGGTCATAGCACTCTAACTGTGGTTAAACTAATCTTTAATTCAAGTTTGATTTAATAAGGAGTTTGTAAAAATACTGTGACGCAAATGAACTCTATATGTTCTCTTCCTTGTCCTCCAACAGAGAGAAAATGGTATTTTCAAAATCCATTGACATGACTCAAATTGTTTTGCCTCTAGAATTTTTATGGTTTCAAACATATCTGACACATCATTTTTGCTACCTCTTGTTAACTCTCTCGAATCATTAGCGGCACTTCGGTGTACAGGAGGAGAACGCTAAATTAAAGAGTCGATTTCAGTTTTTAAGCCCCCGAGCAGAAAAGGTTGAGCACATCACAGAGAAAATGTATTTTACTTCCAACTTGGATTGCCTGTGCTCTCATTACACTACCTCAGCACCCCTTCAGCTGCTGTGTGAAGCAGAGGTCTATTAAGCTCTGAAGGGAGCTCATTCTTCTGTCCTATAAGCTAAAGAAAGACATTTCTGGAGTGATGAGAACTGCTTGAGCTGGATGGAGAAGATACTTGAAAATGCCTCGTGGGGTTCCAGCCATACAAGCCAAAGCATAATAGCGCTGAACTGGGGGTGTGGCACAGCAGATATTTATAACTGCTGGTGGACAAAGCTTTTATTGCCTTTAGAAACACTGAGATGAAAGGGGAAAACAACTCTACATTGAGGGGGGAAGGGTGAATGCACACAATGGGTTTTTTATATATTACCCAGACTAGCGTCTGTTGCTGTGGGACTTTTCTCATTTACTGAGCTAAGAGGATAATTTTGCGGTGTGTCAGCAGATAAAGTGAAGGACGCAACTGCAGCGAGCAGGCCCGTTGGTTCATGCACACCTTGACAAATGGCTAATTGCAGCTGTGGGCTGCTTTGAAATTCTGAGCATTCATGTGTCAGCTGCAGAAATCACAAGTGAAATCTGGTAGAACAGGAGAAAGGAAAAGCACGGCACGGCGACAGAGGGAGAGGGAGGGTTCATTACACACAGTGTAATAACAAGAGGGTGTGCAAGAAGAGCACCAATGTGCAACTGGTGCCAGTCACAAGAAGTGGTGAGGGGCATTTGGCACAGAAGGCAAAAATCAACAGGAAAATTAAAGTGAACATGTATCTTTTCCTTTTCCATTGTTCATAAAGCTACAGATTTTGTTCCAAGAAAAAAAAAAAAACAAACCAACCCAACTAGAACAAACTCCATGTACCAAACCAACCAACTTCCTTCCCACTCCCATCTCTCTGCCACTTTTCCAAAACCAGAAACTCTAGAATGAATGTAAAAAACCCATCAGTTCAGTTACATGAAGGCAGGGAAAGAGAAAGAAGCTTTGGATATGATATAATAATAATATTTTATAATAATAATAACCATCGTCATAATCTCATTCTTTAATGGCTGAAGATACACTGCATAATTTCTCTGGGGATTGATACATTACAAGAGGGTCAGTGAAAGAAAGCTGCCCAAAATACTTCAAATTCGTTTCAAAAGATCCACTCAATACACCCTGCTTTTCAAAATCCTGGCTTTTCATGCAGCATTTTCCAGTCTAACTCCTCTGAAGAAATAAATTCAATTTAGGAGGGAAGAAAGTACAATTTTCTGTAACTGGAAAAGGCAAATCAATACTTCATAAGTATGGTTTGCATTAAGATAATTAATTTTCCACAATATGCTCAAATATCAGCAGTGAAAACAGTATAAAACCAAATTAATGACTAAATATTCTACATACTAAGAGCATGAAAACACTCATTCATTATTGTTAAATAGAGTAAATGGGAAGTGATTTCTATGGCTGTCAAACTGCAGCCAGTCTGAACACCTTGAATTCTGAAGCCTACGGATAGTACGATATTGTCTTTTCTTAATGGTTTGTTAGAAGCTTCATAATGTATCAAAAACCTTTTTTGAAGGGAAAGGCAACCTTTAAAGGTCTCATTCATTTGGACTGTGCCTCATTTCCATTATTCCCCAAGCTCATGTAGATTTTATTCCTCTCATTCTTTGCAAGGTCATATTTTTTTTCTCTGTCATTTTACTTGTTACATCCCAAGCTTCAAGATCAGCAAACACAGCCTTAAATGCACTTCACCCTCACTCTAAAAAAAAAAAAAAAAAAAAAAATCCTTTAGAAAAGGCGATTTTGACATTGGCTGCCTGCAGTTTGACTCCCTACCGCTTCGCAGTGAGATCAAGAATAATACTTCACTTTACAATGCTCACCTCGAGATTGCGTCAGTAATGAAACACTCCAAGCAGGGATCAGTTAGAACAGCAAATGGCTTTAACATTTCCAGGGAGCAAAGGAATTGAAACATACCACACTTCACATCTGCAGAACAAAGAGGGGGCTAAAAGATACAGAAGTAAAAACAACAACAACAAAGTCCTTCATGGTGTAATGTCTTGAAAGAGTGAATGTGTATGGCTAGAGGAGCTGCTGTGCTGCATAAGGCACTAAGGTTTTGTTAACCACAGCTTAAAATCTACACTAGGTGCAAGATAAATTCTCTCATATTTTCTCTTAAGTATTTCAGCCTATTTCCAAATTTTCATGAAAGCAAAGACAGGACCAAAAAGCTTTCCTGAAGGAAAGCATTGCACTGCAATGATTTCTTGAAGATTAGTTGTAAATTTATTTCCAAATTTCTAACACTGTATACAGACATACATAGGGAGTTCAAAAATATATGCAGCAAATGCACAAGCAGAAGCAATAAAATACAATCCAGTCATAAAATCTGCCCCCCTCTGAGGGGGATTTCACAGGATCTCAACTGGAGGCAAGAAGGCAATAAAAGCAGATCCGTGGGTGTTCGCACTGCACACAAGAATGTATGCAGGCATATCTCACTGTTTGATATCCAGGTTATTTCACTGGGAATTTCACATCTTCTGACATGTCACCCTCACAGACGAAGAATCTGATCTAATTCTGATCACTTCTGATAAGGTATTTTCATATAGGGATGCAGGGACAGAATCCAATACCAGCCTTGCACCATTGCAGAGCAGGAAGAAATTGTTACATGCACCTCTTCTGAGGCCAAGTTCTCCCTAAGGGACACAGGATCTCTACCCTTGTTTGAATCAAAGAAAAAACAGCAGTTTGATTCTCAGTTTCTAGAATTTTCTAAGTGCAATTTTATCCTGAAGGGTCACAAGTTGAAGACAGTTCCTCCTATCTTGGTATCTCCTGCATGTGCCTCCAGAATTTAGTCTGAGGCCAGAGAAGGAGGTGATATTTACCTGGCTAGAAAGCAGAAAGCCCTCAGTCTGTTACTCTTGGAAGAATAGCCAGCTACAGACAAATATTTTTTATTCATGCACATGACATTTAATCTGTGTCACTAAGACAAATGAAATGCAAAAGCTTCACATCTACGATTACATCCCCTACATTCACTTTTCAGAGCATGAGTATGTCTCAGAAAGAAGGCGGCTCAGGACTGTGCTTTCCCATGCAGGGAATTGTTACTAAGCTAAAAGGGGCTGCAGGGATGATAGTCTGGGTGTGTGGAATTAGCGCTCACCGGGACGAGGCCTAAGAAGATCATTAAAGGCCGCTGGTGACGCCAGCTAATGAAGTCACTCCTCCAGCTCAGAGGCTTTGGCACTGTCAGTCTTGCACTCAGTCCTTGCTGAATATGTATCACTTTAGATGCTAAAGCTTCCAATGTGTGCTTTAAGCCTGCTTAAGGAGAAAACTATAGTACTAAGGGTTTGGGGGGGGGGTTATGTAACAGTAGCCCTGAGAAATAAAACCAACAACCCATTTTTGGAGAAGCCATGAGTTTGAAGTAATTGAAAGAAATCACTGGACCCCAAAAAAACTGCACACCTTGTTTCTTGATTTTGGTATTTGCAAACTTAAGCTAATGCAAGCACCACTCTACACTGTCAGACACTCAGATTTGTCAGTGTTCTTAAAAGGCATGTAAATACCTTAGATTGAAGCATAACGATTTAATACAGATAATTTTTCTGTCTTTTGAATATCTCTGTTTTGTAGTTACAGCAGATATTTTGCCATATGCTAATTTTCAGACAAGACTGAATGTACACTAACAGGAGGGAAAGTTTTCCATTAAAGAACATAACTGCAAAATCTAGTAAAAATACTTTTCGAAAATCCACAGAGATTTTAGTTCAAGGTTTTCTTATTGTACTAATAAATGATTTCATGTCCACTCTGTGTATGAAGCAACATTATTTATTGCATAGATTCCTCCTGAGGAGCACTTGACTATTTGCAGAGAAGTACAAATATATCATAAATTTTCCTGTAACTAACACTAAAAATGAAAACAACTGCTTTGTATTAAAGAATTACCCACTGCCAACCAATGAATTTGAAAGAAAAACATCAAAATAACTTAAACTGGATCTTGACTGGTACACTTCAGTTGAATTTTGTCCCAGGGTTAATGTCCACAGTCTCTAGATTATTTAGAAGTGATGACAAGCTACATTATTTTCCCCTGATTCTGTGCTTCCATTCCCATCATTGTACACAACTATCAAAAATTTCTCAGTCTATTGAATATAGTATGCCAGACTCCCATCTCACTGGTTCGGGGCAGGTGAAAACAAAATTCTGTTCAAGGAATTTAAATTTCTCCACTGGCATCTTGGGAGTTTGGTTTCCAGACCAAAAGTGAACTTTCATGTAACAAAATCTATCAGTCTGTATCCTGGAACATGGCTGAATCACACCAGCATCATTTCAGAGTTAAAACTCAGCTTCCAACAACTCAGACACGGTATAATTTCAGAAGAAGGAATAAGCAGAGAAAGCTCAGAATTGTACAAAAGAATGATTACAACTAACGAAAGTAACAGGAATGTCTTAAAATTACAGAACTGTGTATTACAGTCTCAAAATCTAAAGAATCATGTGTCACCTTGCAAGGGTGATGAGCACCTTCACACAGAGCCCCCAGCTTGTGAAATGATTTGTACTGTTGTGCAACACCAGAAAACAGGGCGGGATAAACAGCAGCCCCGGAGAGCAGCGTTGGGATGTCAGCTACCAGGACTTCAGAGGAAGACATCAGTCTTTCCGAAACTTCTGGGTAGTGGAGTATTCCCATCACATCAGAAAGTCTTCTGAGGAGGTTTGGAAGGGACAAACCTGCTGTGCGAGGAGATGGATTTTGGGGCTGAGCAGGAGCCCAGCCTGATCCCCAGAGAAGAAGTTTGAGCTGACTGACTCAGCTTGGATGTGTAAAGGGGCTGGGAAGAGGGACAACTCAGGCAACGGGAGCCTGAACTGAGACTTTCCAGTGTACAAACGAAAATCAGGAACTGCAGCAAGTGGTTCTCAAGAAAGCAGAGTAAGAAAAGCCACAGCCCTCACCCAGCCTCTGTGGGCAGAGCCCAATTAATTGTATCATGACCCATAGGGAGTTGTGAAAGTTGTGCAATTATTGGGGAAAGTGTTACTGTAATTTCCTGAAAGGGCTCTGTCTGGTCTCTGGGCTTATCCTGCTCAGCCAAAGGGATTACTTTGCCACTCAAAACAGTCCTCATTCATAAAATTAATTCCTGATTTTTAAGAGGGTCAGGTACTTGAGGAGGGAAGGTTATCTCTGGGGTGGAAAGTAACAAGCCAGGATCACTTAACCAGGTTGCAGAGACTCCTTCCCAGCAGAGGTATCAGCACACAAAACCACTGCAAAATGCATGCTGAAGGATAATACTCACTTATAGAAAGAAATACTTACTGATAAGGACTGGGCATCCTTGATTATTCAGATTCTAAAATGAAGATTTTGGGGCAGTGGGAGCTTTTGCTCAATATACCACTTTTTACTCTGATTTTTCAGAAATACAAATTATAAACAAAGTTTCTGAAGAACTCTCAGAATACACGGAGTCACTGGAAGGAATCTTTTTAAGAATAATTAAAAAAAAAAAGAAGGCATGAGACTTGAACTGAGAATTTGGGCTGCAATTATCCTCTTGAAACTCAATTCCACTGGCATCCCACCTCAAAGATGAGCAAATCACAACATGATTCTGTGATCGAAACCTGTCTGCCGTCAATCCACGTAACTGCCTTATACTTCACATGGACCTGCTCATCTTGTCAAGCAAAGAAAAATCTCCTAATCAGTTTTAGCACCCCATAGTCCTTCCAATTCTCAAAGTAATATTCCAAACAGCTCAAGTAGAGCACAGTAACACAGAACTTGGCAGCCAACCCATTGTAATGCTATGAAAGAGCAGAACTTTGGATGATAGAGGCCATAAATTTATAAAGTCCTTTTAAGGCCATCCATACCACAGTATGAAACTCGAATGACTACTTCTCCCACCTGTTTCTTACAGGTTTGGTTTTTTCCAGGAAGAGCTGGGAAGAAACAAAAGGACAGCCAGTTACCTCACATTTCAAAACTGTATGTTAAAAAAAGATATCATTTACTCCTTTAGTCTACACAACATCCTACAAGATGGGCTGGAAAAAAATACAAACAGCTCTCAAATCCTGCTTTACCTGTGTGCATACATGTACAGGAGCACAAAGGTATCCTTGGAGTAGAGATACACCTGATTTCCTACTAACCAATCCCAAGAACAGCATCAGAAGAAGGAAACCATAGCCTATAATTATGCTGTGCAAGCCATGTATTTTCATTGTTTAGGGGAAAACCTTCTAGGTAATAAATGCTAACGGAATGGAATGTGATACACTTATTATTAAATACATGTATTTCTGATACCTCATGATAATTAATAATTACTCATGTAATTTTAATACAGACTGCAAATTAAATTCTTATAAAATACATGCAAAGAGCAACTTGTCCACAGGTTTGGGAGAACCTGCTCCTAGGAAAACTGCAAAATACCTGCTTTGATGCTTCTGATACTTATTAAATCAGCCTACACCAATTTTTTTTAATTGATGATCAGAAGCATTATTATGGCAAAAGTCCTAAAGGCACCTGTTAGTTGAAGTGTAGGGGCACAGCAAAAGGTTGAGTTCAAATTGCAAAAGACCTGTTAATCTTGAGTATAAATACAATCATGTCAAAATTAGGGTGCTGGGACAGGGCATTACTTGCTCCTGATGATGTTCAGGAATCCATAAATCATATCTTAGAGGAGGAGATGGACTACAAAAGAGAAAGAACTGCGGGATGGAAAAGAAGCAGCACTATTTTAACACATTATCTTCCACATCTGGAATCCAGCAATGGCAGCCTCAGGAACAGATCAGAAATTCATTATTCTAGATCAATATTTCAGTGTAACAAAAAGCTACATCATCTGGCTAAAGAATGCCTCATTTAGGAAAAGCTTAAACATCTGTTGCTAACAATAATTTCTGCACGTATCTTGTAAAGCTGCTTCATCTAAAAGGAAGTTCAGCACCAAAGACTTTATATATTTTTCTAGAAAATAAGCTAGCAGCTCTCAGGCAGAGGAACGTAAAGGCTTGGGAGCTGGGGTATTGTGAAGGGTTTTTTTGTTTCCTTTTCTTTTTCTATTAAAAACGAGGCCACAAAGCAGTGTGAAACTGTGTCCTAGATGAATACTCTGGCCTTCATGTCTTACTTGGGTTCCTCTGCAGCTCACCCCTTCCAGCTCTGCATGCTGCAGGCAGAAATGGATTTGCCAGGTCCATTTGACAGTGACCTGTGTGAGCTTTGCACATGAAGGCGACTCGCTGAAGCGGTAATCCATGTCCTTCCCAAGGCCTTTGTCATGTGCGAAGCCAAGTCTGCTGCGCACTGGAGTCTGGTAACACGGGGTTGCACATCAGAGTGTAAATCAACTGAAGAATGGGGTGAAAATAGTGCAAAAGGAGATTCACTGCTCAACATGTTACAGTTACAAAATGCGTGCAATCAAGTAAGCAAATTCAAACACAGCAGAAAAGGTGAAAAAGAGCAAAATGGAGACCAAAAATCCTGACAAGTGAAAGGAGAAAAAAAAATTGCAAAATTCTATTTCTTGAAAACATAAAATTAGTAAGATTTAAAAACATTTCCAAATATTAAGTATCCTAGTCTCCTAGAAATCTGCATTTCATTCTTACTAAGATACAGTAAATCTGGCCCAGAGATTTTCACAAAGTCTGGAAAAGGAGGTGAAGGAGACACAGTGGGGAAATGAAGCTGAACATTCCTGTCGTCCCCATAGGAAGTCACAGCCTTTTCCCATCGAGTGACACTGAAAACACAGGTTATCTTTATCCAAGTAATTCAGCACGAGCTTAGTCCTTAACATAGGTACCATTTGAATGCCATTTGATAAATAATTAACACTTCACCTTTGGCAGCAGTGCCAAACTCTAGATTACACCCTGAATTGAGGCTCTTGCCAGTGAATGAGTTTGAATCACATCCTTTAAACCAACTCCCACCACTAACTTTTCTCTTAGCAAAATCAAAGATGAGGAGGCAGTTCAAATACCTGGAAGGCAATGTTTCAACTTACATTTATAGTTCAAATTAAAAGCGTGCATCATGTCTTTATGACACGATGCTAAATTTAAGTTTGTCACAATAAAACAAGAATGACACTAATATCACACAGCCGTGGTATCTCTCCAAAGAATTACTGTTTACGTATTAAATTAATTGTCTGAACTTTTTAAAGGAAATCCTTTTGCAGTATTTCACAGCTGAGCTATGAAATGAACCGTACCAAGCCTTGCAGGTACTCATTTAGCAATAACATAATTCTGTTTTTAAATGTGTGTGCAAAAGACACCCTAGTCCAGTTTATACTGAAGCTTTACCTACATAATCACATCAACCAGTAATGCAAATGTGTCTTGACTGGAGACAAGCCCTCATTAGATTATGTTGCATTACAACAAATTCCTAACAGTTCCTAATGAAACACTTGCCATCTAGCAAAGTAAGGCGATTAAGTAAACGGCGCTGTAGCATGACACCGTGTGGTAAAATGCCATGGGGAAGGGCTTAATTGCAGGAGCTTGCACTAAATGCCGAGCTCCAAGTGAGCCGATTGGAATCCAAAGTGATAGGAGAAGAAATGGAGCACTCTTAAGTATTTCTGGACTGTAAATCTAATTACTTGTGGCTGGAAGCTAATGAAGTCCAAAATACACACAGCAAAGCAGGAAACTTGATGGTGTGCCTATGTACATGTGCTTGTAATTTTTTAAACCCATATAAAATCCACATCTCAAGGTTGCCTATATGGTGCGTAAGGTAGGTCATAAGCATGTATTTTCGCAGCTGTTACCCTTCGGATCTCCTGTTTGCATATGCAGATATTGAAAGGCTGATGTGCTGAAAATATGCACCCAAATGAATAAACACTGGCTGAGCCCTGCTCGTCAGGCACCGTGTTTGGATGCGGAAGTTCTCATCACCATCAGGTGCGCACTGGCTCATGGCAGGGGACACTCTTTGTTTCCTGGCAGAAAACAGACAAGTTGATGCCTTCCAATCCTGGTCTTCATGCATAGGAGGTCTGTGTAGGCACACTGAAGCTTCAATGTGGAATTTTCCTGACAGCCTAGATAACTTGGTCCCACCTCCCAAAGTGATACGGATGCCATGAGGACTTCCAATTCTATGAGTTCAAATCACTTCATACTTCGAAACATTTGAACTTTTTTTTGGTCAGAAAAGAAGAACCTTCTCATTTTGAAGTCATTTGATGACTTGAGAACTCGAGAGTTCATTGATCTCACCAACAAACTTCCTCCTAGCTCAGCAAAACATCAGAGTGTCTGCAATTTTATGAAACTTTACAGAACATGTTTCCCAAATGACAGCTCAGCTACTGTAGGTGCTGTATGCCAGCAGCCAGGCTCTGAGTTTGTTTTCCCTGAAACGTAGAGCCAGACTTCCAGACAGACTTGGCCCTTGATATGTGCAAATACTAGACAGCAGTAAAGGAAACTGCTCTTTGCGAAATGCAATAACACAGCTTGAAAGGGATGTTTTGAAAATAAATAAAAGACTGAAGGCCTGAAGAGGCACTGTGATTTTGGAGGCTGTTATCCTCTTAACTTTGGATAATGACAAGTTGGAAAACCTGCCTCACCTGCCTGTCCTGCCGACAGCATCTCCAGCTGGGGTGAACCAAAGGGTTTTCAAGCACCGGCTGTAGTAAACATCTGAACAGGATCTGTGGAAGTATCCCCACAAGACGTGTGGACAGACCACCCAGGCACGGCCCCGTGAGATAAATTTGCAATGCCTGGGCTCCTCCAACTGCTCTTCAATTGCCACAGACACGGCTGAGTTAGCGCGGGGGAGCAAGGTTTAGGTTGCCTGAGCTCTGTTTATTTCTAAGCATACCCTGAGAAAATAAAACATGCCGTAAGCTAAACAATTAGTCTTCCAAGAAAAATGGTACAGGCCGGACAGATATTACAGTGTAGCTTCTGATCTGCCAATGAAGTGGGCTGCAGCTGCAAGTCACTCCACTGAAGTGAAAATAGATTAACTGCATACATAAACTGCCTGATCCTTCTGTAAAACTGAGCAGGGGATTTGTGGGATCTGTAATCCTGGTATTCAGGTCTTTCCTTGTGCTCGGCAGAGATGTCTGAATCTGTTTCAGGCATGTCACACAGCTATTTTCAGCTGACTCCTCCATTATTGGAGATTTTAAAAAATGTCTTTACAACAATATTCAGTGACTCTAGACATTAACAATTAATGAGAGTTTTAGGCGCAGGCCTATAGACATCCCATTCCCCTTCGAGGGGAATATTTACAATGCAGTATATACAGTATTACATCCTATATGGAGATTGGACTACTGTGACATTACTGTTTTCTGAAAGTGTCCCTTTTTCCTTTCAATCTGCAAGTGTCTGTTCATAAATTAAAACTGTCAATATTATGGAAAAAAATACATATTTTAGGGCCATCACTGTTTTGATGCTAAAAATATAGATAACTCTATATAGAGGGTAATGTGAATAATATACATGGTGTTTGTGTACCTAGAAAGATAAACCCAAATATGGAGGCATGTGCTTTAAAAAGGCACTAAAATAATGCTCTTGTCCTAGAAACTAGAATGGAATTTTGCAAATATTTCACTAACACGAACCAACCAGGCTTCACCTACATAGAATAAAAAGCCAACATCACAAAACTTCACATGGTAAAGGTGCCTCAGGAACCCACGGCCGGCAGCTCAAGCCCTGGAATCCAAAGAGGATCTCCAGTTCATCCTGCAAGGAAGGTAGCAAACACTGAGAAAGGCTCCACATAACATAACATCCTTCAAGTTGCATGAAATTCTAAAATACACATTCTTACAGCCGTAGATATTGTCACTGCAGCAAAGAATAGCATTAAAATAAATAGTATTCTTGAAGAGAACTACCTCATCAGAATGCTTGCCTATCTAAGTCTCGCCACTATCAAGTTCTGTTACACATAATTAACCTGAAATCATAAAAAAATCCAATTAAACCCACAACATTTAAGTCATGTTAAACATATCTGTACTTTTTATTGAAACTCTAATAGTCCAAAATTCTCCCCTGGACCTTCCAGAGTAAGTGAAACTGTGCATAAAATAAAAATAATTTTATAATAAAAACCTATTTTCTTGAAGCACAATTTTATGAAGACCAGTATTAAGTCTTGGGAAATTATAATCTCGCCTGTTGCTATTAGTATTCATTAATATGCAATTCATTAATATGTAGGAAATGAAGTTTGTATTGGTAAGTGAATATTTGACAGTTTAAATGCAAAATCAGCATCTGGGTCAGATTTTAATACTGCTTTTTGATTTCAAAAACTGTATTTGTAAGACCAAAAACTACATTTGTAACCGACAATCACTAGATTTTTCTTACACTGTTACCTTTCAGTAAGATTATGCTTCCAAAAGCAGTAGAAAAAAATGTTTGTGAGAAGCTGAAAATCTGAAGAAATAAGGAATAATTACATTATCATAAGGAAGTGACAGCTTTGAAAGCATCTTTGTCAAGTTATTTTGAAAAGTGTTACTTCCAGCTCACCGTCAAGAGAGGGAGCATATACTTACGTGCCAAGGAGGGAGAATGAGTCAATGCAAAATATTAAAATATTTCATCCTTAGACCTCCTGCCTGTTTGCTAAAAATCTGTACATCAGAGAACCTAGTATTAGTCCATAATCTAACATCAATATTGTTTTGGCAAGTAATTAAGAATCCATTCAGGAAATTAAATGGAGTTGAGTTAAAATTTAGTTGTCACTTTGCATGTTGAAGCACGAGCCTGACACTTCCAGAAGACAGAGATACCTAAATTATCAGCATGTGATTTGAGTGAGGTATAAATCAGCCTTTCTCTTGGGTTTTCCATAAGTATATAAAAGAACTTCTTTAAGCCAATTGCCTTTACTTCACCATCAAACTGTCAGCTTTAGTCATTTTGTTACGCAGAACAACAATTTTCTGATTTAAAAAAGAATGGAAGATAAGCATGTTTTAGGAATTCAGAATACTGTCATGCCACAGTCCCTTGTTTAAAGGGATATCAAATAAATAAATAAACAAACAAACTAATAAAAAACCATCAAAATCGCAGTATATATTTTTATGTCCTCAAGCAGCCAGGTCACGGAAAAATCAAAACAAAATTGTATTTTCTCTCTGTTCTCAGTTAACGTTGACAGGGTTAGGTAAATGATTGGTACTGAAACTTGCAGTAAATTATTCTGTGCATACTTTGAATGCAGCAGCGGCAAAGAAAGATACACAGCAACCAAGCAGATCTGCCAGAATCTTCCTGGATCAGTTATAATCATGGAGGAAAAGCAAATCATTTTTTGACCTAACCAATCTATTTGCTATTTATTGTAACTCATGGGGTATCTCTTTCTCCCCCTCCTCCATGATGTTGCTGGTACACTCAAACAGGACACTTCATTATCAAAAAGGACTCATTTGCTTTTTTCCACTTCAGCCTACCTCTCCCAACTCCTTCTGTATGCTTTTGCCAGTGAGGCCTTTCCCCTCTCTGAATCCCCCCCCTTCTGACAGGGCTGCAGTGCATAGTTGCAGGAGTTATTTGATCAGTCACAGTCATGACAGTTATTTGATCTGCCATGGATATCGAGGTAACTACAGCCCCTTTGCTTTGTTCTAGAAAATATATGTCAGAACCAACAGCAAGATGGGGATTCCACATATCCTGTAGCCTCGTGCGGGACACAGCCGAAATCCCTACTCCACAGCTTGATGTACAGGTCCCCAGCTGGAGCACCCCAGTAAGAAAAGTAATTCCTTGTAATTGCCTGTGACATTTCAGATGATTAAAAAAAACCAAAACTGAACTATCTTCATTGCAAACTACTTCATTACTTCATTGGATGTGCTTCCTCATTCTCTGTACTTTCTCAGAGAACAAAACAAAACAAAAACTATGAAAACCAAATTAAAAAACCCAGCAGCTTCCCATCTGGAAGCCCAACCCAGCCTCTCTCAGATCTGTAACTTGGGCAAAATGACACAGTCCAAAGGAAAAAAGAGAAGTCAGTACAACTCCAGAGACAATCAAATCCTGTGTAAAATACTAATGAGCTTTTCAAAATCTTTTGGGGCCTACCTAAACAAGAAGTCATTTCAGATTATGAATAATATGTGGATATTTTTTTTTCTGCTTACTTGGAAGATTCAGAAAGTCAAACACAGGAAAATTATAAATAAAAACTCCATGTGAAAGCACTGCTACTATATAGTACAGCAAAACAACAGGCAGAAATCACAGGCATAGACATGAAAATATACACAGCAGGAAAAAAAAAAATGTTTAACCACTCTTTGGAAAAAATGAAACCTGTTTTTTTCTAAGGGTGATACTGATGCCACAAGTCCATCTGCTTCCTGAAGGACTTGCATGTCAAACCAAACTTTAAAAAAAACCCCAACTCTGTGAAACTGGTACATGTTTTGGCTTGAAAATTCCCGGGCTAAACCAAAAACAGCACTTGTGCATTCAGATGTTTTTAAGCCCAGTTTCATATTTTTTTAACTATTTTTTGGTTAATCATTTAAACAATGTACAGGAACGGTGTATGTAGCTACATTTATGTATCAGAAATGGCAAAGTATTAAAAAAATATTTTCCCAGTTTTAGTAAGCCTGCCGTAACTACAGTAAATAAAATCTTATTACTTGTGAAATACAAGGTCAGCGTCTCTGGTCTTAAACAGTTGCTCTCCATTTTCAGGAAAGTTTAATGAAAGTGAACATGTCAGTTCCTAAAATATAAATTGCCACCAAGAGACTACGTCCACAGAAAATATGCAGAGTTTCACACAGGGCAGATTTTGCTTTTAAACAGAGCTCTGCTGAGTTGGCTTCTACCATACACAACTTGTTGGATATGTTTTAAACCAAACCAGCTGGCTCCATCTTGGTTAATTATCATCTATACTACAGAAACAATTAGAGAGGCAACTTTCCCCTAGATCGGCATCTTGATGTTTTTATGAACATACACCTTTTATGTTCAGACAGTCAAGTTGCTGAAACACTCTCCATCACTGCTGGTAGCAGTTATTCTAATAGTTTTCTTTCCTTCTTCATCCAGCCTAACCCCTGAGGCCTACTATTTCATTCTTTTTGCATATAATGTTTGCCAAAACTGTTCTGAAAAATCTCCTGATACTATGGGGTTTTTTTAATTAATGCTAATTTATACAATTACTACTACTCAGCAGTCAATTTCTCAGTAACAAGGTGCTTCCTTGTAACCGGAGCAGTTTATTCACCTGACCCAAAGATCACTGGAGGTCTCAGTTTTCAATAACCGACCCTCAGTAGCAAAACCATTCAGAATGAATTTCCTACACGCACGGGACCTGATAATACTCTGCCAAGACCTGAGCTGCAGCAGTCCCACTCAAAATGCAGAGTTGTGAGGCAAAGGTCTCAACTCACAGTGTTGGAGAGGGAGGTGTTTGCAATGGACCCATCCCTAGATGAGAGCCCAATCCTACATTAATTCATACAATGCACATATGGGCTCTGCTTTGATCCTGGCTCCCAAGAATAAACAAGGCCCAGGCAATTTCCTCCCATCTACCTGCTTCTCCTTCCTTCTCTATGGAAATTGTCTTCAAACTCATTTGGAAACCATTAGTCAGCCTCAAACAGACCTGGAAGAGCAGTGGAAAACGGTAGGCAATTAATTTCCCTTCAGTTTGGGAAATCAACAGGTGAGCAGAGGGGAGGCCCCTCTGTTCACTCCCACACAAGAGTGAGCTGATCCTGCCAGTGCTGGCCCTGCCGGGCAGATCCCACAGATGCCGGACAGCTGTTTCTACTGCTCCCAGCTTTGAAGTAGCTGCGGAATGCTGAAGGGGTTCAGGAACCAGCAACAGAAATGTTGAGAAAACACAGGGATTTTTTTCCCCCCTGCCATCCACAGGACTTTCTCTTTTCCAACAGCTGTCATGATTAAGGATGCTTTCTGAAGCTGGAGGTTATGGATCATACTGAGCACAAGCAACCACTTCATCTACCCACACCCACCATTCATCACAGTCATACCAATAAGGGCTGTGTGCCCTCCTGTATGTGACATGCCCATCTAGTCCCAGTTATTTCATTAGCTTACTTTATGTCTTCCCCTATAAATTATATAAAGAACAAAGCAGGTTGTTAGAAGAAAAAACACCTTGTTTCCCACAACACATCCTCCCTGCAATGCCTGGATAAGGGGTGTTTTTGCCAACTAGTTTAACAACATGAGAAAAGGTGAATAATTAAAACTGTAAAAACATTTTAAATAAAAATTCTTCTAAAGACAGCGTGTTAGTGGTTTGTTGCCTTTATATAAATTGAAAAAAAAAATCAATTCTCATTTGGCATCTACTGCTTGGGGTTGGATTCCAAGTTTTATAGTTAAGTAACCCTCTGTTCCATTGCACATGTGTACATCTGTGAAAGAGGGCATTTGTATATCTGAAGAGATAATAATAGCAGATAATAGATTCACTTTCATACTAACAGGCAAAAGACAAACTGAATATTAGACAACATGTTGAGTAATTATAAAAGTGCCTTTTGACAGTATTCTAATACATTCTTTACAACATTAAAGCATTTTGGCTGTCGAAAATACAAAATCGAAGTCTTTACATATTTACACATTTGTCAATGGAAACTTCAGCCTTTGCCAGCAGGCACAGAATCAGTTTAGTTTTGCAGTTGAGAACACAAAAGTTCTTTAATAGGCTTCTAGCTGTATTTGAGTGATATGGATGCAGCCCTTATAATAAACAGCAAATCTCTGTAATGTCATAATCAAATGTATTGCAGTATATTGTTAGCTATTGCCTCCAGATAGAAGAAGCTGAAGAACAATTTGTACTTTTCCCTTTTGATTGGATTATGTTGTGGTGCAAGCTCATTCTAAATAAATAAATAAGTAACCCTTTAAAATTTCATAGTATTTTGTAAAAAAACCCAAAACACAACAACTGACCCACAGCATTCATGCTGCAGCAAACAAACATATCACATTCATCAGGCTTCCCAACAACTTTGCTGCCATTAGCTTGGTTTGAATAATTACTGTTATTTTAGTAAACACTTCACACTCCAACTACTTAATACACTACTCACTGCAAATGGTCCCTTTCTGCTCTCGTCAAGTTCAAAACTCAGCAACTATTTGGAATTCAGTTTTACTGGAAGAATATTTTTGTATTATTTTCTACATATGAAATTCTCTGTCTGTCCTTTTCTCTACAATATTTTTGTATGAAAAAGAGTATGTGCTGATTTGAGGGCTTCTCATTAATTCATGTGCACAATTCTTAGGATTTAGATGACCACAGAAAGAGAGATTTGTAGTCCCAGACCCTAGTGATTCCCAAATTAGTATTGCATTTCAAGTATGGTAAAATGCATAATAAGTTGGGTTTAGAAAATGACAGAAGGTTCATCTTTCTACTAGACTTGAGATACATCTTTTTCTCCCCCTCATCTGAATTGTTTCAAAATTATTGTACCTGTATCCTCCAGGGAAAGCAAAGCATCACGTCATTCTCTGCAAAGCTCACAGGGCATTTGGATCAATACCTCAGTGCATTAGACTGCTCTCCAGTGCCAGCTTTTATCCTTCAACATGTTTCCTTTAAAAATTCTTCTTTTATTTTTCCATTCACCCTGTTTTATTTCCTCCAAACTGACATTCTTGGTCAGTGCTTGCCTCCACCCTGCCATACCTTCAACCTTTGTAATATATTTTATGCCCTGGTTGCACACATCTCAGGATTGGGCAATTTTGAAGAGAAATTCTCTTGCCATGGATTTGTGAATGCAAATCTAGGATTATCTTAATTCTTCCATTTTCTGTTTGCCACCTCAAGCTGTTCACGCTGAGTTGCAGTAGTGAGTGCTATTTGATCTTTGGGTTTTTATTTTTTCCTTCTCGACGTAAAAATGCAGTTTCTGTTTGTCTGACATATCTGTCAGATATGTTTCCAGCTTTGTGGAATTGAAAGCATGGGATGAAGAGAGGGGGAGGGTTTGAGCACTCTCAAATGTCTATCTAGCACCAACTGAGAGCAAATATGAACTCCCTGCCTCCGCAGCCATAAATCTAACTGTGTCTGGGAGAAAAGACTGAACCTTGGTTCAGAAAGGCTAATTTTCAAAAGGACTGGACATTTTGGAAATTTTGCACATGTTAGCAAATACTTCAAGAGCCATCTGTAAACCCATGGGGTGGGAATATTCTGGGGGAAGTGTGGAATGATCTCATGTGGAAAACTTCACACCTTTCCCAAGCTTTGCTGGAGGCTCCCAGCTCAACATGGGACCAAGTAATTTCCTCCAACTCAGACCACAACACTTTTGCATACATTAAAAAAACAGTTACTGACCTTTTTGACAACAGTTTTCAGAATATTAACTTTTTAAAATATCAAATACCAAACACTGAGACATACCTACCTATTTCAATATTCTCTTCCTGCATGCCAGTGGAGATCAAATCAAGTCAAGTATCCTAGACTGGCGGTACAGTTTCAGGGAACTGTCTTGATGTTCCAGACATCGACAGTTTTTTGGTGGGTATTTATTTTTGGTGGGGCTTTTTTCTCTGCTTGGGTAGGCTATAAGTAAAGAAACATGGGAGCCATCTGTTTGTGGACGTCTGAATAATGTCCCAAATGTAAGTCTCTACAGGCCTATCTCTAGGAAGATAAATTCATTTTATTTTAATTGAAAACTTAATTTCCTAAGAAATTGATGAAATGGATCCCACTTCCTACCATGCCCTTCCAGATACAATTTCATACTCTCCAGTAGCAAACTGATCTTCCAGTGCTGACCTTAGTCCAGATGTAAGCCCAACTGAAAATTAAATCTAAATGAATCACAGTGGAAACTAATTGGAGGAGTTTATTTTGCTTACCAAAATCTTTTCTTAGAAGGAATATGCTATCCATCATTAGCCTGTTCAAAATATTCCAGCATTCCTGTAACTTCAGGATCAAACTTGGGATCGGTCATACTCTCATGTTTCCTTTCCCCTTTAGTCTAGCTACTGCTTTTATTTAGTAGGTTCCTGTCCAGCTCTGCCAAGGACACTGTAAAGGTAAATAAGGCCTTTCAGACCCTTTTTGGTGTTATGATCAGAATATGACAACATCTGTCTTCTCCTTCCCACCAGTCACAGGCCTGCAAAAGTCACAGTCCCTTAGGTCTTGGGCCAATCTCTTTTGCAGTATCAGATACAGGGGGTATAATAGTGGGAATATATGGGAACTGTTTGACTTTCCTTAGTCTTTATACCTGGAAGCAAAGCAATGCTCCCAGGAGGACAGCTAACATAAATCAAATTAGTCCTGCTTCTGAACATTTAACTTTCTGAAATTTCACCTTCATCAAACAATGGGAGCACCATTTTGAATATGTTTTAAGTTAAGAATGAAGGAATAAGAGAAGGAAAAGTAATTGGAAACTGAAAGTGATGGGAAAAAAGAAAAACTGATTCTGCTCCATTACTGAAAAAGGGCATTGCACTTTACTTGTTACCAGAGACTAACGCTCTCTATTTTTCTTTATTCATTGAGGATTTATATAAAATAAGCCACACAACGAAACCATTTCTGAAGGTGGATGCTAATAAGCTGGCTAAGCTATTGTCCTCTCAAGCCTAAATTAAAACTTGCCACATTTACATATTTTCCTTCACTTCCCCTCTATACATACAAAAAGTCATTCAGAGTCAAGTTCTGAACACCCAGCAAGAACGCAGATTTTGAATACATCGAGTGCCTCTCAATCTGTCAGACTCCATGCTGACCATCTCTTGGTTCACCACTGGCTCTAAGGGCAGCCAGGAAAACTTCCCAGCTCTGACTCTCAGAAACACTATCATGTCTTTATAGCACATTCCTGACTGAATTAATTTTTAATTGCTAAAATAAATTACTGCAACAACCTAAGAAAAAGTGAAGTTGATTTTTCACTTTATTAGAATAAGCCTTCCTAGCATTCTTGCAGCTCTTCACTGATTACACTGTACTGAGTCTGGCGTGTGGTAGGGAAAAAGATCCAATTAGGAACTGACCTAATCCAATCATACAGAGAGCCCACAGGCTTTACAGAGAGGTCGGCCCTGTATCATCCATCTATCAAGAGTCCTGTGTAACTACTGCAAGTGATGCAAGGCATTGAAAGAGCCACAGACTCTCAAAGTAGTTCAGGGAGAAAGCTCTTCACAATCAATAATAACTTTTTGGTTTCTTGGCCGCTTCTGGAAAGCTGGCCAGGCACCTGACAACACATCAAGCCATTAGGTTTTGGGTAAAAGGAGAGGAGGGAGCAGAAGCTCCATGACTGCTCCTTCTTGGTCAGCCAGCAGTGTGTGTTGTGGTTGGGCAGCCCTCCCATCCCAGCCTCATGCTCTGAGCCAGCTCATCCTCCCACAGCTCTTCCAGCTGTTTCACCTTAATGTGGCAGGCAGCACAGCCCCATTTGCCACAGAACAAATGAATTCAATTGTCAGCTCGGTAAATGATCAGAATTTTGGCAGTAAATCTGTAACATAATAGCTGACAGAGCTGCATGAAGACTGAGTTTGCTGCCTGTGATCCAAGAAAACTTTCGTAATTAAGCTGCTGGAGGCAGTAGCAGAGGATAAATAAGCCACACTGGGTGGTTGCGGAGGCTGTGCAGTGCATCCTCTTGCCTCCTCCTCTCTTTGTGCCTTGCTAGGTAAGGCACTGTGAGAAATATGACAGGTCTTTAACAACAGACTGGAGATTACTTGGTGCTCCAGTCCAGGTGGGCCTGGAACTCAACTCAACTTCACTGAGCCCTTGGGCCCTGCTGAGAAAGGTCATGCTCACACAGCCTCTGTCTCTGGATTTGGAGCTAGGATCTTGATGCCTGGCTTGGAGGACAGGCAAAGTGAGCAGGTCATCTTGCAAAAGGGAGAGGAAAAAAGCCACGCAGCCTGGCAAGTTCCTAAAGCACTTCCAGGAGCGTCTGACGCCAGGCAGGCATTTTTAAGCACCACAGAAGCAGTTCATACTCTTAAAATTTCTTTATGATCAAAAACCAGATTGCTGCTGTAGGCATAAAGAAATTAAACCACCAGTTCCCTTCATTAGTATCAGAGCACTGCAGAGAGGGGCTGTGTGGGTGTACACATCCTGCCCTTCCTCCAGAACACTCACAGTTTAAGTCATTCCCTCCCAGCACCTCCTGTTTCAAGAGTCACGACCCAACACCACTCCAACCAGACAGGCTGGAGATGCCTGGAGTTGTAGAGCGGAGCTGAGTTAGGGACCAGCTGTACAACATGGACATACAAGTCCATGAAATAGCTCTGCTGTAAAACGTGGGGGCCCTGGCAGGCGGCAAGATGGATGTTAGTCAGCAGGGCGCCTTTGAGGCAATGAAGACAAACCTGTCCTAGACCACAGCAGGCCAAGGGATGTGATTTCTGTACTCTATTCAGCATGTTGTGTCATTCCTGGAATGATGTGTCCAGTTTTGGTTCCCTCAACATTTCAAGAGAGACACTTGGATAGGGTCCAGGGAAGGGCAACCAGAATGGTTAGAGAATCGGAGAACTTCTCATATGAAAAGTTTTAGGAACTGGGCTGGAGAAGAAAAGGCTCAGAAGATCTAGTTGTACCTAAAAAAAATGTACACATAGAGAAAGCAGAGGTACTCTTCCCATTAGGATGTGTTTTTACAAAACATAGGTAATGGGCACAAGTTGCTGCACGGGAAAGTACAGATGAATACAGGGGGGAAAAATATTCAGTGAGAACATCTGAACTTTGGAAAAGATCAGTCAAAGAAGTGGTGGAATCTTCTTGCTGGAAAAAAATCGAGGCTCAGCTTGGTAATGTTCTGAATATACAAATCTAAGTCCTGCAACAGAAAGAGAGACCAAATGATCTCCAGAAGTCCCTTCCAAACCATGCTTTGCTGTGGTTCCTAAAGCAAAGGGGAAAAATTAAAGCAACATTTTTCTTGAAATGAAGGTAATTCCACAAATAAATTTCCTTCACTCAATTCATCTAGCAACAGTATTTTTTTAAATAATACATCTACCTCCCTTCTCAAATCCAATAAAAAAGGACATGACAGCAATAGTCATCAGTGTAACTTGCCACACACTGTTGTGTTGTAAAGCTACACAGCTTCTTGGAGTCACGTTTCTTTTTAAAAAGGTTAAGATCCCACACAAAATCAAAAGCAAAGAGCTTAAGTAATCATCAATAGCGCAAATCATGGTTTTATCCTAAATGTTAAATTTAAGTGACTCTGTTACTGAGAAAGGAGAGTAACACATTACTTTCCTGCAGTATTGGAAGGGAAATCAGAGAATGGAGCTTCCAGCCTTGGCTTGACTGCTGAGCGGTAATCTACAACCAGCTAAAATGACAGAAGGCCCATGAACTGGCTTACAACGGACTTTTGATGAATTACCTCATCAAAATCCACACACACATTGTCAAGACGATTTACTAACAAAGACGAGACTCCAGGACCATCTTAATGAGAGGAAGTGTTATACATTATTTCTACATTCATATTTGGAGGGAAAAAAGCCCTGTGTAGAATCTTAGAAGCAGCAATGTTGAGTTATGTTATATCATTAGAGAGTGTGATCACAGCCATCCAGCCTCATGCTGGAAACCACTAGCAAGACAGCATTAAGACCCAAAAATTAGAGCAGATGAAAGTATCCCCGACTCAGAGCTTCTCCAGGAACATTCCAGAGTTGCAGTCTGCCGTCTGAGCAACCTGATCTAGTTGAAGATGTCCCCTGCAGGGGGCTGAGCTACATGACCTTTAAAGGTCCCTTCCAACCCAAATTGTTCTAGGAATCTATGGTTCTATTCCACGGCTTTTAAATCTCCAACGTCAGCTGTGCAATCTGAATGCTTATCACAAGTTGCACATATCATTTAAATACAGTCCCTGAATACACAGTTTGTTGTTGCCTTGAGCAGTCAGGAAAAGTAATTTGACCAGCAGAGCGATGCCCAACTGAAATCAAAACTGGACAGGGACTTGCGCTCACCAACTGACGCTCTGAACTGAAAGCTCACACAATGCCACTCTTGTTTCTCCTCTAAAATCAAAGCAGCACAATGAGCATTTCATCCTCTGAAGTCTCTCTAATGAGGACAAAAAAAGGGCAGCACATAGCTCCTCACAGGTATCTAGCATGGGAGATCGCTTGTTGGGTCTCCCAGTGGGAAACAACAGAGGAAATAGAGACTAAAAACACACACACTGAGCAAAAGCAAGATTTGGGAGGTAAGGAAGAGAATAAATTATTTTAAAAGTGAAAGAAAGAGTAAGAGGGAACAAGAGGAGTCTTTGGCAATTAAAAAACAAACAAAAATAATTAGGAAGAAACCTGAATGACACATAGGAAGGAGAAGCCACTTGTTTGCTCGAGGGGCTGTGTTGCCAACACCCCCCTTGCAGGAGCTAGGGAAGGAAGGGAGAGGAGAGCACAGCACATCACCAAGAGTCACACGATGGGGAATCGTCTGTCTGGCTGATGTGCTCAGTGGAAGGAACTGCACAGCAGCTCTGCATTTCCCCAGGTCTGATCTCGGAAAAACAGCACTAAAGTAAATATATGCTCCTGTGGAAGTTCAGCAATGTCCCTGGAGCTCATTCATTTTCTAACCTTTTCCCAGCTGCTGGCCTGCAATGGTATCAGTTCACTTGAAGCCAGACTGGATTTCAAAGGAAAGGTCCCAGAGGTGACAAGCAGCTCATTAATTCACTGTAGTGCTTCAGTGCTGGAGGAAGTGCTGCAAACGCACAATCTGAAACTATTTAGAGCCACCAAATAATTATATCACAAGGAGCCACCGCACACTTCACATTCACTAATGCTAAAATCTAGCTATGTAATCTGCTGAGAGAATTAATGAAGAAAAAAGGAGGAGACTGGCAATTTATTAAGAAATGCTAATCAACCTGTTTTTGAAGTGTCCCTCATTTGCATTACAAACATTATTATGAAAATTCAGCATTATGCCTCTCTGTGCTGCATTGTACTGCTCTACTGAACATCAAAAATATTCACTTCCTTAGAGAAGGGAAAAAAAGGGAATGAAAAATCATGATCAAAGATAACTTCAATTACTTGTTAATTTCACCTTAATTTCACTCCTGGGATAATAAGCCTTCCTCATAAGTTCCCTTCCCTGTAACAAATTCTGATATATGCTTATAGGCCCCTAAATATATTCCCACAAGAAGAACATGAATAAATATGCATCGGTGTAATTTACATAGCCTTCACCACAAGCATGGTAGGCCTGTTTGTAAAAAACCTACTACAGTTTACTATGTGAAAAACTCATTAAACTCCCCTTTGAATACAGGAATGAAACTTATTTTTTAATTTATTTGACATACTTTCATTGGTCTTCTATCCAAAAACATTATGAGGGATGTTCAGAGACACTTTTATTCTCTAGTAAAAATAAAATAACAGCACAGAAAAATCAGAAGTGTATACTTTTGAATGTGTATCAAAACTTCACATACTCATTCCTGAGTAAACTAGTTCTTTTCCTGTTGCATAGATAGGGTTATATGAAGAAAAGCAAAATAATTTCTAAGTTGGTTTATCTATCAAGAATTTTTCCACAATTTATCACTGAATATACTTTCTTCCCTTCTCATGGACCACTGAAATTTTAACTGCAAAGACTCAGGGAAACACACCTGACTCACCAATCAATACTATGAACAGGTAGAAATTGAAGAAAATATTAAACTTTAAAAAGCAGGCAACAGAATGATACATCTCAATTACTTATTCCAGTCCATCAGCTGCATATGAAATACATTTCTTGAAAATGTTTCTCTTTTGAAGAACCGGTGAGCTCTGAAGAGAAAAAATTGATACTGGAAAATTCTTGACCAGCTCCGCCTAAAATCAGAGTTACATAACAGGATTTCCAGAATTTTCAATGAGGCCAGACAAACTCAGACTGAAAGAAATGTTTTTAAAGATATTTAGCTAATAATACAATATATCTTCTCCCACTATGACTCTGAAATGCAATTGATCAGATGAAATGACAAAACATCTAAAACCCAGCAAACATACACAACTGCTTTTAAAAACACAAATCTTTTGAAAGGAAAAGTAATCTCACCTCAAATTCTGAATAGAAAAAAGCCTGTTAATCTTTCTTTTTTTGTGTATTTGTGCCTGTTTAGAAAGCAGAACCTGAGGACCAAAGGTTGCAACATACTATTCAGGAATGAAAGCCACCAAATGTTGGGTATCAAAATGGGAACAAAAACCCCCTTATACAGACACATTAGATAATGAGAACAAGCTCTCTCAGGAAAAAGACTAACTCTGCTTTTCCTTCTATGTGTCTATTGTTAGTCACACATTTTACTTCTTTCTTTGGAAATAAGGTTAAATTCAGGGATAGGAAAATAAACTTGTACTAGATTCTATTTTATCTGTTTGGGAGAATATGACTGTGTCTTCATTAAGACAAAATGTGGGTGTTTCTGTAGGACACTAGGACCCACACTTCAGTGATGGGTGTCATAATTTGTAAAGCATATACTTATAGTGAAATAGCATCTCACATTGGCCCTTCCCATGAGCAGGACTGAACTTCATAAACTGCATTTTGAAGACATGGATGGCGATTTGTGCATGACTAAACCATTGGGTATGTACGGATGCAGAACTCCTCCCTATCCTCCTCTCTTTGTCCCCAAACTCTACTTCCCCACCGTGTTAATTTCACCAGTTGTTGCGGTGAGCCATGGCCAGAGCCATGGTCAGCTGGACCAAGCAGACCAACAGGTCCAGTGGTTTGATGCCTCCGCAGCACAAGGGCTCGAAGGTACAGTGAGCACCCAAAAGGCTGCGTAAAGCACGATGACCATTGGCTGCTGCCCCCCCCTCCCTTTATGGTTCATATTTGACTATTTCTGCAGAAAGTTCTATGTTACTTGGCAGCTAATTGGCCCCCTGTTACTCTTCTCCCCCCACTCCTTCTCCCATTTGCCCTAATCCCTTCTCCCCACCTTGTAAGACCCCCTAACTGGTATTTTATTGGTTACTGTATGTTCTCCACGCCCATTATGTAGGGGTATAAAACTCCATGCCCGCCTAATTTTATCAGCTCTCCTCATGGCTTTTCTCTCCAATAAACCCTTCTCTGGCCCACGAGGAAGTCCCTCCGCTTTTTTCCTCCCTCCTTCGCGCACCCTGCCATCGGTGGGCAAGGAGAACCCGAGCTGGTGCTTCGCCTGCCCTCCAGCGCCGCGATCGGCCTCCGTCCCCCCCACCTGGGGCAGGTAGAACATTGCCCGGTGCTAGGGCAGCGGGCTGGCCGGAGAGAGCACCACGGCAACCAGTGGAACAGCTGACCGGATGAAAAGACAAAATACATGGTCTTCTGCTGTTACAGACGCTTTCTCTGCACACTGAGACTCTTCTAAGTTTTCTCCCTACATGAAGACCAGGCCAGGAATCGTTTAGCCTCAGTGTGTTAGGAAGGGGTCTCATCTGCAGCCTAATAAAGTGATTGATTCAGCAGCACTCTGCTTTCCTGTCAAAAGGGTTATAGATTTTCCTGACACGGTAGATCTGCCAAAGGAAAAAGGTACACAGGGAAAAGGCTGTGGTGCATAAGAGAGGGAGGGCTAACCATCATCAAGAGTACATCCCTAAAGTGCATCCTTCTCTTCTGCATTGCTGTCTGTAGATCAAAACCTGACCGTATGCCCAGAGGGCAGAGCTGCAGCAAATGATACACACATTACTCTTCTTTCTACTTGGACTGCAGTTTTAGATGTCCTTCAAATTTCCTTTTATTTTACTAATGTGGATGGTTGAAATGCCAGCCACCTTAAGGGATATATAAAACATCATTCACTCAGTTGAAATTTAGTTTCTAAACTACAAGTGTTGGTCTGTCCAGTCAATGTTGCTTGAAACGCAGCAGGCTTGCACAACAAAGTTCTGTCATGTTTTCTGGATTTACATTATTTTTTTGAGTTGTTTTCTCTGCTGTATAATCCTCCCAAGGCTATAAAAACCCAGGTATTATAAGCATATGATTTGTTGAACAGATTGCATGAATTTCATTCAGCAGTTTTCATTCACAGTATTGAGATATGGCAGACCTCAGGGAGCTGTTTGGGAAGCTACTCCGTTCTGCCTTCCCCTTTCCTTTTAAACGTGCATTTGTGTTGTTGAAGACTGTGATTTAGGAAAGACAGGAATATAGCAGACGCTTTGAACCATTCTGATTTTCCCTCCTAGGCTACCAGATTTGAAGTGACAATATTGATTCTCCCAGTGGGCCCTTCCTCTTTTATTGGGGTGCTTGACAATCATCCCTGCTACAGTGTGTTGTCTTCTAAGGCTCGGCAGCTGCAGCAGCCCTTAATTAAGTCTCTTCTGAACATGTTTTTACTGCATAACAATCTAATAAATACTAGGAAAACTAAATCTATTAAATGGCAGAGTTATTAGAAAAAGAATAAAGAGGAGAAAAGCAAGCATGGGTAGGTACAGACAAAGTCACTACTTAGATGCCTTTTGAATAAGCACCTTCAACCAGGTTCGTCAAATCAAAGGAACAAATTACATTTGTGGATGCAGTCTTCTGGGAGCTACTTTTTTGTGTTTGTTTTTTTCTTTTTGCTAATTCACCACATTTGCTGTATCAATTATCTTGGCTTTCCATTCAGATTGAGTTTCTCTTTTAATCAATACTTTAAACCAAGAGCTTGATCCAAAGCCAGCAGGGACCAGTGAAAAGTTTCTTTGACTTCAGTAGAGTGCAAGCACCAGAATTACATTAAGTAACTAATCTTCACTGTAGATGCACTATATGTGAAACAAAGCATAAAATATTTGAAATTACAGCTTTTTAATAATGCTTCAATACCAATCTAATCACACAGACATTTGCTCTGGGACTCTGCCTTCATATACCAAAATTCAGACAGAAGCTCTCATTTTTGTCTCATTTACTGTAAACAGAAAACATACATTATAGCAACTATATTAAAACTATTCCACAGCACTTCAAAAGACAAGTCTCAATTTAAACCTCCATTTCTTGTCGCCTGGATTTCAATCAGGATACCTGGAGCTAATAATTAAACTCCATAGAAATTACAGAAAGGGAGCACTGGAAAAAAAATCAATAAAGAAACCTTTTAGAGGAACATACCTCTGGAACAAATGGTTGCAGTATTCATTCTATTAAATGGTACCTGAAGAAGGAAAGACCTTAAGGCAGTCCTTAGCACAATGCTGCAGATGCTACAGAACAGCTCCCTAACACTTGGCAGATGCAATTTCATTGTGGGGGACTTTACTGCCTTTTAAATGACAAAACAAATAGCGAGACAAAGCTCAAGTTTACTGAAAATTGTGTCATTAACTCTCATTCACAACACTGCACTGCAGTAACCACCAGTGATGGATGCTGAAGTTGAAACAAGATGACTTTCCTGCCCTGTACGCCCAGGAAGGTCCCGTTACATTGTCATTCAAGGATCTAACACATGGCAAGTGCTGCCTCATTGCATTATTTTCTCATTCTAAAAATAACTCTTCAAATGATAATTTCAGGGTGGCACCTCAAAGTTGCGTGAAGCTGCATGGAGCTAGGATAACTATTCACCCCATTTATCATCCCTTTGTTTCTTGCTTGACAGGGATGATAGCCTAATTTTTCCTCTGCATTAATAGAACATTCACGTCACATCAAATTCTGAAGTCATTAGTTAGTATATTCACCAAATCTACATGAATAAAGCAATAACTTGATCACTGGCTTTTAAAGTGCCAATTCAAAATAGGAAAAAAAGAAAAAAACAGGTGCTGTTTAAACAGCATAATCATTATTCTAATTGATACCTTAGAGTTAACACTGCAGAAGGGGGACTAACGACGAGCACTGAACTCCCACGCACACTTAAGTTCAAGCAAGTGTCTCTCACTCAGTATTTAAGGCACAAGAGTTACTGGCATGGGAGCAAGAACTGCTCCCACTAATGCTTGCAGATCTCTATCCTCCTGAATGTATGCTATTGATTTAGCTTCCAAATGCCAAACTATCAGACTTCCTCACTGTGGGAGAGTTACAGAGGAACAGGAACTCCAGCCAGAGACAGGATCATTAAATGAACCACCTCTGAACGGACTTGCTGCTAAAAATAAAAGCACCTACCATGATTCTGTGCTCTGTAGGTCTGATTCTGCTCTGTGAGATTCCAAACCCTTTGAGATTGTAAGGTATGTCAAGCTAAATCCCCAAGCCTCTGAGACAGAGAGATGGAGAGAACTGGGGTTAAGAGGCTCCACCACATGCCCTGGAAGTCGAAGGATTGCAGAAAATGTCTAAATCTTGAGAGCTTAAATCACTTGCCTAGTAATCGCTCATGGGGTCTGTTGATTAAGCCTGCAACTCCTGACAGGCTCTGGATTTGAAGTAAACATTTCTCCAAGTTCTATGAGGGAAAGTATGGAGCACAGGCCAAAAAAATTGAAGTCTGAATTTTTCCAGCAGTGGGGAGAGATGAAGAAACCCAAAAGCCAGACAGCCTATTTCACAGTAACAGCGTGGCTGTATATCCTGTTTGCTGAGTGACCGGGGACAAGACTGTTTTCACCTGCAATCCTGACAGGTATCATTAGTGCATTTTAAATAGGCATAACCTCATTAAAAGGCAGTGTAGATTAATTTCCCTAAAACTTACAAATACTTGGAATATTTTATCAGTACAAAAATTAATGCAGAGAAGAAACCCAGACTTACTTAAAAACATCTTTGAAAGATGGTAGTTCATGTCCCAAGGAAATTACAAAAGAAGCCCAAAATGTATGGATTTGTTGTTTTAAAAATCTATTATGCAAAATAAATGTGCAAACAAAAAGAACAATAGTGCTAAACTTTCAGGCATATTCCTCTTCACACAATTGTTTTTCCATCTGTCTTTTACATAATCCCTGCGACAGGCGCTCATGGTGGAACACAAAATACGTGTTCGCTGATGATACAACTGCACAAAAGGTTGTATTGAAGTAGCTCAGGTGCTCAGGCACTTCTATTCTGCCTCAAAACTTAAAAAGGTTTTACTTTGTTTAAAAATACAGGTGTATTTGTAAGGAGGTAATTACTACTGAACAACCCACTGTTCCCTAACAGAGAATATAGTGCAATTTCCTGGAGATGCTTCTTAAACCAATATAAAAAGGTTAAGTGAAAGAAAAAAGCACAAGTAGAATATATGAAAGGGCACTGTGGCTTTGAACCTTTATAAGAGAACTTAACTGAAAACTAACAAAGCAGAAACACATTACAAAGCCACAATTTTGCAAAGTTTGGACATAAAAAAGCACCAAAGAATTACAGCATAATAAAAGATTTAACAAGACTTCCCAAGATAAGGGTTTCAGGATGACCCACACAGTGACAGATCACAAGCCAGAGACTGTAACCCTCCACTATGGAGAAAATAATTGTGGTACAAAATGGGTAGTGGCCACTGAGGGAGAAAAGTGGGGGAAAAAGACACCAAAGACAATGTTCAGTATGGAAGCAAAAACACCACAAAGACAAAAGATACATAACTAGCCAGAGAAATAGGTGAAAGAACTTTCAAGCATTTTAACTTTACAGTGCCTCTGAGGTAAGTAAATATTACCTCTTTTTGCTTCATAATTGAGGCAATGAGGGTAAATGATTTATCAAGATCACACGGGAAGCCTGAGCCAGAGCCAGGAACCCAGATATATTACCTAACCTCTACACCATGCTGACTCCCACAAATGATGGAGAAAAACTGCAGGGATTCAAAAAGAAAAAAACCAAAGACTGTGGGCTGGCAAGACTAAGCTACAAAGTGAGACTTTAAAAAAAAAAAAACCAGTGGGGTTGGCACAGGTTTACCATGACAAAATGAACAAACTTATAACTGCACACCAAACCGAGCACACAACTAGAGATGGAGCGGCTCATGCCAACTAAGGGAAAGCAGCACAAGACCCCGCAGAAACAGAATTCTGGTCCCTGCACCTTTCTCCGACTGGTAGCAGAGGTAGGGAACAAACAAGAGTGTCAGGAATTAGTCCCATTTCTCAGTTCCATGCTTGTTGAAATGCTGGACATTGCTGGCATACTTCGGTGTAGCGTAAGACCCATCCAGAACAGTGCATCTTGAATAAATTCCATCCATTCCTTGGCTAAGGAATGATTAAGCATTGCTGGGGCTTAACCATTTCCATACTCTAAAGGCTATCAATGGAAAGGACAAGATAAGGTATTCAGGTTTATCTGAGGGTATATATTATTTGGTAAAATGGGTTCAACAAAGAACTGTAAAATTTAGGCCTAATAAGAAGTAACGAATCACCTATATACAGAAGCACTCCTCACATATCAACCGAGGGAAAACTTATACATACTGGACAACAAACTTGTCCTGGTAATAGTATAACCATCTATTCCAGCTTTAAAAATGTGCATTTGTTGGCAAATGGATAAATGGACTACTACAGGGGACCCGGTTTGACTTATCCAGAAGCTAAAAGTCAACAGCCCCATAAATTCCACTCTGAATGTGAGATTTTTAAGAGGCGGCTGAGCATTACAGAGAAGTAGAAAACTTCTGCTGAAGCAGCGACCTTCGCTTGAGCAGGCCTGTCAACACATGAAAGATCTGAACATCAAACAGCTTTAAGGTCAATTTTGGCTGTAACCTTTTAACTATTCCTTTCGCTTTAGCATACATAACTGAGATCACAGAATTGACACCTATCCTCCAGGTCTGCCAGCAAAATTGATGAAAACAAGCCTAAGTTTAGCAAAATACCCTGAAGAAGTCTGTTCCTGGGATACCACTTCTAAGGAGTCATTTTGCCTATTCATTTTTAATTAAAACAACATTTAACCCAATGCATAGCTGAAATGGGAAAGTATGATTGGCACAGCCTCAGAGACAGGGCAGTGCTTGCTGGTCAAGCAGGATGAAAGAGGTCATGGACCTTTTCTGGTTTATGGTTCATATCCTCTGGTCCTGTTAAAGTTAGCTGGTTTTGAAAGAGGTCTAAGTAAGGCAGGACATTTTCTGTCCGAGCTGACAAAGTATACGGTACACCTACATATTTTTTCAAGTGTGACCCACTTTTGTAGCCACAGGCACTCAGCAAGATAAAATTTCATTGTCTTTGACAGCCTTTTCAGGATTGGGAATCCTTGTCAGGATTCTCTCTTGCATATTCAAATTCCTTTCGTCCCTGTCACCACCAGCAGCAGCCCCACGGACGCTTTCAGTATCTATCCAGGCAGATCAGGATGTTGCTGCTTAAACTAAATCAATTAGCAAGCGGCAGATGTCCAGGGAAAGTAGCTTTTCCATGGAAGTCTGGTTCCTTGAAATCAGTTGAAAGGTGAAGACAACAAAAGTTACAGACTCTGGCTGAGCTCTAATGCCTGCCACAGGGATGAGATGGATCACAGACAGAAATTATATCAGGAAGGGAGAGCAGATGAAGGCAGCCCTATGTAAATCGTCGGATACAAACAGGAACCTGCAGTGCAGTGTCCAACTTTTTGCCAGAAACGTCTCTAAACAAATTAGTCTATCAAAGCTGACATCTAATTAAATCTCCTCTTTAGTGTCTGTCATTCTTCTCGCAAGTCCATGCAAAAGGGGTTATAGGAAAGTTTTTGATGACATTAAACATTATTTGCCAACTGTATTCTTATATACTCATTCCACCTTACTAGCTCAAAATTTAGGCCACGCACAGGAAAATCCTTTACAGAACATGTGATCACATCAGGATCTTGTGTTGTAAGAAAATCTATAATAAAATCTATAAAGATCTAGCATGTATTGGGAAAAGCCTTTAAAATTAAGGGGGGAAGGATCAAGACCTATTCTCCTGTTGAGTAATGTATGGGGACTGAGGGAATTTGAAACCATTCTGTGTTATGTGCCATACATGCTGCTGACAGCCAAAACTCATAAGGAAACCTACCCTAGCGCTATTTGATGACTGACAATGTCCATGTGGCAGTATTTGCATTGGCAGAAAAGGAAAATAAAAAGGAAAGACAAGACAATTTTAAATTTCCATTGATCTGCCAGGCTAAGTTAGAATCCTCATGTTATGAAGTAGATTTTCTTAAAAAGCTGAACATGGAGCAAAAAGGAGACTTCAACCTTCACAGGACCTAAATCCATTCACAGTAGGAAAATTTTAAAAAATTATTCTTGACATCACACAATGAAGTCATGGTATAGTGGGAAATTGTCACCTTAAGCTGTCATCATAAACATCTCTGTATATTTATGTTTTAATCTGTACACTTTGTTAAAATTTTTAAAAATATATTTTAAAAGGAACTGGAAATACAAGGCTGTGAAGATGAGTACTCAGCCAGAATTTCTTCCCATCAGCAGAGGGCAGAGGACTCATTTTTTGCTGTGGTTTATTCTGACAGTGCAAGACTACTCTTCCATGGGAATCATGTCCATAGAAAGGTAACAAAAAAATATATATATATCTGATCAAATGAGACCTCTCCAGTGTTTGTAATTGCAAAAGTGACTGCCTGACATACACGCCTTAGCGCAGCTGGAGACCTGGGTATTTGATGTGTCTCCGTTGCTGCTGCGTCTTCAATTTATAATCACTTACTAGTCCAAACCCACTATGAACAACCTTAATTGCATGAAGATTGTCTTCTCAGTAGGCTGCCACTATCTTGTTCTGTGACAGCTTTATGTTTTGCTACATTTGTGGTTTCCAAACATCACTGCAAAGAAGATCATGCAATTTCTGTCCATTACAAAGCCAAGCACACAGCCTGCCATGTTTGTGCTTCAGATGATGTGCACGTTTATGCAGCCATGGGAATGTGGCACCTAAGCTTTTTCAAGACTTGGGAATATTTAAGTACTGGGCAATAGAAAGTTACTTATTTAAAAAAGATTTATAGAAACCTTAAAACCTCAACAGGATCACATATGCAAAATTTAGGGTCAGTGACTTCCGGATGTTTGATAAGTCATTGCAGATCTACTCTATGTCATTGTGGCACAATTTGAACTTCATCTGTTTTCCAAAATACCACTTAAAGACACACCAAAAAATCAGAATCTCCATTAGTATTGAATACTTTTTCAAACATACCCCCAAAAGACATCATTCGAAAGTACACGATAGAGAACGGTTGTCCTGAAAACACCATCTCAGGACGTGGGCAGCTCTGTGAGCAGTGGCTGAGGAGCCTGTTGGCAGCAGTGTCTGATCTGCTCCCCATGTTAAAATAACTGAGAATCTCTTGCCCTGCCTTGCTGTTTTCATATGACACCAAGAAAAAACAATTCTCTATTTCTTTGTGTTGTTTTCATAAAACTAAAAAGGTTGTTGGTCCCTTTTGTACTCTAGAGGGTGTCAGAAGCCACCTTGCCCAGCCACCTCATTCAGGTCGGATCAACACGGAGCGTTTAATAAGATGTGGCAGCAGACAGTCCATCTTGATTGCTGTTTTCTAAGCTATTAGCACTAGGGAAATCAAAACAAAGCCAGCAAGACCAGGTTCACAGCACTGCAAATGTTTTCTGCTATTTCTTCTCTCCATAGACCAACACAGGAGGTTCTCGTTCCTTCAGCCAGTTCGTTTCCACATTAATGAAAGTAGGCCAGAGAAAACATAAGTAAGTCCTAGCTGGATTTTCCTTTTTTGTTTAAATCACTTTTCCTCTTTTGCTGTTTCACTTTCCTGACAATTATCTTCCCTCTTTTATTACTTCATTTATTTTCTTCCCCTTACAAATGTCCCCAGCAGAAATGTGAAATGCTAGTAAAAAATGGGTTGTGCTGAGATAAAGAGAAGGATTCTTCTGACTCATGAATTTGGCCAGAAGTAACGGAGTCCTGGGTGAATGTCACAAGATAGGAAGCTAGAGTATCTCAAATTAGGCAAATTCAGATGAAGACTCTAAGTCAGCATGTCAAAAGTTCACTCTGCACTCTGCAAAAAGCAAGAAGCATAAGTTTTCCTGGCTGCTTCCTGCTTGTTACATAACCTCCAATTTAAAATGTTATAGTCTTTGGGGATTTTTTTTTTTTTTTTTTTTTAAATTTCCTACTTACTACCTTAGTTACACAAGTCACATTTTAAACTGCTGTCATTGATGGAAATAATCACAGCTCTAGATGATACTCTTTTTATTTTTGCTGCTCTGATTGTAAAATTGATTAATGAGCCCTGAATTTAGAAGCTTCTATACTAACAATCTTGGGTTTTAAAAGTCTCATCTTCCTCAGCTAAAACAGAATGTGCTGTTACTTCCTGACAGTGAAATATTTATATGTTCACGTGTACATATGAAATATGCTTTAGTAGATAGAGATTTTAGGTCTAGAAGCACATCTTGTTTAAAAAGACCGGTGTAACCTCCTGTCACACAGTTAGGGCAAAGATGTTGGTCTACAGGCACACTGCCGGTTTAATACACACACCCTCCAGAAAAAAACCTTCCGGTGGTTAAGCCAAGGTCAACAGTAGGTGTTAGATACTCAAAATTTGAAAAGTACAACTAAGTTTAAGTTCTTGCTCAGGAGATGCCAATCTTACGCACGTAAGAACACTTATGCTGGCTCCAGCCACCAACATAACGGACGGTTTGCCAGCAAACACATGTACCTTTTTCTGCATCACCCAAACAGCCAACAGGTATCAAAAAAATATGACAAATCTTTAAAGAAGTAAAGGTGGCAGAGCTCAATTATATTTATCAACATATTCCACGTTTCTTCTGCAGATTGACTCCTTTTACAGCTGAAGATCAAATAATCACTGTATTTACATACAGATGTAATGGTCCACACATGCAAAGTAAACTCATTAGTTTTCAAACCATTCCTACCAGCACTCAACCAGCATCTCTTTAGGCAGAATTCTGACACTAGGGAACTCAACTGCAGGAAGCTGTGAACTTTCAGTTACTTGACGGCTCGGCCATAAGCTCCAGCATCTCTCAGCACTAATAAGGAAAGAAAAAGTCCATCATGGGGAGATGGGGAGCTCACTAAAAAACTGACAAAAGAAAATGAAGAACCTTGATCGATCTTAATCATAACTAATATAATTAATAATTCAAAAACAACATGGTGCAAGAAATACTTCTGCCAGAGCAGCAAGACTCTAGAAATCATGGCAAAAAAAGAAAGTGTGTTTCTGACCAAACAAATGTATTGAAATCAAGACCAAGATATACTGCAATGCAGTGTTCTCAGAAAAAAACAGGAGTCACCCCGGCAACTTTGGAAGTCACTCATGAGGCAGCACAGACACAACTAGAAACTCAGTATCTTGTTTTGCCCCTAACTGAGGGCTGAGCAACGAAGGAATTCTTCCTTTTTCAAGAGGCGAGCAGTTACAAGGAGAGCTGAACCTTCACCCCTACTCAAGTCTGTGGGAATGGGAATCTTTAAGCCTGGACATGATTCATTAAAAGGGCAGGATAAATTAATAACTCATATTTCTAACTGAAAATTTGATTACCAGTAAGTCTTAGGATATTATCATTACCAAGGGGTAATAAAAACTTTTCATGCTGTGTTTTTCTCCTCCAGTTCTATGACTATGTGCACATGCCAGTCTGGACAGGTAGCTCCAAATAGTTCTTATGAGTATTTCATATTTCAGAATTTTAAAAACAAGTCACAAACATGTGGTTTTAAGGCTAGAATTTTTCAGGAAGATATCAGCAGTGAAATACCAGAAACTACTCAATTTCCCTTCTCTAGTAAACTGGAAATATATAGCCTATCTTTAAAAAGAGTAAATATACAGGCATCTAAATGCTCCCTAATAACAGAGATTACCTACAGTATAATAGACTGCATGAACACACAGAGTTACTTATCAAAGTTTTAAGAATAGCACATTTCTTTTCCAATACTAACATCTTTTAAGTCTCTTTCAGGCTGTGCGCTTTCCACGTCTCTCCCATCTACTGCGCTACTTCCAGGGCAGCAAACCCTTGCAGCAAGGAGGTTCTTTAACAAATAAGTGAAAATTTCGCTGCCACTCTTGACAGCTCAGAAGATGATGCAGGTGACATTTCAGAGGCAGTTCTCAGAAGGTAACAAGGCATTTTTTGTGCACACACTTGTAAGTGGTGTGACAAAAAGTGAAAATTCCCTCAAGAACTTGGTACACAGACCAAGTCGAGTCTTACCTAAAGTGCTGCCACAGAACAGGTGTCAGCACCAGAACGGCAAATCCTGAATCTCAGGACTGTGATTTCTGTATTTACACAACCTGGCCCCAGCTGCAACCAGCAGAGAAGCCACAGATGTATCATCATCTTTTGTCTAGCCTACACCCCTCAGGAGGTGAACAAGAGCAAGAACAAGAACAGGAGGAGAATGGGAAAAACAATATTTTCTCATTAACATTTTCACTCAATACAAGGCAACGTGAGAAACAGGCCTCAGCTCCTGACCACACAGTGCAGTACAAGCACTACTTGCTGCAGAGTGGAACACAGCTGAGTGTGGAGATATCCAGCTACAGGCTATCAGCATCCCACCCACCAGCACCAAGTAGGCAGAAAGAAAAATATGCTTCCCATCAAACCTGAATCCTTGAGATGCTTTGGTGTCGCTCCAAAGTTGGAACATCACTTTGTGCACCACCAGTGCACAAAGAAAATGTTATAAACTCTCTCAAGTGCGTACTGGGCTGAACCTCAGACCTATGAACAGCATAAACTTTTCAAGTGTCTCACGCTCACGCTGGGAAGTGTGTGTGCTCCGAGAAAACACAGAGTTTGAACATGTGGATTGGCACTTTTCCATGGTATTTTCTTACTCAGATTCCTTGAAATTGTGAAGTATTCCCCTTCAGAAAACCCTACAGTGGCTATGGTTAGAGGCCAAACATTATTTAAAACTGCACAAAGCACAGAACAGCTTCAGGAAGACCAAGTATGTGCAAATAGGTGGTAATAAAGCAGAACATGAGACTAGTTTTAGCATTTTACTGATTTATAGTAATTTAACCTTTTTCTTTTTTTTTTTGGTGCCTTATTCTCAGTCCTAAAAACAAAATAAAAATCCACTTGAGTCAGGACAGAGGTCAGCAATCACCATTTCAACTTAAAATATCTCCATTTAAATGCAAATACTAGCCTTTCTTCCTGACCTTTAAATGTTCATTTCATAGAAATGGAATAGAAAGTGTAAATTTTGTGTCTTGGTATCTCTAAGCAGCTCCTGTGTCATTTAGTCGCAGTTTTTGACACATAACTCCTTCTTATTAAATATATTCCTTCTGATTAAGTATGTCATTGTATCAGCATGCTCTAGCTCCTCAGAGACAAAACCCAGTAATTTTGCATGATGTTTCATTTCACAGAGTACACAGATTAAAATGGAGATTATCATTGCTTCTTGCTCTCTATTATTTGAGATAAACCCAAGTTTATGTGATACCAACAAAATGCTACAAGATTCTTTTTGGAGCTTTCTCATAACAAATTTGAACCATACTGATAACCCACAGCAGAGGCTTGCAAGCTCTCCTCGAGCACGTTCACCTAACTCAAAACCTCCCTTGTGTACCTACACCCATGCATTGACTTTACGTTTCTTGGTACTTAGCAGATGATATATGCATGAAAACAACAAAATAAATGAATTAATATTTCTTTTAACACAAGAAGACCAAAGAGATTCCTCCCTGCTCCTGGGAAGAGCCATCCCGTGGTTGTCCACCTCCAGGTACTCTGCACCTCCATAGCAAGGCATGGAAGGCCTAGTTCTTTGAAAGAATGATTTTCTGCCTGTTTAAAAAGCTTGACACTGCCATTTAAAAGAGCAATAATTTGTAAAATGTCAGATTTTCAGCTGGAGGACAAAAAGGTACCGGTTCCTGGGTCAAATGTAGTCACATCACCATTACTCCAGATCACACGTCCACTATAAGCTGTACCATCATTTCACATGTCATGGGCTCCCCTCCCTGTTTCACCAAAAAACCACGTTAATAGGTGTAGTTGTCCTTATACAGAGGCAAGTAGGATTCTCTGTGCCTGCACATGCAAAAACATTTCTGTTGTTGCTGTTTTCACCAGTTCAGTCATTAGTTTCTTAAATTACAGCCCATCCCCTTCCATATATTTTATTTCACTATTCAAATCAGGACAGACTCAGTTTTAGTGTCAATGAATTACATATGCAAATCACATTCATGCTCTGGAATACATGACTCTAACTTTGATTAAAAAAACATAATTATGCTTTATTATTCCATTTATTGGGGGATGGGGAGAAAAGTTTTAAAGACTGATTTTTCATTATGGCATTAGTTCCTCTGACTATCAATCTGGCTAATGGCAGTAGCAAGCCCAAGGAATCATCAGAGTCTCATCTCTCAAATCAAAAGATAATGAAGAAAACCCAAGTGTGAAAATCGGTGTTTTGTACTGATTATCAGAGTCATTTCTTGAAAACATTTCAGAATGAAATGCATTCCCTGTTTATATTCTTTTACACTGTACAAAAAGTTTCTCTACTGATTCTGCATTTCAGAGCTTAATTATTCAACAAATTAACTCCATAACACATACTATGGAGTTGAGAAAGATTTATGCACGCAAAGGACACAGCATCACATCAGACGATTACTAACCACAGCAGCTAGAGAATCACGGCACAGTCAATTCAATTTTCAGTGATGCCTCTTTAAGCTCTAACGAACCATGGGGTCCTAATGAGAGGTTTCACTGAATCCTGGCCAATCAAGCAGAAACTTTATGGAGAAAAGGTAAAAGCTAAGAAGCAAAACCACTCAATAAATATATTTTACAGCAATGTATTCAACCATGGCTTAATGGCTATTCTTTAAATCTGTAAAAACCAATCATGATAGAATTTTAACTTTGCAGCGCAGGTTTGGCTTCCTTCTTCCCCCTCTTTGCCTCTTTGCCTCTCCCCAAAAGTGGGAGACAATGAGCTGTAAGGGGAGAAGAAATAAATGTTGAAAAACAGTGAAAGGAATCATGATACCCTGGTTTGTACCCTGGCACTATTGTAGGCTGCCCTCAATAGCTTAAACCACTTTGATTTATTGGGCCATTAAAGTTCTAGCAATAATTCCAGTGCACTTGCACACCTGATGGTTACCGACAGGAAGGGTTTCTGTCTTTCCACTTAACAGTGCTAGAAGATGCAATCCTGACCTCACTAAAGTCAACAGCAAAACTTCCACTCAGTTCTGACTGGTGGAGTTTTATACAGACATCTTCCAACCTGTAAAATGTTTTCTAAAAGAGTAATTAAAGTATGGTAAGTGAGGGTTGTCAGCGGGCAAATTCTGTGCCAAAATGAAAACTTCAATCAGAGGGATGGATAGTCTTTTATAATGCAAAGGACAAAAATGGGTTACCTGCTAAATGCTTGTCTTACAAAACATTCTTGGGCTCAAGCAGGCTGCATGATAAGATACGTTTCCACAGTAAGCAGCAGAATCTGCTGAGGAAACATGAGCCTTAGCAACAGATGTAACTTTTCTTACTAGAGCATATCAGAGGAAAAAGAAAGGAAGAAAAGTAATCAATACCTCTGAATGCTTTCTTGTCGAAAGGGAAGAATTTGGATGCTGATGACTTAGCCAAGGTTGTTCTCCTTAGAAGAGTTCCAGTTGGGATGGAGGAATAGTTCTTAATGAATTTCAAGACCATAGAAGCTTTCTCTTCAGAAGATGATGATGAGGAACAAAAAAGGAAAAAAAGATCTTTCCTTCCTGGTTTTAAGAATTACAGTAAAGATTATTATGTCACAGATCTCTCTCTCCCTTCCTCCTGAAGGAGCAGAAGTGGGATGTGTCATACTTATTCAAGCTTAAGAGCAAATTAATGGATTTTGGGCCTTATACTTTAAAGACTCCTAGAAAAAACCTGTGTTACAGGGCAAAATACCTTCTACAAAGCGCTTAACTGAGGTTTCATGGGCACACTGGCACAGGAGATTTTCTGGGGAGAGGATAAAAGAAACTGATCTAGTTTGCTTGGCACTGGAATAAATGAAGTCATATAGTAGTCACCAATATGGTGCATTTCACCTCTATGTTAGGTCCAGGAGGATGAACCTGATTCTTCATCTGTAAAATGGAACTTATATCAACAGAGTAATATCATGGAATAATATCAGTGAATAAAAATTTAATACTATCAAGGAACTTCTGATCCTCTTGGTACAACCTCTCACACAAGGATGGTAGATCCTTTCTGGATCTAAGTATATCCTTTCAGTCTTAAAGCACATTTCACTCTGAAGCTACAATCTCTGTTCATAAGCAGAGATTGTCATACGGCTGTGATGCTTCTAAACCACATAACCTCATAGTTCAGACTATGCATAAAAAGATTCTAGGGCTTCAAATTCTAGGCCAACTAGGAACAAATGTGTGAACCAGAGGAGCAAAACTCTGCTCTGTTTCTGCTGCTTTTATATGAGGAGTAATGAAAATTTAACCAAAAAAATATTGTTACATAAAGATCCTGGAAATTAGTTGTATCAATTCATTACAGGCAAATGTAATTATACAATCAATATGCTTGGAACCATTAAAATGAAATCCCAAATCAAGAGCTGCTTGTGGTTTTCGTGTCAGAAAGACATCTACCAGATCCTTCAATACTTCCCTTTCCAATATCACGTTTAAAGTTTCCCAGTTTTTTATTTTAATTTCGAGGAGTTTTGCTAAAAAAAACCACCCCATATTATACGGGTATTTCTAATAAGTCAGTGATTTTCTCTCAAAAGTTTGGTGGTTTGGTGGACACCAAAGTCCATATACCCTGAAGAAAAGACAGAATTTACCAACACTTCAGTTTAGTACAGTCTAGACAGACTAAAGGATTGACATCCAAAGACAGAATTTTTCACTGCTATACCTTCATCCTGCCTCTGACCCGAGCTCATAATTACCTTCATGTCAGTGAATCAATTCAGCTGTGCTGCTAGAATGCATAAGTACTGACCTTTGATAAATGTGAGACCAGATGGCTTTGTTGGATCAGTGGAAATTTGGCACATATCACACACCACAAAAACTAGGCTGGTCTGTCAGCATCTCTTTTAGCTCTCCCCATTTTTTAATAAGAGTAGAGAGCTGGATCAACACAGAACATATGCTACACTCAAAAGTCAGGGATGGTTCTTCCCGTTTGCTCTTCAGGCACGTTTAAGAAAGAAGGTAGCAAGGTAGCACTTTCTTAACCCTTCACAAGCCACTCCAGTTCTAAAATGCCAGAGAAGTTGGGTTTAAAATTCTGGAAGGAATAAAAATGTCTTAAATTATCAGAACATACAATCAAATTACTTAGTAAAAGAAGAATATTTGTAAGCTGTATTAATCAGGGTAATGAGGACAGCGTGGTAGACTTAGCAGTCTAGGAATTGCCAGACAAGATCATGATTCAACTTCTCAGTGTAATTTCACCAACTGTGGCCAATACCAAATGTTTCCAAGGAAGATATAAGAAATCCAGATGGACACAGTTAAAGGATAAAATTATGCTTAAAGATAAACGTCTTCTCCACTTTGTGAACGTAATCCAACTTCGTCTTTTGCCCTGAAGCAGGGTTATTTAAATTACTTCCAAAACCCAGTTTTTCTCATTTAGATCTAGTTTCACGTAGCAAAGAGGCTTATGTGACTGCTCTGGCCATGACAGTTTCCCTTCTTCCATCACCAAAACGTGACTTTTGAACCTTTTGGCCAACTTCATCAAAACTAAAATGAAAGGGCATGAAAGTCTTTGAGACAATTAAACTCCCAGAATATCATGAACACCAGCTGACAGACCTAAAGAAACACCTACATTCCTGCATCTGCTGAAGGAGAGACAGGCCACTGCCTGCAGCTATACATCCCATTTGGCAGCACCCAGACAATCCATCACATCACACTTACAGGCCGATCAGCCGAATCATGCCTCACCCAAGTCAAAGCCTTTTGACCCAGCAGAGGTAAGGTCTCCTGTGCAGTCCAGGGCAGGAGAAAGAAAAGGAGCTGCTGTTAATTCACTAGGGATATTCAGGTGACAAAGGACACATCCCCAGAGGAAACACGGTTTCATTCATTTGACTGAACACCAAGTAACTTGAGAGGCTTTTCCCTTCACGTGTAAGTGTTGACCTATAAAGGTCTAATCCCAGCACCTCACCTTCCACCTTTTGCTTTTACTTATTTTAAAGACTTGGGTTAATATTTTAGAGCTGTATGTAATCAAACATTACACATTTTTTATGTCAGCTGAGATTTCTGTGACTTGTTCAGTTTCGTTAAACTTCTCCCATTTTCTTCAAGCACCATAAACAAACCAAGTTCTCCCCTCTGTATTCTTGTATGTAACAACTTTTTGATGCTTTCCATACCTTCCTCTACAGGGAAAAAAATCTTTTGAGTCTTTCTGTAAAAAAAGACCAATTCTTTCTGTGCCCCTAAATGATTTTCACCACTTAAATATGAATTATTTTATGTTCTGTGATAGGTTTTCTCTGAGAAAACATGTCTAGAAGCATCTGAAGTGCAAACACTCAACTAATACAGTCGTACATTCTCTTCTGCACACTCACAGTCCATGCCTTAGACAAAGTAACATTTAGTTCAGTTTTTTAGCTGCAATCGTACATTGATCAAGAGCCATTGATAACAATCATTTCTTAAAACGAGGGCATCTGAGATTCAATGTGTTTACATAGAAAGACACTATACTAGGAATACAAACTTGCACAGGAAAAGGAATTTAGAGATATCATCAAGAAGATGTCTGAAATTCCGAGATTAATTTCATCTGCATTCCCTTGTAGGTGTTACAATGGCAGAAATAATACTATAATATAATACCAAGAATATATACTATCTGTTAACAAGCACAATAAAAATATTTACTACAAATTGGACTGAACTTTTAAGGATGCCATAATCAATGCAAACCTGTTTTATCATAGGAGATACACACACATTAAGTTTGCACAGAAACAGGAAGCAAGAAAAAGCAATTTAAAAAGTATAACCAGAAGTGAACATTGCCACAGTATTTTACTGTTGCAGATTCTACTGAATTAAATTTCTAATAAGATGCCCACAGGCAGATAAACATCTGGAACAGAAGGAAACAGTTCACCCATATTAGAACATAAGCTGAACTTTTCATATAACCTTCACTGTGTGCATGTCAAGGCATGGGGATCAACTTCACACAGCACCTGGATGATACACACCACCATGACACATGCAAGCACACACCATTGAAAATATAATCCATCACCCAGAGGAAGGGCTACTGCACCTCCTCAATAAAACAAAGGACTGATTAACATGTCCTAGAAAAAAGTAACTTTTGCCAGCCTTCCTTCAGCTTTGACATTAGTTCATCCTTAAAAGGCTAAATAATGAGTATTGATGCCTTAATTTGTTCATTCGAACATTAGAGACTTCCAGATCTATTAATTTGATGCTCTATTTAAATACTGCGCTCAATCGCTAAACTTGACTACATTAAATTTGAATTTTAAGTGATTAATTTAAAACAACTTTTCTCCTGGAACAGCAATTGGTATTTAAGCTTTTCATCTGCTGTCAACATTTAAATTAGTTGTATATAAGTGTTCCAACCTGAAAGGGTAATAAATCAATTAAAATCCATTTGCTATGCCATATCATGAGCACACGTAACAGATATAACCTGGTGGTCCCAGGGCAGTATTTTAGTATTTTAAGAGGGAAAAGGAGTGGCTACAAAGCAGAATGTGATGGAGGCACATCAACACAACTAACTAATATGCAGGTCAGCGATGATTAGTGATATAAAACACTTAGTGACCATTGCCTATGAGTCTGTGCACAACACTCAACAAGCTGTGCTTTATTATCACAATTAATGTTTTCTGTCAATGCACATATTTATTTGAAGCAGAGAGTTATCTTACTGCAGCTTCTAGTCAGGCAAGAAAGCAGTGCTAGTAATTTTAGTGTGTCCAGGAGTAGGTGCTGGCAGTTTTTGTTCTGTTCCTGAAGTCCTGGTGACAGAAGTCACTGATGCCTCAGGGACAGCAAGTGTCTGCAACCAACTCCATTGTGGGGCTTTTTGCAATGGAAAATTTACTTTAAACACACTTTAAAAAAACCCAAAAAACCAAAAATAACCAATCCCACCAAACAAACAACAATAACAAAAAAGGCAAACCAAAGACTGATAAGCAAAATAAGTTCACACAGCAGATTCTAGGAAGCCAAACTCAGCACTGCTAGTATCCCCAAAATTAATCTCAGCCAATTTGATTTGTTTCTGCCAGGAAATAATTGTGAGAGCCATCTGCCAAAGCAGTACTAAACCCCTCTTCTTGTTGCTGACATTTCTACAGGAAGTTTATTTAGCAATATGAAAGGAAAACAAATGTTGTCCTCTAGTAAGAAAACAATACAGACAAAAAGCAATTGGGGTTGGAATGAGTGACACCTACAGATCTGGAGTGGCTGGTCGGAACTGGCACCTTCTAGGCAACGATATGGAATAACCAACGGTCACAAAAGCAGCAAGTGGAATGGAAAATCTGATTTTCTCTAATCAAATTTTGTGCATACAGGTATGTGTAATCTAATTCCAGGCTGCCAGATTAAGTTATTAACCCAATTATGTTCATTTTTTCACCTTGTAAATATGAGCCATCACTTTATTTAAATTTGTTCAACTGTTAAAGGCTAAGAGAGTAATATATTCCAATGTCAATACAGTGCCAAAATGCATTTCATATAGAAAGCATCTATTTATATGAATCTTAATCAGTCTAGACATGTGCAGAAGCATTTCTTAGTGCAGACCCAGAGGCACAGCAGACAGTAAATTGAGTGGGCATAGAGAAGACTTACATTAGTGGAACTGAAAACTCATTTCTTAGGCCCATTCATAATGGGGAAATTATTGTCCCATTCCCTACAGACTTTCCATTATCCCATTACAGGGAAGCCAGAACTTCTATCTGTGCTTCCACGCCCATGCACATATTGCATCAGGAGAACTTAATTTGGCCGAGGGCCATAAATTCACTGTGAAAGGCAAATGAAGATCCTCTCAGTCTGGTCACCAAGGCATGACATCCTAAAACCCAAGAAGGATAGAGCTCAGAAGCCTTGCTGAATACAGCGTATTCCACCTGGGTGGTAAAGACCAACTGTGCTCTAACAACGTGGCTGTGGCAAAATTAGCAGAGTAAATACATACATGTATCCTCAGGGCCCAATGACCAATTTTCAAACTGTTAAACACAAGCACACTGAGAAAGAAAGTGTACGGTTCTGCAGCTCAGTAGCACTAATTTCTCCCAAACTGCTTGCTGCAAAACCAGCTCAAACAGCTATTCTTCCAATCCTACCACGTTATATTGAACTTTAGTGCAAAAACCATGGTAGTTGGCAGGAAGACAGGATACCAGAAAAAGGAAAAACGGATTTTTTGATCAGACAGCTAAAGAACTCCCCTTATCAGCCATTTGTTCACCAGGGCTTTTCAGCCCATGCTTAAGTGCTTTGGTGAACCAGGGCCACGGCACCTTATCCATCATGACCACATTAAAAAAAAAAAAAAAAAAAATCCACAAAGCCACAAAACAAAAAACCCAAAAAACCCAAAAAAATCCTTAAAAATACATACTTTAAATTTTGAAAAAAGAGTTTATCTATGAAACAACACACCATCTCCTTGTCAGAGGCAATCTGTTATGAACAGAGAAGTATCATAGGATGAAGAAGACAGCCATGAGAACTGCTGAGGTCTGTTTTAATTAATTGTAGACAAGCATTCCCTTTTTTTTAACCCTTTCCCATTTTGCCTGCTATTCTTCTCAAATAAACCATCATCATCTGTTACAAGATTTCACGAAACCCACTCTTTTTTTACATCTAGTTGCCTGTTACCTTATCCTTACAAACCTAGCCAGAGTCACAAACAGATGACTGAAGTTCATGCTTCAGAGAGGAATTCTGAGCAGATTGTGAAGGTTGTATCAACACTGTCCAAACGCACCAGGCAGGAAAGGGAAGCAGGGTATTGGTCAGGAAGAGGCCCACATGTGGCACTGACCTCTCTATCTAGCCAGCTATCACTGCTGGCTAACATGCAGGTTATTAAGGTAGGTTCTTGTGTGAGCTATTCAATGTCAGCTAGAAAGGGCAGCTTATCCTGTAAGGGAGGTTTCAGAGCATCTCTACCAGCTCTCAGAACTACCCTGTCCCACAGCAGGTTTACTATCCCAAAAGATAAGCCATAATTGCATTAAGAGGGACGCCTGCCTCTCTTACAAGCAACACATTAAGGCAAATGTAGAGCAAATCACGTTAAGGCAGATGCAAAGCAAAACATGCACAATGCAAAATAGATGGAAATGAACCACAGTGTGTTGCCCTTTGAAACATGAGTTATCTGACCATACAGGCAGCAGCACTGCATTAAGAAAAGAGGGGTGCTTGCTACGCAGGTGATGTACCTCTCTCCTAGGAGAAGCACAGGTAAAGCTCACCCTGGAGAAGAGAGTGCTGGCTGCTTCCTGGGTGCAACACAAACCACAAGAACAGATCAAAGGTATTACCTTGAAGTGGTAAAAATAGACAAATCAAAACAAAGAAAATGCATCTCTACACACCCCTGCAGCAATCATGTAATTATCTGTGTTTATATGAACGCATGGACACCACCCTCTTCTCATAACACAGAACTACTTTCCTTCAAACCCCACAGACGGCTCCAAGAACTCAGCACGTAGCCCTAACCAACACACAGATGCCATTAAGCATTAAAAAAAGCCCCACTCTCTTTCATTAACTAACATAAAGTACTTTAAAATGTAAACTTTAACAGTTATTACTTTAAAAAGTTGTTGTTGGAGTGCACTAGGTGGTGGCAGAGAGAGAGGCCCTGAGGATCAGAGAGAGGGCCTCTGTCCTGGGCCCGGAGGGGACCCTGGGAGTGCATCCAGGTCACCGGAGACGGACTGAGAGAGGATTGTGTGTTTATGGACAGACTGGGCCTGTGAGAAGTGTTCATTGTAGTTTGTGGCCTTATAGGGCATTGTTTGCCTATTACCATACTAGGTAAAATCTGTGCAATGCCCCAGGTGATTGGGGGACACTGTGGTGAACATCTTTCCTGTTTATATGATGTTATATCCTGTTGGGTGCTGGGATTTAGGGAATTCTGACTGCGCAATAAACAGCTTTGCTTTTCTCCATCTTGTGTGCAAAGTACTTGCCCATGGGTCATTACTGCAGTTGTGATGAAGGATCACAGTAATCTGAGTGGCCTGGAGAAGGTGATGAAGTAGCAGTTGTTCACCACGTCTCCAAGCGCAAGAACTAAAGTCACATATAACAGGCTGCAAGGAGGCTGAAGAAAACCCCAAATAGAAAAAGGTTCTTTAATAAATATGCAATAAAAGAATGAAAAAAGTGACAGAATACTCAAATGTGAAGCATTATGAGAGTTCAAAAGCAGCAATAAACATTCAGGAAACGAAAACCTAGTAAGCTTATTTTTAGGAAAATAACAGTACTGTTGGCTGAGGATGTCTCTGTTACAAATATCTGGAAAATGAGCTAATAACCTGAGATTTGGGAATATTCTCATTGGCGCCTGACATGACACTGGGTAAACACATCTTCAGTCTGATCCACTACAGCCATCTTGACTTCTTTTTTAAAAACTGGTACAATTTGTACATGGCTGTGGGGGATTCCAACCTTTAAACTCCACTTCCAAACCCGTGACACAGGTACTTTGACACAAAGGGCTACAGACTTCTGGAAAGCTGCTAACTTGTATCTGTCAGCTTTTCAGGCTCCTCCAAATTTAAAAGTTGATTCTTTAAGTAGCCTTCTAACAGATGTCCTCTATCAAACATCTTAACATAAAAACCAACTCAATTTTGTGGATTTCCAGTTTCATTCATTTAAGCAGTCAAAACACACTTTTTTTTCCTTGTATACACTCTGCAATTACTCATTTGAATGTACTTCTGTTTTATCAGAAGGCATAATATAAAGATCTCTTCAAGGCCAGCACCCTATATAATGTAATTTCCCTCCATTACCCAGTTTGCTTAAAACATTTTGCCTGGGAACAGTCAGTAATAAAAAGCACTTCAATCGATCTCATCCTAGAGCTGTGCCATAATTTTCAATTCAGGGTGTCAGCACCACGCACAGAAAGGCAAGCTGGAGTCTGTTATAAAAATATCAAGCATATTAAAAAAAAATTGGTGAAAAGCTTGAGAGATCACTATTCCCTTCTTCAGTCAGAATTTCAATCTGAACCCAACTTGAACAGATTAATACATGAATTTTATAACATCTCTGCATTAAACCATCTCAAAAATTGTTAAAAGTACCTTTTCCAAATGCACATGTCCAAATGACTTTCAACAAAATTCTTTTTCTGACCTCAAAGAGAAGTTGGGATGGGTGGGAATTTAACATTCACTTTTTAACTTCAGGGTAAGAGTCTTTAAAAGCTTTTCTCTCCTCTTAGCTGCTCCAGCGTGGATCTGAACTATTTTACTAACAGAGTTACTTAGATTTCATACCACCACAGTTTTATCTTGTAAAATCTTTGATAAGTCAAATAACATATACCTTTTACTGTTTTCTGACAAACTTTGATTGTCCAACAGGGTGAAAACTATAGCTGTTTATAGATGAGAGTTGGAGAGATGCATCCTTCTCTTATTTAAAAATTGCTTTAATGAGTAAAACAAGGAGATAAGAGTACTCCTGCGAACTCTTAAAAACACCATGCAAACCTGTGACCTAACTGTATGTTTGCAAAACCTTTCTCACATAAAGCACTAAGCACAGAGGCAGTGGGCTCATCTATGAGCCACAGTTCCTGTGGACTGCTGCAGAATAACATTGTACAATAGCAGATTTACCCGTGTTTATCAGAGGAAAGAGACTGAACTGATCAGACCCCCCTGTGGTACTCCCAGAGCATTCCCATACTACCCAACAGGAACATTTTGAAAACGTGAGATGGATGAAAGGGAGTGTGAGGACACTCAAAGAAAATTTAAAAATCCCTTTTTGTCAGTGCAGGGAGACTCACGGCCCTCAGAAAGTAAAACACAATGGCTTCACTGATGTCTGCTCAAAAGAATGGAGCTCAATGAGAAATTCTAAAAATAAAACTGTAGAAATAAAGAAAAGGTAAACAACAAAGTAATGAAGTACAAGACAGGCAAAAATGAAGGAAGGGCAAGTTTGCTATGCATTACACAGGTCAAACAGTCCCTTCTCCTTGCCATCTCTACAAGACCTCTCGTAGGGTATAAAGTTACACCAGCAAATGCATGAAAATCCAAGCACAGGTTGGTTATTTCGTTATACAGACCTAAATTCACCCAGAGACCATCCAATATTGTAAACAAACATTCTTTCAAAGCAGATAATAAGAAAAAACTCAAAATTGAAGTACTTTGTACCTCTGTGGAAGAAAGGCTTGATTAAGCAAGCGATGAAGAGGCACGCCTGTGAAGATTTACTTCAATAGTATATTCCACGTTCTTTAAATATTAAACTTGAAAACATTTTTTAATCGGGACAGTATTTTACTCAAATTTATCAAAAACCACGTTTTGTTTCTTTCTTTTCCACCTGTTTTCTTTTCCTGAGGTGAGAGCTCTTGCAACTCATTTAAAAATATATTTTAAATCAACTTGCAGGCCATAATATTCGTGCCTTGATACCTGCCAAGCCCCTTAAAAGAGTATCACAGTTAAATCCATGGAAAGAGTTAGGTAACAAAAACTAATTTTCTAAGAAACATTTGATAGCCTGTGGAGAGCCAACCCAACCAGCAGAAAAACTCTTGCAGATCTGCTAAGGAGTCATTAGCTACATGGAAGTGGATTATTCATTACTAAGTCTTTTGCTCTCCTCCTCTCTTTTTCCCAAAGTCAATACATCGTATTTCACTCCAGAAGCCATTTTCTTTTCCTCTAATTCTTCCTATGTCTCTAATAATTAATTCATTTTGCTTACACTGCAGCAGCCTCAAAACCATGGTTTGAGTTTCTCCGCAACAGAACTCTGCCAAAGGCAATGTGCCATGCCATAACCTCAATTACAACTTACATGGGAGAAGGCTCCACTTACTTGCTGCAGCAGTCACTCTTTTGTCTTAAACTAAATTCTCTACGGGTTATTGGGTCCCAAAGATGTACAGCAAAAAAACACAGCAGATAATATGAAAAAAATCCATTTCAGAGACAAGATGAAAGATCCATGTCAGAAAACACTGATTAGAGAAGTACATCACTATTAGTAGTTATCCTGTCACGTGCTTTCACAACTACAAAATATTTGTGATGGGGTTATGAAAGCGCAACAGTCTGATCTACCTCACTGACTGAAATTCCCAGCAGCTGCCTCAGCACTGGCTTTCACACTGCCCACTTCTCCCTCTCATTTGCCCAAGAAAGGATCTCTTTGGTGGCCACACACAAATACTTTTGACAGACTTCATGCATGTTGTTCCTTCATTTATGCATCAGTCAAAAAGGTCACCCCCTTTCTATGGAAGGGAAGGCAAGTCAGTAGAGACTTGCGGCCACTGTAATTGAAGTAGGTGGAATTAGCTGTGCAGCCTTCAGAGAAAGGCCTAAAAATAATTTATTGCCCCTACCCCTGAAGCAGACCAAAAAAAATTTGGGTTCCCTGAAGTCTTTTCAGAGATCTGACATTCCAAGAGAAGTTCAAAGTCTATCTAACATGTGAAAAATCAGATAGAAGACTTTGAAATGTGAATGAAGAAATGCTTTGTCCAACTAATCACCAACCCTAAAAGAAGGCAAAGTCTGCTGGCTTAGGATCACAGAAGCCAAAATAAGTGAGAAAGGATCTTTTACAGGGAATGGAGAAAATGTTTACAATCTTGTAAAGAGTCAAGAATGAATTGGCATGAATATTATTTATGAAATCACCAAGGTAAAATATTAAATTAATTCTTCTTCCCTTCCAATGAATACCAGCAAGTTAATAATTTATCTTAATGAAAAGTATTTATTCACCTGAAAAGACAGAAAACTATTTTGTTAGTTAAGTTTATGTAACTTCTATTGGACATGCATACCAAGAGATAACTAACTCATTGATGTGAATATGGCACAAACACCTCAAGTCTGTTTTCCCTTTTACAATTCAAGTTGGTAGAAGCTACATGATTTTATTCCCAAGCTGTATGAAGTTTTCTGTCAAAAGAAGCATTATGAATCAAAATACTGAAAGAAAAGGACTAACATTGTTATAAATAAGACAACAAAATAAAAACAGCAGCGAAGAAAATAAGAAAGCTGTTGTAAGAATTTGCAGGGACTTCTGAATATGCAAAACTGTTTAACTGGACTCATGACAAATTTTGGTTTAGTGTAGTGAACTAAGAAACCATATGATGAGGGTCAAACTGAAGGCAAGATTTTCAACAACAGTTTGAGTTTTGCAATTTTTGTCTTCCCTTCTAATTGTAATTGGGAACGGTCTAATGCTTTCCCCCAAAGTATATTCTGTTCTTAACGTTAAGTTTAACATGTGTGGCATGTCCCTTGAGCAGCTTATTCCCAGTGCAGAAATAAAATGGTCAAGACACTTGTAATTTAAGAATTGGAGTGTTTAATATATGGAAAGTAAAAAGAAATAGTGTAATTTGGAAAGAAACTGAAAGAAAAACTGATGGCTGACAAAAACAATAGCAGAATTTAGCCAGATGTTTTCCACAGTAGGGTGGCTCTGATCACTAATGCATCTTACTGGAATGAAGAGGAAAAAAATAAATGGAAAAGTGAATTACTGTATGACCCAAAATAACTGGAGCCAAAGGTGAAATGGGTAGAGCCATCTCAGATAACATTAAACATGAGAGCAGTTCTTCTTCCCTTTGTTTGATCAAAACCTGGTTCTCTTGCGAATCAGTGCAGTCAAGCAACAGCAGCAACTGGTGCTGTCAACAACCTCAACCTGACTTCAGAATCACATCATCCTGGGAGGGCCAACACATCTGCACAGGTGGCCAGAACATACAATGCCTTGGGTATAATCTGGCAATGGGTTTGTTACCTCTCCATCAGCCTCCTCGTGCCCTAAGGACACTCACGGGCGCGCACAGAAAGCCTTTCTAACCAGGAGTATCAAAAGGATACTTGTCCCTCATTCAACTCAGAATAAAAGTTTGGGAACAACGTCTTTGGTGATGACTCTGACCCAGTTTAGGCTAAAAAAACCAAAGGACACACTCCTCTTTTAGACTGCTCTTGGAAATATGCTTCAGATAAACTCTCTACGTATACATATGTGTAAGTTTAATTAATGCTTTATCATCTGCTTTTGCATATGCATTCTAATCTGAAGTCACAATCAGTTAATTTACTCCGGTTCTAAGCCAGTTTTAAAATAATATGGAGACAAATGCAGGAAACATAGTCTGGAAGCTGAACTGAGTCTATCAAGACTCTTGATTTTTAGCTCAGTATTAAAAGAATGCATTAAAAAGTGCTACTTCAGACCAAGAAACTTAAACTTCACACATCAATTCAACTTTTCACATCGACACTGAATCTATCTTATGTGACTAATAATTCAGTTCACATTGATTGTCCCAAACCCAATCTGATTTACATGCCTAAAACATAAGAAGGGATTAAAAAAAACAAAACAAAACAAAACAAAACAAAACAAAACAAACAAAAAAAAAAATCAGCATATAATGTCTTTAAATTTTCAGTCTGGACTCTCCCCTTATTCTTTTTGGCTTTTGGAATCTCTGTTACCCTCCCTGATAACTGTTACATGGATAGTGGATAGCCTGACAGATACCAAATGCAAGCTGGATGTCAAAAAACAAATCTAATCTTTCGCGCACATGATCCTCTCCAAATTTCTGATACAATGTCACCTTACTTCCCTGTCAGGGAGTGACTTTTTAATACAATGTATCATGGATTACCTTCATGTTTTGTATTTGTTTCTACATTTCCAGAAGACTATCCAAGCATCAAAACTGAGGTTATAAAAAGCATTAATAATTAATAAAAGAATTTATGACACACAAAGCCGTTTTACAACAAACCCGAACAGAAATCCTCCAAAGAACATAGTCATGTTCTGTTTAAGGAACCATGTGTGTGTCTTGACGAAAGCTACACATTTTGTTTGTAATGCTTTCAATTATTTTTTGGGCATTTTTAAACACTCTGGAAAACTATTTAGGTGGTCAGTATATCAGTGACATGACCCTAATCTGAAATTTTCCTTTTATCTTTTCTCCGTGTTGTACCTTCCATACAGCCAAGTCCCAGAGAGAGTGAGTGCTCTTCTCCTGGAGTACACGAAAGGATAAGAACAGAGAGTACAAAGAGAAAGTTAGGCAATTAAGCAATACAATCTCTGTGACCTTTACTCATCTAAGAGGAATTTGACCTGATGCTACCAAAGTGGCCATATAATGGAGCGTGGCTCTCCACTAGCAGTTTGAGCAAGTTCGTTTCTGTTGGCCTCTGTATTTGCATCTAATCTCTTTATTTAGTCACAGAACACTGAGGTCACCTTTTTAGAAACCACCTACAGAAAAAGGGGAGAGAGTGTTATGTTTCCCTGGTTCCCGCAGAACATTTGCGAGATAATGGCAAGCAGAGACTATTTCTTCCATTAACACTTTGACCCTTCCAGGTAATGGCCTTTTGGTTCACAGAGATACAGCAAACAGAGCTCCCTCTGAGATCCTAAACTACAGGTAACCTAAGGAAGTATGGGCTCTGCAGGTCCTTGGAAAATGTCCAGGGTCTGTGTGGACACACTTAACTGCCAAGACAGAGGTTCACAAGTTGGCCCATTGGTTTCACTATCTCATGCAGCAAACGATTCCAGAAGAAAGGCACATGCCAAAACATTTTAGTTTTGCACGTTATAAAGCACAAAAGTCAGATACAGCTTTCGAGGAAAACAGCCTCCTTCAAAGCAGTGGTTCAAAACTGGAGATAGTCCCTTTTCACCCAAAATGAACACATGGTTTAATATCTGCAGCATACGTTTCAAAATGAAAAGCAACATCTCTGTGATAAACAAGTATTTATACCTATTATTACAAAATCTGATGAGGTGATAGAAACAATTATTTTCACTCGATTTCATGCATTCTTATTCCTGCTTTGAATGGGAAACCTTTCTCACAGGGAGAATATCTTACACCGTGCTGAACAGCACCACCGGAAGAGGAAGGTTCCCCAAGGCCAGTAATAATTTTCATCCTCTGGTGCTTAATACTGACTTAAGGTATGCCAACATTTCTGCTACCGCCTTCCCTAAAATCTAACTCATGACACTAAGACTGTGCCTGAGTAGAAGAATTTGGCTTCCAGTGTATTATTTTTGCATATTTTGCACAGGAATTAAAAAGCACTGGTTTTCGTAACCTCAGAAGCTGGCATTGCTGTGATTTGGAATTAAAAATAACTTTTAAAAAATGTATTTGTTCCCAATTTTAAAGAAATCTCTGCAGGTCTGTAACATTTTGGCTTCTATATTGGTTATACAAACAATCAGACCCTCTTTTAAACAAAGCTACATATCCCCATTAGACACACAGCCAAACACCACCTGAGAAAGGAAAGAGACTTTTCAAGAAGTGACAGATTTAAGGACTACAGAAGAACAGGGAAGAAAAAGTACCGATACTCCTGTTTCGATTCCCATTTTCCCTTACACACCTCCATCTTCCTACACTTTTCCAGCTCTTATCACATCACCACCAAACAATTTTACTTTTTCCAGAGACAAGTGTAGAATTTGTGATCATGGTTATGCCCATCTTTGCTGACCTTCTTCATACACTTATTCCACTTACTTAACCTTTGGAGGCATCAGGATGTGTCACAGGGACCTATTCCCACACTCTTACAACCTTAGGCTCACCTAATGGAAATGGAAAGGCGTCACGGAAGATAAAGTTGAGAATTCCTAGTTAAGATGTTTTTCTGTGGCGTAATAGGAAATTAATTTTACTCCCAATCACTGACATTAAAAATCAGTAAAATAAGATGGATGTCAGATATCCTAAGACTTTTAGGAGCTTAGCATCAGTTTCTACATGAGCACTTTTAAAACAGATGTCGAGGCCCAGGATTACGCCTGAGAATGAATCAGGGCAGAATTCCTGCCTAAGTGGACAGAAAAACACATTAAAGCTCAATAGCATTTTGAACATTAAAGTTAATGACAGCATTTATGTACAAGTTCATTTATATTTTAATTTACGCAGAAATGGTTATTATTCATAGACATTCCCATGGTGATTTTTAAAGTAGCATCAGGGTTCTGATTAGCAGCACGCTCTGAAATCCAGGTCCTTAGAACTGCCTTTTAAACAGAGGCAGGCTGCTCATGAAGTCACACTGCACTTGAAACTTTTCACTTTTCCAGTGGAAAACCTCTTTGCTAATAGATTGGGATTTTTTGCCATTCACTGTTCTCAAAGTTTACAAAGCAGATGGTATTTCATTGTCCATAAATACACTTGTAAAGCTGAGACCCGTGGTATAAGGAGCTGGGAGCAGGATCCCTTTGTTTGGGGCACACAGCTGTGGGATTCTTTCTGTTGGACACGTGACAGCTTAACCTCTGCAGTGCTACTGAAACGGCATTCGATTATCATTTTCCCAGTGAAAAGCACTTGTGAGACACATTACCTCCCATGTTTTAAAACTGGATCAATTTGCTCTTATGGATTGCAGTTGTTTCAGGATCAGAATGCTCCCCAGAGCCAGGCGGATCAAACACTGCACTTAAACTGGAGATGAGGCAGGCTAACAGATGATTCACCTTATCCAGGAATATGGGTTAGTTTTTATTCTTTTTTTGTTTCATTTTGGCAACTGGCACTCATAAAACATCTGAGAAGACCACAGCTACATATTTTTAAAAGAGAAAGAAAGAAAGGAAAACACTTACAAAGAATCAGACCTTTAGGAGACAAGGAATTCCTCCTGGAGCCAGGAGAAAAGCAGACTGCCTCAGGCAAGATGTCATCTTCTTAGTTAACACACAGTTCTTTTTCCCCATCCTTTCATGTGAACTGCTGGAAACGTTTTAGATCTTGTCTAGAGATAAAAGTTAATTTTACATGGTGCATCAGAGACTCAGTATAAATTCATAAATGAAATAATATTTTTCCAGGAAGGCTCTGCTGGCGGTGCAAGAGCCTGACTTCTCACTGTGGCAGAACCTTCCCATAAATAAAGTTTCTACATATAAAGATTTAAGTTACTTGTCTGTCAGCAGGATTCAATAAAAGAAGTTCACATTTATTAAGTTTATAACTGTTTAATACCAAATGCTGTTTTCCTCCATTAAAAAGGCATTTAAAATTTTCAAACTATTGAAATCAGCTCCCTTTGCATGACTGGAGCACATATTTCCTCTCTTGCACTTTGAACAAATCAAACACAAAACCAAAATGAACTACTAAATAATAGCCAATGTCTTAATTATTAGTTTATTTTTATTTATACACATTGATTCGTCACTATATTTAATTTTTCCTTTGCTTCAGTAGATTGTTTTTAGTTTTTTACCTTCCCTTGCACACACACACACACACACACACACACACACACACACAAAAAGAGGCATTTTTTGTGGTACTTTCTGAATGCATTATAAGTTTGTCTTTATTGAAGTTATGCTTTTGAGGAACTCACAAAGTTACAGAAGATGATGGATGTGGCATCATCTACACATGTGGCTCCTGTTTTACCAGTAAGAGTTACCAGTCACTGTGCACTGAATGACAGATGCCCTTGTCAAATGAAGAGGAAAACCACGAAAAGAAAGTCCAAAACCAGCTCTGGTGATGTATTTGTAATATGATAAGAAAGAATGTTAACACGGCCCCAGGGATTGAAATACACATGTTCAATACGTCAGCACAAGAGCCTGGTGCAGACCAGGTAAGCCAAGGGTTCAGGGATGCCTTCATGCCAAGGTACCTGCACAGAAAGCCTGTTTATCTGAGTGGTTCTTCAGCATGACAGCAAAACCTCCCCTCACAACAAGAGTGCTCTGGCAGATCACCAAATGATTCTTTCATACTCAGATAAACAGTTTTAATCCTCAGAGGCCATCCTAGCCAATCCACTGCCACGTATGATGAATGCAATTAAAGTCTTACCCTACAGTACTAAAGTGATAACCTCTCGTTGCACAAAAAAGCCAGCTGAACGCATGTAATAAATGTCTTCATCTGCCACTATTGAAAACTGAGGCAAACAACCTTCTCAAACAATAGTCAGCATTTCTGCTCTCTGTATTTTCTTTTTTAGAATACACTGTGAATATGGAATAATTTCAAAGAAAAGTACACAAATTAAATTATACTGGTCATTATAAACACAGAGAGATGTGAGAGGGTGATGAACTCACCAGTATGACATAATAATGCGAGCAAATTAAGCATAGAAAACATCCTGACAGTAGAACTTCAGTATTTCCCCTGTGCCTGAGCAATTTGTGCATTAGCAGCCTATTGCCTCATCACTTACCAAAAAACAATCTGAACTGATAACTCTTTCTGACAATGACTGCCATTTATTATCCATTCCTACAGTGCCCAGCACAGTGGTGTTCAATTTATATCAGTAATAGCCAAAGCAAAATCATCCAGTTTGTAGCACAGAGCTGGTGTCCAGGAGACTGCAGTTTGCAGCCCATCTACCACCACAGAGGTACAAAAGAACCTACAACAGCAACTGCAGCGTCACACGGACACAGCAAAGGGCACGAAGAGAAGAGGCCTGATACAATGGGGCCATGAAGATGATGGGCTTTCCTTTCTTGGTGGAGAGCCTCTGTGATTTAACCTCTTGACCCAAGGCTGGTAAAAAGCCTGGGAAGGTCACAGCAGTGGGGCAGAGCAGGGAGAAGAGATTCACTGGCACTTGCAGTGAACTCAGGACAGAGCAGGGAAACAAACCGTGTGAGGCTTTGGTTGTGCTCCAACTCAGATCTCCTTGCCCTGAGCTCCATCCGAGACAAAAGCGAAGGAAGAGGGCATCACAGCCTGATCCATGTGGCCAAGACACGAACATACATGGAGGCTTGACAACATCAGCATGTATAGTTTTTACTCATCTCTCTCTTTTCTTTGCCCCTCTTAGGCTCATCTTTCATTACAAAACAGCAGCAAGAGAGATAAGACCTTCTTCCAAAAAGGATTTTAGACAGGGTATTTTTCCAAAAAGGTATTTTCTTTTTTAGAGCAGATACCAGTTGATAACCAAGACAGATATAATAACTTAGTTATAAATACAATGCTGCAACCAAAGGATGGCAAGCTGCCAAGAAGACTGAATCAGGCTGCTAAGAGAATAAACACAGTGTAAAAATACAAGAATACCCCATTACTAACAAAGTCTGAAGAACCATTTACACAAAACACAGCCGAGTCAATTAAGTGACAATAACTGGTTCTGCTTTGAAGCATCTCAAATTCACATTTAATTATGCTTAATGCATCATTTTATTCTCCTAACATAACGGGTTAGCATAGTCACACCAAGTGCTGACAGTGACCTTTCTGTCTCAGATATGCTATTCACAGCCATTTAATTCATCCCTTACGTGTAGCTGGACATACAGCCTAATGTCCTACAGAAGGGCACTGAATTGGCCTTATTGTCACCATATGAGATGGCATTCATCTCCAAATGCCAAAGCAGGCATAAGGAATGAGGCACAAGAATAGGAAGCATTGAAAAGAACAAGAGGAGAAGAAACTCTTGAATAGCCTGCTCTTTGACTATCATTTACAGATCCACTTTTGCAATGAAAAATATCCAAGAGATTGTTTTCCCAGTTGTGCAGTCCCAGTCTTTTGCACTTCAAAGGGGTGTTTCTTCACTAGCCAGTAATTAGGAGCCCAAGGTCACTCAAGGCAAAATTAATCTTCTCCAGTTTTGTAATTTTCCCTCTTATCAAAATGTGTGTGTGCACAAAGCACAAGCTGTGATGGCTGTCAGAAAACAGCCTGAAAGCTTCAGAAGCAAAGAGCAAGTGAACTGTGGCTGCTCAGGCTCAAGCATTCCTGGGAATTTTTCAAGAATATACTTCTCTCTTTTCTGATCTGTAAGTGTCAATAAGTAAGAGAATGTCATAACAGAGATCGTTTTTATTTTTTTGTCTGCTTTGGTCTGAATAAGGGTACATAAAAAATGTATTTTAAATACTCCCAAGTAAAAAATGAAGAAAATAAACCCCCTCACACCTGTAAGTTACAAAAAATATAGAATGTGCTTAGGGTTAACATTATATTTAAGACAAAATTTTGATTACCAATGTGTTTTAGTTGTAAAGTGCTAGTGCTTCTTTACCCACTAAACCTGCTGCCATCTGTCCTCCTAGTGCACTCTATTTAAAATTCACACCACATCTCAGTCTGAACCATCAACTTCTAACTTTATCAAGAAAAACAACTTAGGAGTTACATATTTCCTAAAAATGACAGTCATTTACAGCTGCAAAACTCTATAGACAAATCTGCAGTTACTCAAAATCTTACTGAAGAGAGGAACTGTTCCCAGATCTTGTTTTGCTCTGAGAAGCCTTAAACAAACTTGTTTCCATAGGCCTCTAGGTAAACAGAATTAAAACAAAATAATTCAGATGTCTCTTTTACGCTGAAAATTTAAAGCACCTCAGAAAACACCAAGAGAGTTACACAAATGTAATTGCATAATCTTTAAACACTTCTACTGAAGAATTTTTACCAAATAAAGCTCCACAAATCTCTTCCTACTTCAGTTACTACCAATAGCATGTGCTTTTTATAAACACAAACTAAAGCATAAAACAAATGTGTGCTGTCTGCAAAATCAATTCTTATTCTTTTTGGAAAGCAAAAATACCCCAATATTCGTATTACTTTCTTTGTAAGAGAAATAAACCTATCATTTTTCAGGGCAAGAATCCATGTTACATTTTTAAGTGAAATTCTCTTTCCTGAATACATTTGTCAGCCCTGTCCGTACAGAAAGCTGACAATGGGAACAGTGAGGGGGTTTTCTAGTTTTGGGTTTATTTTTTATTTCCTTAAGAGTTAAAGGAACTTATGTTGGTCCCAAAGTCAAACGTACCTGCACTCCTGTTTCAGCCCATCAAGGAAAGGGATGTATATTTAGTCTGGAGTCTTTCAAGGCCCCAGTGTTTCTCTTTCAGCTTAACAGGACCTGTTACATCTCTGAAGTTTAGACTGAATGTCACAAGTATGACACTTACTGCACATCAGACTGCCAGTGAAGAAATCAATAGGAAAAAACTCTATGTTTTCATTGTCCACTGGAAAAAAATATGGGATAAATAATTAAGGACAGCTCAGCAGAACTTACCCTTTTGCACATGCACAGTACAAATTAGACAACGAGCACCAGCTTACATAAATCTGAAGTGCACAGACAGAAATATTACTTGGCATTCTTATCCCTGTGCACTTGCCCGGCATGGACCCTACTTAGCCTTTTACTGCCCTTCTGCAAAGCACTTGCAACCCCTTTCACTGAGGTACAATTCAAATTCAGAATTGTCTATGCTGTTCCTAAAATGAAGGGAAATGAAAATCCAAACAGTTCTTTCAAAACGCTGTGTTCAAAGCGGTGGGACACCAAAAGAGATGCTCGGAGCAGGCCTTTGCTTCAGTGGCAGGAGAAGAAGTGGCAGGGAGCAGGTTTGTTCAGACGGCTGACGTGCCATGAAATGTATTCGCTTGGTGCTGTGGGGATGCACGATCAGACACTTTGTCAAGAACAACCTGAAAACTGCTGTCACATTAAAGCACAGGAGTGCAGTGCACACCTCACATGACTATTAATATTATAATAAACATTTCAAGCAGCTCACATGCACTCATACTGTGTGTCAGAGGGATGTTCCTGGTATTTCAGGATAGCTGCCTTTCAGATTTGACAGTTCATACTCTATTAATCAACACTGTAAATCCCAACAGCCCCTCATCACCCCCGAGGGCCTAAAAAGTAATTTTTTACTATTTTGTCAGATTGACTGGAGAAACTCAAGTCAGAAGAGAAGCAGAGGTCTGTCACTGAGAATTGCAATCTACTCTGTGTAATAAAATTGAGATTCTGTTTCAGAGCAGCTAAGCTTCTGCAAGTCCCTTTTCTCTTCTGAATCAATTATCTTTTACTCTTTTGTTCTTCCAGCTCCACACTGAATGCTATTCTTCTGTTTCGGCCATTTTTACCTTTAAAGGGTGTTGATGCCTGGCTGGGAAGAGCATGCACAGGGACAGTGTGAAAGCCCTCAGGATGGCTTGGGAGAAGAGTATATAAAAAAATTCTTGGAAAACTGAATCGCTTTACCTTCTCTGAAGCCAGTCACTCCCTGCCTACACTTCCTTTTAGTCTTTCTGCTCCATCCTGGATTTTGACAGTAATTAAAGCCCCTTCTCAAAGGCTTTGGATATTGATTCTAGATCAGTCTTCTATTCCCAAATGGCCCCATAATCTCTATTTATTTTCCTAAATTAAAAACAGCATGCTTTTCTCCAAGTTAATAAGTTTTCATTGTTTCCAGTGGAAATTCGAAGTGCCCAGCTTCTCCAGACTTGGGCTTTACAGCACAAAAAGCCTGGCTTGTGCAATTCTGAGAATGCTACAAGAAGAAAAGCCCATGCCAGAGACAAAAGCAGCCCTTTGTTCCGTCAACCAGATCACACAGCTTCATGTCACCGAGTGTCCTCTCCCTCTGAGAGAGGTTACACTGGTGTTTTCCAGGGAAAATTGCTCAGTTCCAGCCTGACTTGTAAGAAACTTGGAGCAGCTCTTGGACCAGTCAAGGATGGTCCGCTCACCTCCAGCAGGGAAGAGCAGAGCAGGTATCCTGCATCGCTGCGAGGTGGCTATGGACAACTGGTCTCTTTCAGAAAAGGAACTCTGAACCCCAACTTGCAGGAATGACGCATGGGCACAACTTTGCTCATCAGGTTGAGAGACGCAAAGCCGTTTATTGCGCAGTCAGAATTCCCCAAATACCAGCACCCAACAGGATATAACATCATATAAACTGGAAAGATGCTCACCACAGTGTCTCCCAATCACCTGGGGTATCACACAGATTTTACCTAGTATGGTAATAGGCAAACAATACCCTATAAGGCCACAAACTACAATTAACACTTCTCACAGGCCCAGTCTGTCCATAAACACACAATCCTCTCTCAGTCCATCTCCGGTGGCCTGGATGCACTCCCAGGGTCACCTCCGGGCCCAGGACAGAGGCCCTCTCTCTGATCCTCAGGGCCTATCTCTCTGCCACCACCTAGTGCACTCCAACACAACTAACATCCCATATTTATTCCTTACACCAAAGGCTACCAATGTAATGAAAGGATGAAACTTCCCTTGCTTTTCTTATTTTAGAATACGTGACTGTAGGGAACAGATGCTCCTTGATATTTCCCATGTTGTCTCAATTAGTGGCCCACAAGTCCTGGCTTTTAGATTCCCACTGAATTCTCCCTCTACTAGACTTGCAATCTGGCGCTCAGCAGGCACCAAAGGAAATGACTAGTGTGGGTAGGTATGCAACAGAGATCAGAAGTGCGGATACAGTCTACCTGTCCATTCAGGCACTGTGTGTTTTCAATACCCAGGCATTCAAGTCTCACATTCATCACATGCAGTGTAAGACAGAATACTTGCTTTTATGTGCACCCCATTCAGTGTACAGGGAATCTATACCCACATCCATCACATTCCGTGAAATAGAGCCTATTTGCAAATGTTGAGCTTCCATTTCCGTGCAGTGAGCTGAATTACAATAGGCTGCAGGTGAATATGTTAAATTTCCGAATTGGTAGACGTGAAAAAATTCTGCTGGAGTCATTAATAAATGTGGCTAATGTGGAGAAAGACTCATCTCAGAATGTAGCTGTGCACCATAAAGGATGCTGGAAAAAGCTCTTTTTCGGCAAGCAAATATAACGCGTATGGCAGATGTCAGTGTGCGTAATAGAGATAAAGATGGAGCATTTGCATTTATTACTATACCACATAAAATGCTGGTATCCATAGTGTATCTACCCAGGCAATGCTGCTTCTAAACCTTCGAAGGCAACATCATGCATTTTCAAATTCATTCATCATGACCATGTTGAACTCTTTCTTTTCCCACTGACAGCCTATCAGTGATGCCAAGTACCAATGATGAAAACCTGGTTTTGGAGGAGAAGTCTATATCATGTATAAACCAGTGAATGCCTGTCAGGCATTTGAAATAGTGTTATTGTTCTCAGGCACTGCTGGCCACTGCAATGGCACAGGAAAAAGAAGGAGGGCTTCAAGTGAAGCTTGTTCTTAGTGCACCCTTGCCATAAGTTATGCAAATACGAGTCAGGATAGAAGAAAAATGGAACTCCATGTAAAGACTAATTCAATTCACAAGTCATGATAATGCCCATAAGCCATCTGCGTATGTGACTAGTTCGTAACTGCAACCTTGAAGGGAGAGATTTTGCTTTCTGGGAAAGAACAGGATTAATGGCTGAATACTGATTAGTTAGGTAAGAGCGTGTTGGTCCCTCAGCAATGTACTGGTTTGTTTTCTTTTTAATCTCTCCTGCTACACCGTTGGGAAATAGGGTATCTACTGGTTTCAATGTCTAAAATTAGTTTCTAGAGGAAAGTAAAGACTGCTAATGTATAGAGAATTAGAAACAAATGAATCTAAAGACGAGAATTTAATAATCTTTGGAAAATGGGTAGAGGGCTAACAGAGACCCTGTCGAAAAAAAGATCCCATTCTTGCTGCCATAAGCACAGTACGTGTGCTATTCCTGAACAAAGGTCAGAGAAAGGGTAATAGGAATTGACTAAGAAACTGGAAAAATCTCTATAACAGCCACAAAAA
>VZTI01004251.1:486027-565467 GCA_013397865.1 Struthidea cinerea
ACAAACCCAAAAAAAAAAAAAAAACAACCCACCCCTCCCCCCGCCCCAAATCCTAAACAAAATAAAACCCAACAAAACAAAGCCCAAACTCAAAACTGAGTACCAAAAGAGAGAATGACTTCAGTTGCAATTTGCTTATCCCTGTATCCTTCCCAGCCAGGGCCCCCACAAAGCTACATCATCTTTCCGTAAACCTGCGATTTCTTCTGAAGCCATCCTGCTCCAAACCCTTGACTCCCGAATAAACCTCAGTGGCCTTTATGTGGGGAAGCACAGATGCTGCTTTCTGCTGATTATTCCCGCTGAGAAGCTGCGCATCAGTCAGAGATGGGAACTGGCTCTGTCCCACTGACAGGCTCTATCAACTCCCAGTGCACACAGTTACAACCTTTTTAAAAAACCACCTTTATTCTGCCTTGCTCCAGGCCAGAAACTAGTTGGTTAAATAAACCATACAATCTGTTACAGGAGAACTGTCTGAAAGACATAAGATGCTTCTCCAACTGCTACGGACAGAAAAAAAAATAAAATAAAAGGATAACTGTCCCTTTCCAGGATGGCTTGGGAATTTCCTAAATTCAAATCTACTGGTCCTACAGATGAGTATAGAAGTACAGATGCACCCATCCTTTACTGGGCTTAGCCCGAGAGCCCTCTTAACCGTGAAATAATGAAGCTAAGATAGCACAGTGCTGAAATGGTATCAAATGGAGTGTGGAATGAGCATTATATAAGAACGATTTCCTTATAATAGCAAATCTTACTTATTTTTATGGGACTCTAAATAATTTCTTTCTAGACTTTCTATGTGGCTTCTCAGCACTGCATAAATGAATCTCAATCAGCTATTTAAGGTCTTTCCTATTTCTTTTTTACTTGCCTTTTGGCAACTAGACTTCTTTAATAGGAAAATATTTGATACTTATATCTGACGCAGCATTTTGGTGATGTAAAAATTACTGAAATCCATGTGTCTATCAAGAAAATGGAGTGTGAAAATATGCACATTCCTAAAAAAAACTCTTATAGATGTACAAGGTTTTCTCATTAGGTTTTTGTGTTTGAAAGAGCCATTATTAAGTATTGTATTCCAGTCCACAAGCTATGAAATAAGAACATCCTTTTTATATTCTCTGAACTCCCAGTGGTGCCACTTAAATTAGTGTTCTTGTTAACCAGGATGTTTTTTATACTTGTGTGGTGTAAATAAGTCACTTCCATATTTTTTCACACATTATCAGGACTGCTTTTATTATTATTTTTTAAAGTATGTAGCTGTCATAGGCTAGCATTAAAATGTCACCTGGAAAACAGCAGGAGAAATGGATCACTTAATATCTGCTTCAGCAAATAACTATGCAGACAATATTTCTTGTGGTGCCCTGAAATCCATGGCAAGTCCCATTTGTTTGTCAGTGGTTTATTATTACAATGCTGACATTTCTGTCGTAAGGACCAAAAGATTTCTCTCCTTCAAAGTAAAAAAGAAGGGAACATCCTTTCTGCTTTAAGTCTTCAAAATGAAGATGGAGTATTTCGAGATTTTCTCCAATTCATAACCATGCAGTTTTTAACTTGTATTTCTGAGATTGCATGTTCGGTCATGCAAGTTATGCCATTCACTGCATTCATCTACAGGTCCTGTCTTTTTCAGTGGTGCTCTAATTTTTACTGTGTCTTTTCAGTCTCTGTGGAAGTCGGTATTTATTTTAGTGTATCAGATACTACAGTTTGACAGATTTGTGCTCCTATGTTTTTATTCTTCAAAAACAGTTAAGGTTTCCATCTAGTGTTTGTTGAAGACACTTGGTGTCATGACTGACAAACCCAAGACTGCAGGTAGCCCTAAGAAATTCGGGCATTTTCCATCAAAAACATTCAGTATCTCTTCCTTTCTGCCCTCCCCTCTTCCTGCAGACTCGAACTGATTCCTCTCAGCCGCTGCTGTACCACTACATACCCAAACTGATGGCGTTTTTTTGGATACACTCCAAAATGAGTTGCTTTCTGCTACTCTCTGAATGTGCTGTAACCTTTTAACCGTTCATTATTTTCACTTTTGAAGAAGAGGCTTATAAGGAAAATTGCTGGGCTCCTCTAAAGCACAAGAAGTAGTTTTTCTGTCCACTAGCAGAACTTGATATTCTTCCACAGGCTCCACTACCTAACCTGGCATTTCTGCCAATATTAGTACTACAGCAATGCCTTTCCTTTTGGTATGTCTGCATTCATTGCTCCATCCTCTCTCTTGCATGATTTCCTCTTCCCATTTTCCACTGAAATTGCGACAATTTCTAACTAGTTTCTTTCCCTGCCTTTTGATCAATGCTGCCCTCACTTCTCTAGGTTTCCATCTGAACCCTGCCACTGAAGGTGAATTTTAAACTGAATATATATATATGAATACTTCTTCATTCCTGCATTTAGCTCTCTGTCTGCATGCCTATTTTATTCAGACTGTTTCCTAATATGTACAAACCAAGAACTTCATCTAGGCTTCTCTACATACCCAACACACATTTTCTAGATTTTTGGTTCTCGTCCCCTGGCAGTTTGGCTTTTCCCACCCATGGCACAGGACAGCTCTGCCCCTCATTCACACTAGGGTGCAGTCAAAGTTGGGAGGTGTTCTTTAAGCCCTCAGGTGAAGGGCTTTTCTTCCACTGCTGGCAGACAGCCATCTGTTTCCTAAAAATCCCTCCCCACTGCAACCACAGCCACCAGCAGCGTCCAGTCAGTTCTGCTTCCTTAGTTCCATTTCACCTGCTCACTCAAAAGAGAAAGCAATTGGTGAAGAGCCCAACTGAGAAAACACCATTCAGAAAATCATTATTCCTGCAGGACCTGTGGAGTTTGTTATGCCAAAATGTGAGAGTGAATGAGTATTCCTTGAACGTTACTAGTTGTGGCTGAAAATTAAAATATTTATTTGAGGGACTAAGAAAAGTAAACCTCAGAGGCTCAATATCCAGATTCAACAACTTATGACTCCTAGATTTCACTAAAAAATTTTGTATTAGCCTTTTGGTTTTTTGAGGTTTTTTTAACTGACATTCTTCCTTTCTTAAAGTATTATAGCATATGTAAAACATATTACAATCATATCCTTACTCTTTATTCTATTCAGAAGAGATACAAATCTAAACAGAAATGTTATTATGCAGATATTAAAATACAAATTCTTGGATCAGATATGAAAATCTGAGGAAGAAAGATCCTACTTGCATTCAGAGGCAAATAAATGCTGGTTCCTTGTAACACAAAAGGAAATTCTGAACTTTTCTGCAATAAAACCCAACACTAAATGATCCAGTGCATAAGGGTAATTTCTACAATAAATACTAAGTTAACCTCAATGGGATACATGCTTTGAAATTTGAAATTTTTCTTCTCCAAGTATTGTTCTGTATAGATGTGAATCTAATTTGAATTATGGGTTCAAGGAGTATGTAGGGCACATTAATTCCAAAACCGTCTTTACCTGAATTAACATATAGCAAAAAAGTACAAATGCAGAAAAATCCAATTCTTTACAAATCTTTAAGCAGAGTATCTACTTAATATCTAGGATATAAATTCATAAAAAGGAGAAGCTTGAAAACTAGAGAGAAGGTCACATCATAGGATACAGCAGAGTAATTGGTGTGAGGACAGTGTGCCGTGTTTGAACGCTGGAAGTGTGAAAACTTTTATCTCTCCTTAGATGTCAAACAGCTTTTAAAATTACGCACAATTAGACCTAATAACATCACACTTCTTCTTCAAGCTGCTGCACTTTGACTGTAGAATACACATACTCCAATGCCAGAAGTGTTGGAGAGACACTTTATGCCATTGCATAGAGAGACAAAATCATTACGAACTAACATCTCTGAACATTACAGATGGTTGGAAGATACTCTTAACTGTAAATGTCATATTAATAAATTGCATTAATCTGAAATACAGAAACACTGCCATCGCTGAAAAGAATTCTACTTTCATTTACATATTGTTGGTGCACTTTACCCTGCCATGCATCCAAAGTTTACATTGGACCTCTGAGAGCTATTCACACTCTTAACTGAAACACATGGTACGTTCATGTCGGGTTAGAGCAGTGTTTTCTCTAGACACTCACTCTGTTTTATTCACAAGATACTAATGCATCTAATTTACACTCCAGAAAGCACTCAGCTCCTGCAAAGACACTTCTCTTTCTCTCTCTTCACTTTTGAAGAACACTGGGAGAGGTGAAATTAGACCCTCCCAAAAAAATCATTCCTATTCACTGAAAATTGTTAACCAAACAAAGAATGTATTTTGTGTCAATGCTTAAAATCAATTCATTTTCCTTTGTTCTTTTAGGTACTTTTAGAGATCGATAATTAATGATATCCCAGGGACTCAAGGAAATCAAACAAAAATCCCTAATGAATGCATTTAGCAGAAGTGTTCCTCCACAGACAACAAATGAAAAACAGGTGAACAGGTAAGTCCAGCTCTAATTCATTTCAAGGAGCAGGAGTGATCCACATGAGGCTGTGCTCTGACCCCTCTCGTTGCTAACTCAGTTCAAAGAATACTGTAAAAAACAGCCAAGGTGTGGGAGTTATGAGGAGAAGAGACACCACAGAATGGAGAGATTGAGATAAAACTCCTGACAGTAAAATCTGAAGTTGGTATCTCCTGAGTTTTGTCCAAGTGAGCAATTGCCTCCTGCCAGTGTATATGGGATGCTCCAGTGAACTGGGTTCATATGGACAGACTGTCTGGGGACAAGCACAACTACCATGCCCTCGCTGCTTCCTGTCTGATTAAGGAGAGGGTTGTACAAACTATATTTATAAATGACACTTAACACAACATTACAAGTCAGCAAAGAGTTACTAAAATGCAGGTAACCTCATCTTGATCAGTGAAACAAATAATGCACCTTGCTTTTAAAAGACCACAGGGCAGCAGCACGTGGTACTGATTTGGTTAATGCCACCGACTCATAATATTTGTAGGTGACGTTTAATGCTTCTTCATAAGAAATATTTAAGCATTACTTTTTCTGCCAAAAATGGTTTCACACTTCCAAATAGGTGACAAAATAAGAAGCACGTTGCCAATTTAATGAAGCTGTGATTTTTTTCTTTTCCTACCAAAGCTGAGAAAGGGCCCTAAATGACAGGTACCTTGCAAAACTAAACCACTGACAGCTACAAAAACAACTAAAAGTGACGCCATCAAGGTTTTCTGTGAAATCATGGAGGCACACCCACTGGGTCTTCAACTTTATTGCACATCTTGAACTGAGCTGGGCTAAACGTTTCTGGAAAAAACTGTAATCAAAAATTCAAGTATTTTCCACTGGAAATTTTCTTTTCAAAAAATGGAGTAAAATGCTAAAGAATGAATCTCAGCTGACATGGCTTATTGCCATTAAAATCACCTAGCTATTTTCCATTTAGGAATCTGGCAAAGCGTTTCAAAGTCCTCAGCTTTACAAAGCCAAGTATTTGCGTGCTTGTGTACAGCCAAGAGGGTACTAGTGGAAGCATGCACGTTAATTACTTTGTGATTAAGTTAAGATTATAGACATAGGGAAAAAAGTCACCGCCTACCTTTGAAAACTTCATTTGAATACTCATACTGCCCAGCAGGGGCCTGAGAGGACTGAGGGCATTGCAATGGGAGTAGTCACACTTTCTCCCCTCCCCATTCCCCCAGGTACCGGAGACCCAGAAAAGGGTGGGAGGGAGGGACACCAAGGAGGCTGGGACACCATGCCAGCTGACACGCAATCAAGCAAGTCACACATGTTATTGAGGCATAAAGTTAAGAGTCACTTAAGGCTGCTCGTATCATAAGGATAACACACAATTTGGCTGGTATCCATTTGTGCTGGAGACAATGTCTGTGGCATGGGAAAGAAGAGCTCCATCTGAGGAAAACATCTATTTTCCTGAAACAAAAATTGCAGAGGATGCCTGAGAGGCTCCAAGGATCACTTTCTCAGAGAACTCACTCAATGCAAGGAAGGTGGTACATGGGAAAATGGAAGGAATGTACATATAGCTTACGGGTCTTGATTGAAGCTGCTATGGTATAGACTAACTTTGTAAAGAAATGCTACTTTAGTCTGAAAATAAGATTATTGCTGAGCAATATATATACATTTGCTTTCTAATTTGCTTTGGAAGAATGCTGTCAGCATTGGTTTAGTGTGGAAAGAAAATGAGCGTGCATCAAAAAAGTACCTCAGGCCAAATATTTTAATGCCCAGCTCTCAGCCAACACCAGTGCTACAATAGCAAACTAGATGTGCATTCTGGGTGTGGGCAGGCAAACTGCATAGCAAATGATCTCAGATGGCGTCAGCGTGTTGTATCTGGGTCTGCCACAAGAAGTAGCTTTTGAACTAGAAAACGTGCAACCATGAGAGCCCTTCGTTTATATTCTTTGGAGGCTCATTAGCACATTTCAACAATCTGCCTGGGAAAATAAGACTTACTACTGAGAATAATGCTCAAGCTGAGAATGGAGATACTTCCACAATTCAGGCTTGCAAAACAGACAGGAACAAACCATGTCATTCACATGCATGCCCAAACCTGTTTGTTGCCAGAGCTGAGACAGCAGCACTGCTCATAAACAGCTGTGAGCGAGTAATGACATGCAAACGCTGAGCATGGAGATTACTTTACAAAGCAAAGGAGGTATTTATGGTATAATACACACTGTCTTCAAGTCGTAGGGTATCACAGCCTCTGTGATGCTGTGAACCTGTGAAAAACCATTATAGAGGGTAAGTTTTATGGAAATTATGTTCATACTCAGAGCTGATTAGTGAGCAACCAAATTTAGAGCAGTGCATTCAATTCATGGAAGATAAACTCTCTTTCAGAAAACTCTCAATTCTCAGAAATTCTTTCTCTGCTGGGAGAATGGCAGTTTCTGACTCATGCAATCATTTCACTTTGAAACATTTAATAATAACCAAGACGTTTTATGTTTTAGTAGACAGGGTTCTCTAAACGGAGGTCTTTTTCTAAAGCCCTGCAACATTTCATAAGACTTGGTGCCTAATAAGCCAGGATAGCATAATTGTGTACACTCCTTCACTACTCAAAAAGTAGTATTATCCTAAAAGAGAGAAATGAAGAAAAGAAAAAATTTGTCTGTGTTTTACAATAAGATTGCAATAATGTGTTCTGAATCCTGATACTCCTGCTCTTCTCGTGCCAGAGCCCCAGAGACGGGAGAAGTCCACACGTGGGAAGATCTTCTTCACTATAATATATGCAAGCCGTATGTTGACACATACATAACATCTACCTCTTTTAACAAGGAGTTGCACCATGTGATTACATAAACTACATCTGGGAAATCTGGTGGCAGAACTTGGCCATATCTGCCAAATAAGATAAAAGATTACTTTTCAAAAGATTTTTTTCCATTTCGTTGAAGCAATAAAGCATAAACGACAGGATTTCCCCACAGCTTTGATGAAACTTCAGCTGCATTTTGTTGAGTCAAAGACAGGTGGTGCAGGTTTTCCCTTCCTTTCAGAGACTTGGACAGGACTCTGTCGAGCTCCATTCCTTGCCCACAAGCCATGCTCACAGATAAATACTTTGAAGGGGGGGGTCTCTTCAACCAAGTCAAGTGAAGGTATCACCCATCAGAGAGCCTTCCTGAAAGTCTTTTTATGCAAAATTCTTTTGCATGAGCACGTATGTACACTTGGCAAAAAAAAAAACCACACATCATGCCTTATTATTGAACATGCCTGGTAGTCTGAGTAAATCAAGGCTGGCATGGATTTATTGTCTTGACAATGCAGAAAATTGTCATGTTTTACTCTAAGAAGGCATGTAATGCAAAACTGACACAGGCAAATTGTTGTAGGTTTGGGGCTTCTTTATATAGAAGTCCGCACCTTTGATGACTTTAGACAGACAAATAGATAACAAAGGCATCTGCTCAGCAACTCACTGGGTGTCTCCTCACTAAAGGATCTCATGATTGGATCTCAAAGAACATGTGTGGGTAGTCTTCAAGGAAAAGAGTCCCAAGTGATATCCCTTTAATCAGAAAGGATCTGATGCTGCAGCTAAATTCCTTTGTAATGCTATCTGATGTAGGTGATGTGAGGTGCACGTAATTTCAGGGCCATCCCCATTCCACTGCAGCATAAGGACTATTTGTGGAACGCATCTCATTTGCCCTCTACCCCGAAAAATACCTCAAGAGGGCATGTCATAGGGTAGGAACTGAAATACTTGGTAGTGTCTGCGCTTGGCAGAGTTGAAAAAAAAATAAATAAGGCAAAGATAATCATACCCAGTCATAAGTCAAAGACTGCAACACCCTAAAGAAACATGACAACTTATGACCCACTCTGAAAATAGGTAACATGCATCTGAAGAGGTCAGAATGGATGAGCACTCTCTGGCAACAGCCCTCTGGACACCCTGGAACAGACTAGTTCTGACCTATGAAAAGAGGATGTAATGCTTTGGACAAGACTGGTGCAGAACGTGTGGAATAAGTGTGTATAAATACAAGTGGAAGTTGGGGAAGAAAGGTGCCACCCACTGGCTGAGCCAGCCTGACCTCCGGGATGAGGGGCCATCACAGTTTGCAGCCAGCAGAGCCCACAGTACAGCATCAGGTGTATGGTACTGCACAGCTACGGCTTGACTAATCTGTTGGATTAATGCTCGATTTTAGTTGTTGAAGTAATAAATAGCATAGTAGTTTAGCATAAATAATGCTTCTTTGTGTTTGTGGAAATTTGCCAAAATATTCCCATCACAGTGGTCCCCAATTTCCTAATCAAAATAGCTGCTACACTTCCTAAATCACCCATATCTGAGCCACCCATGTGCATACCAGCTCCAACAAATTACAAAATTTGAACTGGATTACTTCCAAAGTTGAGCCCAATGTACCATTTCAGAAACCCCAAATTCCTTGTTGTTGAAAAAAAATGAAAAGCAATTAATTTACTTTGGAGACAGGCAGGATCAGCCAGCTACCTCTGGCAAACATGCTTGAATGTTGGATACAGACTCTATCTACAAACCTACTATCTCACCCAGGCAATCAGACAAACACGTCCACCAAGAACACAAACATACCTGCTAGTCTGGACTGTACCAAAGGACAAGCTTTCCAAAGCTTGTATTCTCTCAGAGCAACTATGCGCACAGATAAAGACTACGGATCAATGCCCACGGGACCTCAGGAGTGTAAAGAATCCCTTTCATGTGGTAAGTTCACAAAACTGAAGCAAGCACAGGAAAGCTTTCTATTTAATGCATTAATTAAACACCCAAGACACAGAGGTCATTACTGCTGAGGCTGTGATTTCCAGCTGCACAGCACCCAAGCAGCAACATCAGCCTGGCTGCCTAATCAAGAGTTCACTGCTATCTGCGACAAGGAGCGTAAACACCACTCGTCTCAAGAGGCTGGAAGCAGCCCAAGGGACAGCAAGGCAAAGAAAGCTGTGTCACAAAGACATGGATAAGTGTATAGAATGCTTGGCTGTGCAGAAGTATATAGGAAAAAAGCCTATGGAGAGAACCGAGCTGTAAACACAGCGCTATGCAAAAGGCAGCTAAAGCCTAGATCCTGGTGTACTGCAAACAGAGGTGACTGTTCCACACAGGTGGCATTGCATTTCTCTTTGTATTGGAATGACATTCCCAGAGGCAGTGCCTCAAGTGTGCAGAGGCTCCTCTTTTTCTATTAATACAACACATTAAAGGTGTAAAAAACAAACAAGAGAAACTGAGACAAACTATACAGGCTCGTGTCACATCCTTCAAAGTAAAGACTAAGTCATGCAGTTGGTTGACTACAGGGAAGCAGCAAGATGTTATGCAGCACATGTTCTTTGATAATGCCCTACTTTAGAACCAAAGAGCAGTTTGATTATGTTTTGAAAGCTACATGATCAAAGGAATTCAGAAAAAGCCTTTTGAATCATTTTCCTAGAGGCTTCTATCAAACTGTATTAGGCCAAATCCGCCCTTTCAGTTTGAACAGTTTGAGCCACAGCATTTGTCTTCTGCTCCTTGAATCTATTCATAAACAAAAAATAAAATCCTTCTCCAAAGAAATGACCACACTAACCCATTATCTTGTGTAACCGAGTGCAATCAAAGACCTTCATTTACTTTATGTAAATGTCCTCTCCCTTTCCCAGGCCTAAGGTTTTCTTATTCTCTGTTGTGTCACCTCATATCTAAGCTAGATACTGAGATCATCTGGGTGGAGACTCTGGGTAAAAAAGTCAGTAGTGACTAAAAAAAAAACAGCACCATGGTAACTCAAGATATTTCTGCAGTAAATACACTGGTTTCTTCTCTGTTTACAATATGTTAAAAAAAAGCATCCATATATTATGGATGTGATATATCCAACTACTTCCATATTAATTGCATTCTATTTTCTGACAATAAAAAGGCTACAATTCTTTATGACCTACAATTGAGAGTGATTTTCAGTAGCCTAAGATGTTTAACGCAGACAGGCCTACGGGGTGATATCATCAAACATGGAATTCCTGGATGCTTGTAGCATTTCCTCTGTTACTCTTACTAACCCAGGCGTAGAAGTCAGAACTGCCTCCTCCAAGGAGCACCACTCACTCTGCCATTGTTGCCAATGACGTGGCTGATTCAAAGGCTGGTAGCGGACAGACAGCAAATGGCAGCTGCTCCATTGTCCACAAGTCCTATGGCACAAAACAACGAGCCACGGCATAAAGGGGTTAAATGTGTGATGGCAGTGACAGGATTTTGGGGGGACATTAAAGCTCCCTGAAGCCTTGGCAGTTTATTGCTGAAGACTAACAGTCCCATGTTTCATCCTGCAGCTGGTTACAACACTGTGGGGTATTTGCTTGTATGGGAATTCTTACTTGCACTCCACTTCCCTCCTTAAAACTACAGTGCAGTATTGGCAAAAACAAAGGGCGATGACATTTTGTGGACCAAAGTCTCCTCAAAGATTCAGACACTAACATTCACTGAACAAATGTGAAAGGAAGATTCGCCTTCTATGCTTTGATGCAGTAGAGTTTGATGGAAGAGATTTTATCTCCGTTTTCCTTTGTTCTGTTTTCACTTAACAGGAAATCTTTATGCATTGGCAGCCAGATTTCACAGCTAAAAAAAATAATACCTGCCTTGAAAATTTGAGTCTTTCATCTATTTTCTTTTAGTGCATATCAGTAAGCGTTTCATCTGAGACACATCAGGATATACACTAAGCTCTTTAACACATTAAACCAACTGGATCAAGTCCTTTAAACGTGTTAACTTATGTTAACATTCATTTTACATCATGATTTCCTTTTTGTTTATTATTGTACTAAAGCAGAATAAACTGCAACTAATTTTTTCTCAGGCCATTTTATGTCCCCTTTTCCTTCATTCCCTCTCCACATTACGTTTTCCAGGAATCATACCCTGGATAGGCAAGCAGTATCTTAAAAACACAAACAGGAAAAAATTCAGTTGTTCCTCTTTCTTGTTGCATCCCTTATGGTTCCACTATCAGTGACATTTCCGCTGCTCCACTATCAAATGAAATTCGTACCTCTTGGTTTGCACTCCTTTCTTCCTTCCCAACAGCCTCTTCTATAGCTTTTTATTTATTTACCCATTGCAGAATTTTTAGTAGCTATCTCTTCAACCCCTCAAAGTTTCCCATTCAGGTCCTAAATATTTTTAATTAAGATGAAAGGATCCTCCTATCCTTGCGCTTCCATGTATCCACATTATCTTCTACAATTCCTTTTATATACATCCAGAATACTGTTAGCCAAGGCATTTCACCTCTCCTATCACTTGGGTTGTGTCCAGCTTATGCTTATTCACACTTAGCTATTAACCTTTATTTAAACAAAGTACAACTAATCATTTTACTCATCCATGTAATATTATATTAACCCATATTATCATTATAGGTGAAAGACATTAATTGTGTCATCAACTTTAGCATCAGTGTAGTATGCAAGACTTGAACTGGAGGCTGATATTTTTATTGATGTCCTTGTTGGTGATGTTATTATTATTCAACAGTAGAAGAGGTCATAGAGCTGGCTTTCGCAGTGAGCTAGGTCACATAATCTGTGTTATCTTTACTTCATGGATACACACTAAACATAACCAAAATAACAAGGAAGAGGAGTCTCCAATCTGCCATGGCACAGACAAGCATTTCAGCAAGTCAGAATCAATGGTTTCAACAGCCAGGAGAACCATCTGCAGGATTTCTGAAGTTATTTCAACAACTCTCTTTGGTAGCACCACAGCTGAGCACGAACAGCCAGAGCAATTTTATTTAAGTGTTTTACATGAAAGTTGGTGGACCTTTTCCACTCAAAAGCACTTGAAATAAGTAGAAGGAGGCAATTTCTTTACATACATTGGTTATATAATTTGGTCTATTTGTTGAAAGAGGGGAGTCGATGACAGGGCCATCATTGCTGCGACGTTTTACATATGTAACTCATCTCAGAAGCTCTTCATCTCTTAGCCTCCCTGCTAGCTTCAAACACGCTAGCTAAACAAATTGGAATGGGCAGAAATCTCAAACCCCTAGAAATGAAAAAGGAATCCTCATGAAGAGAAACAGTGAGAAAATACACACATGTATGGCCAACTTCAGACTTGACCACAACAGCCCTATGCTCCACTGTGGCTCATGTGTAGCAGAGGAATAAATCTGAATCTCAGTTTCATTCCCGACTGAATCATTAAATTCTATGCCACTGGGATACAGGCTGCACGAGGCCAGAGGATGTAAAGCCTATGCTTGATACTTTTAAAATATTATTTGCTTCTAGGAATGACTTGCATCAATTTTTATTTCAGACCAGCATATATGACACAGAAACAAGTTGGGGGTTTTTTTAACTACACACACACTTTATTTATATATTCACCTTTCCCTACGCTCAGTTCTTCAAGACCTCCCTTTCCACTGGAGTCCTAGATGTGACCAGGGACAAATCACTGGATTTTCCATTCCCATGGCCATACACAAAATAAAGATCTGAAAGGACAAGAAATTATCTGAATTTGTAACCTCTGTTTCTGTTTATTTAGCTTTCCTAGAAGCAGTAATAGAAACTTTAAGTTCAGCAAAAAAAACTAAAACACGGCTTCCTCCACAATACTTTTCCAATCCAGTGCAATCCACGGTAAGCAGTAACAAGCAAATTTGGGATTTTAACAGCCATTCCCGCTCTGCCCCTAAGAAAGCCATGGGCAGGTGTGGGTTGTATAAATGGCACTATGCCTCTGTGTTACTCCAACAGGAACATGTTACATGAATGCAAATTGCACATGGTGAAAAACAGGCAAAAAAGACAGGGGAAGAAGGGTAAATCTCTGAAAGAGAAATACATTATTAAAGGATATCTTTGTAATATATGCAAAGCTGTCTTTTTGACTAAGTTATTGACCAGGGAAAAAGGACTGCAGGTCTCTGCTATTATAGTGCACTGCCAGCTTTCAGCTTTATAGACTCACTTCTCCAGAGAGATTTGAATATCCTCATACTTTGCCATTTTTACCCTTTCTCCCCAGCATTTGACTGAATTTTAAATGTCTAATACATTGAAATTCAGCGAATGAGATTGAATAAAAGTGTGCAGTGAATAATCAGCAGTGAATAACATCCAGAAAGCACTTGTGTATTTCTTTCCTACCGAGAAAAACGTCCTAAACAACATTTGATTTATCTACCCCAAAGCTCTCCTTACAGGGACTGACACTGCTGTTGACTGGGCATTTATTTATGATCAGTTGATACCAGGCTCTGTGGGTTTCATAGCAGGAAAAGTGAAATTCATTACTCTTGCCACACTACACCATCCATCTTTTATGTATTATATAGTGCACCGATTTACAGCAGGTGTAGAGTTGAAAACCTAAAAAATGAATATTTAATGATTATAATATTATATATGCCCATATTTTGTTGTAAAGAGAATGTACGCATGTATTTTGCTGCACATGTTTTTCTAACAGGTCAGTATTTGCAGTGGCACTGCCCCGCTGCTGGGAGCAGACATTTATTTCTGCTTTACCTGGCATGGCTTCTGCCAATTCTTTCGAGTAGAAGAGGTTCAACTAAAAACAGGAAGACCAAGATGACATCTGATCAATGAGAAAAAATATTGAATCTGATAAAACAAAAGCCACTTCCCTTGAATCAGAATTAGTCTAATCTCACACCTGTGCCTGGGAACCAAGCTGTAGTCTTACTTAAATTAAATGACCATTAGATTCAGAATATGAATTTAACAAGTGAGTTCTGACAGAAATCTTTTTCAATAAGGAGCACTCAAAAATAAGTACTTCCAAAATAAGTTCCTTACTAAGTTTTCCTTCATAATTAACCTAAAATGCAATATTGTGGTTGCTGACCTCAAAGGCAATGTGCATATATTTCTATTTCTAAGCTGAATAACTATGACACACAAACAAATGCTTCAGCTTATATTCTAAACCTTGTAAGTACATAGTTCATCATATTAACTCTGCTTAATTCACTTGTGTGTTATCACACATCATTAAGATACTTAAAACGTATGTAACAAAAGTGAGCAGACTAACACTTCACATCCCAGATTTGATGTCAAGCATATAATGGCACAGCCAACCTAGCATTCTTTAGCATTGCTAATCTATAGCAATGAAATTAAGCATAAAGGAAGAGGGGGAAAAGGGTAGAAAGGGGAAGAACACACAAAACCTCAAAAGAAAATAGCAATTTGGTTATAAGATTTTCTATGAAACCATGAATATTTATGAAAAAGCAAGGAGGGTTTTTTTTCACTTAGCTTCCAGTATCTCCTTTAAAAACTCTTCTGAAATATTAGACGTATTAAAAAAATAAACTGTGCATATAAAAGAATGAAAGACATGCAGCTTTTAAGATAAGCATGCTTTCAGTGCAAGCATCTGCACTCAGAAGAGCATTTACACAAATTAACATATTTTATCCACTGTAAGGACCATAAAGCATTTCCAATTCAGCATATAATTTTTATTTGAATTGGCATGACAAAATCTTTAAGTGTAGCACTAGTAGAAGATATAAGAAGCTGCAATGACCAAAGGCAATGGTGGATTTCCCTGCATAAAGAAATGAATAACAATCAAAAAAAGGTTTGGGTATTTGGAGCAGAGAGAGGATGTTATTTTCAAATTCACAGAATCAGTTTCTTGTTACTATGATGTTTTGAAGCAAATATAATCTCTTTCTGAGTGAAGACGGAGAAAAAGATTACATGATACAGCACAATCCCTTGTCTAGAAACATGGCAATTTTGTCATCAACACACGGATGAGAGATGTCATTACTCTTGGAAAAGAATTAGAAAGCTACCATACAGCTCTCAGGCACGGCGCCTCGCCTGGCAAACAAGGTTACTCCGCATTCAAAGCTCTATACCATTTGCAGATTAAGGTTTCTAACACTAGAGCTAGTTCCTTCATCTTCCAAATTCAAATTGCAGTACTGTGGTACATGCCACAGATAGGGTTGCTATGGTACAGCACTCATAAAAGCAGTAACTGCTTCCAGCACTTTGCTTCATGGCTGCAAGGACTTGTCTGCCCTGATTAATTTTAAGTTAGTGATGAAAATACTAATAAGACTGAAACAGGAAAAGCAAATTTAGGGAGCTACATCGGCTCTTGGACTGTGCTGTGATCTACTTCTCTGCAATAAAGCTTTCAAAACAGACTGTTACTTCTCAGGTACATGTAGGAAAAATACTAAACTGCCTTCTAAAGATACAAGACATTTAGTTCTATGTATAAAGCATCAATATAGTGGATAAGAAGTTACTTGTAAAGTTGCTTTTTACACTTCACTAGCTCTTTGATGCTTACAAGACATCTTTACAAGGTGGGTTCCATATCAGAAAATGATATTTTATTCCAAATTAATGATTAAAGACAACAGGCTTGGTTGAACACATAACGTCCGACATGTACTGCCATCCTCTAAAAGCACTTTTCCAATAACAAACTGTCTTTTGCCCATGCTCAAGGGTGCGGACACTTCACAAATATGCCTAAATTATCAACTTGGCTGTCCTTCCTCAGGAGGGAGGAGGGAGAGGTGGGTGTGCCTCCTTCATTCACATCTGCAGATTCCTAAACTCAGATGCCTCAGTTAAGCACCCAAAGACTGACAGCATGAATCCGGTCCTTAGCAGGCCACAGCCTCCCCAGCAGACTCCACGTCCTCACCGGAATATTCTTGTGGAATCGAGATTTTGTTTGCCCAAGGCAGACTACGGCAGAGCTCTCTTTCACAGCCCTGTTTCTCACAGGGTTCTTAGTCACTCCAGACTTTTTTTAATAACACAGGTGCATGTAATACGGCATATGCACAATAATCTGTCTGAAATCTGTAGCAAATTATTCTAATGTATGTTACTTTCAGTGTACTTCATTGCTTCATGAGCACTACAAAAATTTTACAGATTTAGAAATTATTTTAATTTACAAGCTGAGAGACAAGATCCAAGTAAATGCAAAATCTGACCCAAAACAGGTGAAAATACTGAGAAGAAGCTGCCATTACTAACACATTTGAATCCTCAAAACTAGAACCTCCACCTTGAACCTGAAGTCAGAAATGCGAAGCCTGGACTAATGCATGAAATCATGGCAGCTGCGCTGTCAAGAAAAAAATCTCACTGAAATATGTCTGAAATGATACCAGTAATTTGTTACCCTTGCTCAAACAATGTGTAGGAGAGAGAAGGCTCCCGGTGACTCAACATGCAGGCGGACTGGCACTGTATTTACCTGTTGTCACTATCTGGAACTCCAGAATAATAAATGGATGAAATGCAGCTCATAAAAATATTCATATGATGAAATTTATGGCTTACATTAAAGCATGCTTAACTTGAAAAATGACTGTGTAAAGCTCAACTGATCTGTTCCCTGTGTATATTCACAGTCATATCTGTTTACTTTGGGGCTGCATGTTTAAATTTATTTCCACTTGTGCATATCCAAACTGCGTGCATGTCCGAAACAGCTGAAACTTTTTCTCTCCTTTGTTTGTTTTTTGTTTTTGTTTTTTCTCCATTTTAAAAACTACAGGCAGGTCCTACATTTAGAACAGAGCCTGATACAATTCAAGCTTCTGGACCACAGACATGGCGAAACCCTGAAATGGGAAGTGCAGAATTCCTGTCCCCTCCCCTCGGCAAAAGCCAAGGCAGGAAGGATGGGTGAGCATCCCAGCTGGTGGTGGAAGTAACCAGCCCTGCAAAGCCCATCTTGACATGGATTGCACCCAAGCACGGGTTCCTGTATTTTTATAACACTCCGTTCACATGGGAAGAGACGCAGTTAGCCTCTGTTCACAACACAGCTGTCTGGGACCATGGAGGAGAACATGTCTAACATCCAGCCCTCCTTGCCCACCTCAAAGGCTGCTGGGGGCAGGAGGCAGCCGGAGGAGGCTTGGCCACATGAATCGACCTGCGCAGGCAGAGCCAGCAGCTCCTGCTTGGGCAACCCAGCCTCGAGCTCCGACCAGAAGGCTGCTCCACAGATGCCAGTGTAGATTATATAGGTCTTCTTATTTACACCTCTATTAGCATAACTAACAAGGAGTAAGCAGGATTCTCTTCCAGGAGTAAGCAGGATTCTCTTCCAGTCCATATGTAAAACAATTATTTCCTTTAAGTCTTTTATACTGCAGATAAAGAGTGAAAAATCTTTCATATGCTGTTAAGCTTCTCAGTTTTCCAGCAGCAACAAAACTTTCTTCTTTGGGGAACAGCAGAAATACAGTATTTCTCAAAACTTCTCAATGTAACATGCCCTACATTCCTAATGTGTGATCTTTTCTGTGGTATCTAAATTTGTAGCATCCTGAGGTAAAATAAATACGAAACTTCCTCAATGCAACCTTCCTGGTCTTCAAACAACCCACCACAATCACAACATGACAGAGTACCATAAGAAGCCATCCCAAATTCCTTGCCAACAGACTTTTTAAAGCAACTAGAAGTGAAACACCTATGGACAATGTTACTCTTTGGATATATTGCAATGTATATGGGAAAATGAAAAACGATAATTTTAAAATGCTGATGGGGTAGTAACAGAACAAGATGGTTTGCAAATTGGACTTGTACTTGAAAGGACAGAACTGAACCCCAATGTTTTCAGTACAGAATTATTTTCCCTTTGTTTCACTCACAAATACAGGTCACTCTTACGGAAGTAATCCTTCGAAGACAGAAGTACAATTTCCAATATGTACACATCTATTCGTGCCACAGTGCCATCTGTGTTACTCAGGTAACAGTCGATGTTTTTATACATAGATATATGTCTCTAAACTTGAGTACATTTTCTTTTTCTTTTCACTTTGTTTTGAGACAAAGCCCACCAACAACCTGAAAACCAAATCAGCATGTGCAGAGGAGGACAATCAGTCAGGGAGACTTGGGAGCAACCAGATGACTTCTCAAAACTGTTGTGTATGTAGATGTGACTTTTTGCAATTTAACTGCTATTGCTATGTGTTAAGTGAATAGCACGTACAACCAGTTCAAAATCAGCATCTATTCCTCATTCCATGACATCCAGCTAGCTAAAGAGCAGTCCCAGGGACCCGCCATTTACAGAATGAGCATTCCTCAGAGACGGACGCATTTAACAGGGGGTGGTGAAAGACATAATTCAGATGAGACATGTGGACTGAGAACCAACCTCTTCTTAAATCTTTCCTGAACCGTCTTTTATTGCTCAGTTGAAAGGAATTTGCAGTGCAAAATGGTAAGAAATACAAACCACCTTCTTAATCCATATGCCAAAACATTTACTTTTCTTTTTAATGCCACTTTAATTCCTGGTAAAATTCCAAACCAAGGGTTTATATTTCATGATATTGTCAACTTTGCATAAAACTACTGGTACTACTCATGACTTATACAGCCTCAGGGAGACTATTGATTTTTTCCCCTTCATAAATCTGAAAATGCTCTGTCTCTTCCCCGTGGACCCATTATATTTATTGGTATCTATCCCAAAACAACTGCTCAAGGTTATAGCTATAAAAAAGTACTTGGGGTTCTAATTCACTATACAGAGGCTAGAGAAGCCCACAGATTTGGGACCAGAACCCAAATTTTGCCCTGACAACAAAGGATAGTCGGGGTTTTTTATTGTGCGTCAGGACCACAAGATAAACCTTTTTCTTTGGACAGAGCTTATACCCTCATTGATGGAATACTAAGTAAATTTTAAAGGAATTTAAAAAGTGACACATGACCTTCTTTATGCAGCAAAGATCAGACCATAACTGTTAACAATAAATATCGGTATAAATATTTATTGCATAAATATTTCCCTAAAACTCAAACTTCCTTATGCACTAGCTAAAATAAAAACATCCTGGCCCCCAAGAGTAGACAACCGACTTTTGAAAACCATTTGAATGTCTGACATCTCAGATGGAAGTAAAATATGTGGAGACGTGGTCAAAGATGAAGCTCTTCGGGTCTTTAAAATACAGTACGCTGTAATGACTGATTATGTTGCTACTGCTTTAATTGGCATTTGAATCCTCAAAGATAACTTTGCATCAACTTTTAAACTACTTAAGGAAGGAAGAAGGCATCATGCAGTAATTTTCTACTCACTATACCTGTACTGAGTCCAAATGGAAGATTTGCATGTGAATTTTTTTAAACTACACTAAGCCACATATCCTATGCTATAATGATCATCCAAGAGAGTCTGTGCCTGTGGGATGTTCTCTCAACACAAGGAAACTGCTGCCAATATAGATGAAGGCGCTTTAAACTGTGCCATGGGACTACTTAAGAACTTATCCGTGGCCACCCGAGGAGCAGGTGTTAGAAATACGTGGAAGAGCATCAGCATAATGATTTTGATTTATTTCCCTGTTATTAGTATGGACGTGAAAAGTGGGAGTACCACCAACCTTACCACACTCCCTGCTCCACAAAGCAGCTGTGCACCATGCTGCAAGGAAAAGAACGTCGCCTCCAAAATCAGCAGTAACAGCAAAGCCATTTAGTTTAAAGACATGTAAAAATATAGTCATCACAATAAAAACTGTAGCCTTTGCCAATGGATTTCACTAAGTGGTATCCGAGATACCATAATTTTGATTACATTTAGAACAAAAGCATATGCCTAGTGTGCAGTTAAAGGACACAAATGCTGACTATATATTGCTTTTCACTGTACTTTAATAAATTAAACACAGAAATTGCAGTATGTTATCCATATTCTACATGAAAATACCTACAGCATAATTTATACCTGGCAGCTGACCAGCTGGCAAGGCAGGCCTAGGCTTTGCATATCACATGAATGCATAGACTTTCATTTGTAATCTAGCTTTCATAAAATGAGCAGTAGCAAATTTTCAAGTCTTTAAATTCTATGCTGAACCAACCCACGCCACTATAAAATCTTGTGTCCTGAGAGTATAACCTGCTCCAGAAAAAAAGGGTTTTACTTTGGATCATTTTACAGTGTCAGCTTTTATAAACATATTTAGTAAACATATATCAAGGCACACACTTCTGGTTTTGATATAAACCTTTGATAGAAGAAAACTTACAACAACAACCCAAAAATGAGGGATATTTCAAACAACTGAGGGTTCCAGACATTAACACTGTGGATTTACATGTTTTCATGATGAGCTGGTAATTTCTGTAACGGTGGTATTGCACAGCATTGCTCTTTTCCTTTACTCTTCCTAATATTACAGTTATTATCACCCAATTATTGTAGCATGAAAATTGCAAAAGATCTTTCCTGCCTTTCTCAAGTAATATTTAACAAATTCAAAATGAGAAAAAATGTTCCATATGTACGTTCCAGTAACTGTACGTGGAGTTCGTCATAGACACACGGTAATGCCAGAAACTGTAGCTTTCAGAAATTAATTGCTAATGCATTATCATTAAAATAGGTTGCATTTACAACTTAAAAACTCATTGTCATGGTAGGAAAAATTCTTAGCCTACAATCATAGAACAACTGAACTTCCTAAAATTTATACACTGTATTTTGATCTAAGATATATTTTGAGAATTAGTTTTTCTGTGACAATCTATGATGGGAAAATGTGGAATGTAAATTTACAGATAATTAAAATGTCTTGATATTTAACATTAAATTGTCTACATAAATTACTGAGGCTGCGGGTAGCGGGGAAATACAGAGAGAAACCAGGCTTGTTTCAGGATTCAACTGACTTCAAAGTAAATAAAAACACCTCTGACAAGCACAAAACATGATAAAATGCACCTTTTTTCTTTTCTAACAGAACTCATTATTAAGTAAAACCTCTGTCTGCAGGGTAAAGTGACAATGGTGCATATTAAAGAAGGCCTGGAAAGCACCACATGTAGGCTGAGAGCCCCATGCTCTGTGCTGCAGCTTTTTCCTTGGCTATTAGAGGCAATTCACAGTTACTCAAACACTGAGCTGATGGGATGTCCAGGGCAGTGCCAGCCCTTCACGTCACCTTCAGGGACAACGGGGTATGATTTGGTACCTGCCTTTGGCTGTCCAAGAAATAACCACACAAACACAAGAAGTCCCAAGGTAAAAAATGATGACATATACTTGGTGTTATCTCGGTATCAACACACCAGTGAATGTGGCATGATTCACTTGGTCCTCACAGCCTGCTTTATCCCAGTACAACTCCCTTGCTGCTTCCCCTTTTTTCTTCTGAGCACAAAGAGAAAAATGATGTCCATGATTTACCATGTTTCATATGAGCCTATCCTCCACTGACCCTGAAAGAAAAAGCAAATTATACAGAACTCCACATTAAAATTTTTACATATATCTGTACAGCAAAATGAACTTGTGATTTAGCATCTTCTGGACTTATTTTAAGTATTAGATAAGTTGTACTATTCTTTCTATTTGTCTGCTAAGCTATCTCTGAGGATAGTTACGGCTCTGAGCAACAAACACCACTATACTCAACCCTTTTTCCAGGGAATACGAGCCTGTGTAACACTGTTGGGGAAAAGATTCTGCTACATCGTGTTTAGATCACTGAGAAATGGTCGCTGTTGTAAGGAACTGCCCCAAGAGGCCAAGAAGTGAGTCATGACACTGTGATTTTGCCTTGATTTTATAGAGAGGATGTCTGAACACTGCAACAAGCGAGTGGTGTGTTCATTTTGTCAAGCCCACAAGACAAAAAGAAATGGGTTAGTTGTTGAAAGCAATTAACTGTAAAAGACAACTTGAAAATGGGATTTAAGAACAAGATGTGTGAGGAGAAACAGAAGGTTTTTAGCAAAGACAGCAATTATTATGAAGTGCCTTGAATGGCACATATAAAGTTATCTCACTTTCACCTACACAGAGGTTGCCTTTCCAGAGGTATTTCAGCAAATTACATTTCCTACTCTCCTGCCTCTGTTTACTGCAGTGTCAAAAGAATGCATATGAGCACCATATGAACCACAGCAGGAAATAAAATCTGGTTTCAATGGGAGCTACTTAAATAAAGTTTAAAAATAAAGTACTTATTTTCAAAACTAGATTGCTTAATTTTTTAAGGGCTTTTGGCTCTGCAATGTACAAGGGTACTCTAAGATGCAGATACCCAAACCCCTGATTCACTTTAAAAATTAGTGCTCTCTTAGAAGTATGAATTGCTCCATCTGGAAGTGATTAGGGCTCCAAGGATGTGCAGCATTAAGTAATTTAACTTGCTGAAGTGCTTCTTTTTTAATAAGCTCTTCAATTTAAAAATAAGAATAGTTTAAAAAACCCCCACCTTATTCCTAGTACAGCTGTTTGAATTACATGAACCACTTTATCCATTTAATAACCTGAAAAAGGTGGGGAAGGCATTACTTGAGGCCAACAGTAACAACTGTATTAGCAATAAACTGGAGGTACAACTACAGAGAAAAAAAAGTCAAACACTCGACCTCAAATGTTTGTCTGCGATAGCCACCAGGCTATCCCTTTGCACGGCTACTACCATCGTTTAACTCCTGGTAGGAGCCTCTGCCATATCCGTCTTTGAAATTTTTGATGAAAATTTCTTAAGATGTTTTCATGGCCTTTAAGAGAAGGGAACTTAAACGTTGGCGTTTGACAATGGTAATTTCAGTATTTTTCAGGTTAAAATCCCTACGTAATTTTGAAGAGTTGAAAAGTTAAAGTGAGAAATGGTAATTGCTCTGGGGAACATGAAAATTAAAATATATTTCTAACTTGAATGAACTGACATGCATCATCAGTTGTATTTTCAATTAAGGTTCTGCAATGTTGATTAATTCACTCATTTGAAAACAATTTACATACAAGACGGTCAGGGAAGTGGAATGTTGCCCTGGGGGAACTCAAGAGAAGAGTCAGGGATCAAAGTCTGAAAGCAAATTGACTATTTGGGGAGCTTTCAATAGCATGATAGTAGTGGTTGAAGATCAGAGCAGGGAGATGAATGCTTTTTGCTTAGATGATGATTACTGCCATCACTGAAAATTTAAGGCTTCAGATTTTTCATAAAGACACAGACGTGTACTTCATATCATTAAGAAAATTCCAGCCATCAGTCTAAGGAAATATCTGAATACTGAAATGGAAATTAGCTTTAAAATTTGCATTTAGGAATGTGTAAGCATGTGGACAGGCTTTTATGTTACAAAACTATTTCCTTGTTACAACCTTTGCCAGCAGACTCCAGAAAAGCCCTGACTTTCCCTCTATACCTGGCTGCTCAGATTAACGAGGAATATTAATGAGAAATTAACCTATTTATAAAGCAATTTAGAGAGAAATATTACCAATAGTTGCTACTGTATTTCAATGGGAAGCCCCAAGTTAGATTTCAATTTGCTATGTTTAAATTGCAAAAACAATTCAAATTGCAATCAACTGTGTGGTCTCTTTTAACTGTATAGAAAAATTGGAGATGCAGCATCTGAGGAAATTATTGTAGGTAACATTTTAAAAGCAATTCAACCAATTATAAAATTTACTCACAATGCTGACACACCATGCCAACACACCATGCCAAAGACTGTTGGTTTCACACTTCCCACATAAGGAAATGTTTAGTAAAGTAAAAAGCACACATTACATACAAGCTACATCTATGTCAAGCAGAAACAAAAAATTCGGTAAAAATCAGTTTGAACTTGGAGACAAAGTAGGAAATATGAAACTACATGCTTTCTTGTAATCCATTTCATAATGAACAGTTAGAAGTGCCTTTCACCAGCTGCTGCTGGAAAGCCGTCAGTTCATTTTTAAATAGAGATGTCAAAGGTCTGCAAACCTGTTATTGAACAAGACTGAAAAGCATATGACTATGAACAATTGAAAATGACTGGGGTGATGAGGTTAGGTGCAGGGACACATGATTTTAGTCAACCTTTTGGCTTGCCATGTTCTTTGAAACTCAGTTCTCTGGAGCTTTCAAGGCTCTGCAGTTACCCAAGAGATATATAAATTCAGAACCACAAAGCATACCTCAGCCTTGCTGCTCTAGAGGCTCCTAATGAGTTGAAAATGAGAATGTCAGCACAGATGAACTTTCAGAAGTGAAAACTTATGCTACATATCTCTGGAGGTGAAAAGCAGATCTAAGTCTAAGCTCAAAAGCAACACACTTCTGCCCTAATAATACATGCTGCAAACAGAAAGCATCCCTGCAAAATACCATCCCTTTCGTGCCAGATACATAAAAAGATGTTTAAAACTCTTAGCCTTTATGATGAAAAATACAATTCTTTATTGCTTAAGTAATTTTTCCTATGATGGCATGAAGATACATGCTTTTATTAATGTAATTAATAACTCCAACATCCAACATCCAACTCTGATGTGGACATTCTAAGCAGGAAGATGCATTCATGTGAAAGTTCCACCTGTGCCAATGTACGACACAGGAACAAAAACGTCTCTATTTTGGTCAGACTTCTAATGCCACAAAAAAAGACTGTCCTTGGGCAAAACCGAGCATCCAGCCTGGATAATATATAAAAGTATATCAACAGGTCCTCGCTACATGAGAAATTATTAATGCTGTGTACAATCAGTAACTGAAACCAAGGGTAAGTTGCCCCCACCTGCTACATTTAGCAATGGCATCACAGGGTCATTAATGCAAACAGTGCGGAGCATGTGCTCCCTTTCGCCATGGGGAAAAAAAGAGGATGAAAAAGACAAATGTAAATAAAAAGGGCAAAAAAAGTGACTGCATACCTGGGTGTAAACCCTAACTAAGGCAATGAAACATGGCTACATTATCCATTTTGATAATCCTATTGTCAGGCTATTTACTCGCAGGCAAAAAGCTAAAGCCTATTTAACTAACTCTAATAAAGAGTTAAAGCCTATTTAACAAAAATAGGCTGTGTAACTGGATGACTATAAGGATCCTTCTGTTAAAATATCAGAAACATCCAACTACTTGAAGAGCGTACATACGACAAAAGTCTTATCAGGCAATGAAAAGAATATGTCCTTTTCCCTTCAGCAGGCCTATTTATATGCCTAAAATTAAACACATGCCTAATAATTAAGCATGATTAGGTTCCAATTACTTCATTTTTGCTTCTTTAGTGCTTTTTTCATTTCATTCTAGCTGCATCAAAATGTGAAAACCAGAGATGTGAATGGCTGAGATTGACTGCCATCCATTTCAGACACATTTCAGCCCACCCTGGAAAATGTAAGCTTTCTGTCATAAGCTGTCAGTAAAACTCATGTCTTCCAAACAAAAGTTCTGAGAACAGAGCTTACATGGCACCTTTGGATTTTACATTTTGTTTGACATCTACCATTTGCGAGAAATGGCATTTTATAACCGCTTTCCATCCTGTCTGTCCCCATCACTACCACCCCCACCAAACATAATTGCTTTTACTATAAATATCTGACAGTGCTACTGAAAGTAATAGAGTGAGATTTAGAAAACTCTTGTTGACTGCCTGATAGATTTCTCAGAACCACAGAATGGTTCAGGTTGAAAAGGACCTTACAAATCATCTTGTTCCAACCCCCTGCCATGGGCAGGGACACCTTTCACTACACCAGGTTGCTCAGAGCTCCATCCAACCCGGCCTTGAACACTCCCAGGGATGGGGCGTCCACAACCTGTCTGGGGAATCTGCTCAATCACCCTCAACAAGAAGAATTTCTTCCTAATATCCAAGCTAATCCTACCTTCTGTCAGTTTAAAGCCATTCCCCTGTTGTCATATAAGTGCAAATCTTCTAGTGTTAGCGTTAAGTAGTTTCTTTCCTACCAAATCAAAAAAAAAGGAAGGCATAAATAACATTTTACAAGTTGAGAGCACACTTGGCCAGGAAAAAACCCAGTTCTTGTACTTACAGCACATATGAAAAGTTAGCTTATTACATCAGGCAGCACACTACATACCTACAAGTTTTATCTCAGAAATTCAATATTAATGTCCTTTTTTATTCATTCCTTACTTGAACATATCCTAAATTTTGTAGGTGCAGTATATTTACTAAGCAAAGGAAAAAGAATCAGGTTTGCCCAGGTAAATCCCATAATTTTCTGTCTCAAATACACACTGAAGTAGGAAATAACTGAGATGACGCACTATATTAGCTGCTGTGGAAAACAACCACCGATGAATGCTCAATTTACTGAGTGGACATTAAAAGTGTTCCAGAACTGCCAATAATGACAACAGAGTGGCAAGCCTTGACAGCAGACAAGCAAACCAATCGATCTAAAATGGCAGACACAGAAAGCAATCTAGTACTAAAAAGGAACTCGAGCAAATCAAATAGATTTTATTTAAAAGATAAAGATGATTCCAACACAGTTATCTGTTATTCAAGGCACCAAAGACCTTCCAAAATAAAATTGCAGGTCTGTCTCACTACAGAAATTGTTCTGGTAAAATTAAAAGAAAAGATGAGGATCTAAGTAATTTTTTGTGCTACTCTTACCACTCAAGTAGATCTGTAAACTGAGAACAAATTTAAGGAAGAGCTACTATGAAGACACAACCTTAGAGAGCAAACCAAAAGGCTTTTCCAAAAGTGTTATTTATATATTTTTGCGTGGAAAAAAAGGCCTGGGTTTCAGGGTAGCTGTTCACAAACAGCCAAAACTTGTCCCTTTGGCCTTTTGCAAAATTTCACCTATGTAAAACATATTTTGCTAAATTCAGTGAAGAATGGATCCCAGCCAGAAGGTCCCACCTTATCCATAGGATCCTGGGAAATCATGAAGTCCTGAAGCAGCACTAGGACTGATGCATATCTAGCGATTTCTCACAGGATTACGCAAAGAGTGTAAAGAGGAGGAAACACAATTTCATAATCAGTGTCGAAGTTCAGGAACAGATCATAGCAACCACAGCCCGAGGAAACAGCACCCTTGCAGCAGTACCCCTAAGTGGAAGTGACCCCCTTCCCCCAGGCTACCCCTTCACAGCCCAGACCTTGTTCCCTGCCTGCTACCCACACCCTGCCCCAGCCGCATCCTCCGATAGACTCATGCGTTCCCAGATCATCCGACGCAGTGGCTTACAGGAGGAACTAGCCCAGACGTGACAGTAACTTGCCTCTGAAGCACAAGGGACAGCTTGTACCTCTCAGAGCTGCCATTTCCTAACATCAAGAAGTAATTAATCTAAGCTGACTTCCATCATGGAGTGAACAGTTTGCCAACAGTTACCACATAATATTATGTTAGAAATTATACATGTTCACTACACAGGAGATGTGCCTGAGGCATTAACTGTAAATGGTATTTTTCAGCAGGAATGTGTATGTGGGCATGCACACTGGAGCAAGAAAAGCCCTGACAGTCATGGATTGCACAACGGTTTCCATAAACAGAATTTTCTGTTGAGAGCTTTTTCCCCTGCTGTACCAAAGTTTTCCATGTTTGGCCTTGGAAAAAAGCAGAATTGCTCTAAATACTTCAGGCCTGAAAGAACTGCTCCCATCTCAAATCCATCACCAGGGAGAGAAACAGGAGTCTGATTTCACTGCGTTTGTTCTCATCCCAGACTTAAACACATGGCACTCGTCCCATTTTCATCTTTAATTTTTCATTCTTCCATTCTGAAAATATTAACTGAAGTAAGGTTTATGCAGGCGGATAAACATATCTGAGCAGCAGGAAGCCCTGTCAGTGCTTGGAATCAGCTGGCACATCTGGGGATGGAGGGCTCATCAACTGAACCTCGCAAAGTATGGGCATGTAGGGAAAGGCTGGGCATCAGCTTATGCCCTGCCTTTTGTATTTTGGAGCCTACAAAGGCACTGAAAATCTGTAGTAGGCATTAAACTTCATGTTACGTATATGTGCTAGGCAGAATAGAAGAGCAGCAGCATAAGTACGTAAAGATCATGGTAATCAGTCTAAAGCATTATTAGCTAAATTTAGTGTGCTGGATGAAATGCATTCATGGAAACCAATTCCTGCCCTACCTATTGCCTAAGCTGTTATTTCCTCAGGTAGCGCATAAACCCTGTGACGGCATTTTAAGCAGTGTGATTTCACACTGAAGCATTTCCAGAAGTCCTGTGAAGTATGAAGATCTACTGGGCTGTTTCAATTTGTTACGTTCAGAAGGCTTTCTGCAGAAAAGGCTCACGACATAAGGGAGATAAGCCCCAAGCAAGGGAAAGTATCAGTCGCATGCACAGAATAAAGTTTTTCCTTTACAATCTGACATTATCTGCTTAGGATGAAATACAATCTAGGCTATAATCTCTTTTAAGCATTAGGAAAACAAAAGCCCAAGCACACACATTAAATTGCTATCAAGAGGAAAATCCATATTATACAGGTGACAGGTTTTTCTAACAAAGCATTTAAAAGACAAAAATACGGGAAGTACCACTGCCTGCCTCCAAATACTTGCAAAAAACGTTAAGGAATGTAATAGGCAAAAGAGAAGGAAATATTAGCACACAACAGCATAAGCTGAGGTGCAAAGAGTGCTAATTAGTGTATTATAATGACTTCTGACAGTTTCACATAATGCCTTTTCATCAGCATACTGTTTCAATTACGCATTCTCCACTTCCCACATTAAAACCAGCTTCACCTACAGATTTTTCACCTACTGCTTCAGTATTAGGTTTAAGACCTATCTCTTCCAAGAAAAGAATTTTATTTTCCTGAAGTTACTCACTGATTCCTTCAAGAAACACAAAGGAAAACATTCCTCTACTTTGTGAAAGTATAAAAGGAAAAGGGAGGGAAATACCAAAACCTAGTCTCCCTTGTTATCGCCGATACCACAATCCTCCATGCTGCACAAAGCCCTTGGTTAGAAGGAAATCATGCAGCTCAGAGATGAAGCACACTAGAACAGACACCTTAAATCTGGACTAACTTCCCCCAAATACTGAATAAATGATCACAGAATGACAGATATGCTGAATTGGAAGAAAGCACCCAGAAGGATCACAGAGTCCAACTCCTGGCCCTGCAAAGGTCCATGAAACAGTCCTTTTTTTTTTCCCCCACCATCTAGTAAACATGGAACCAAGCATTAAGACAAACGCCTGGAAGTCTGATCTACTAACAATTAAAAGTTTAAGTTTGTTGCTTTATTACTAGCGACCAGATAGGGAAATATGTAACTCCTGATTTATTGTTTTAAACTTGCGCCTTGAGGAATCACAATTAAGAAAATCCAAAATGAATGCACAGCTAGGTCTAAAAGCCTTTCCAAACTTTAAAATGCTGGATTCATTCATTATTGCCATGGAAATGAGGCACAAGGAAGACGGAAGACTGCCGTGCTCCTCTGCTTGCGAGACCAAGCAGGGCACCGTGATGTCAAGCACAAAGGCTGCGTTCTGCAGGCAGAGCGTGAACGGATTTAAGGAGCACAACTCCGAGGCAGATCCTTACAGCTACACACAGGAGCAGGCTCTGACAGCAGACCTGGGCCATGATGAATGGGTCTCCTCCTACACATGCCTCTGAGCTCACTCTGGGGAGAGGCGGCTGCGGGAGGACGACGATTGCCTCCAGGAAACAATCTTTCCCATCCCAAACTGCACGGGACACACCCTATCTCCAGTCATGGTATGGCTGGAAGAATTCTTTCCATGCACTCATAGACCAGTCTGTTCCAACAAGTCTGGTACATTCTTCCTCCATCTACTGCACAAAGGTGCCAGGAAACCTGTAAAGCAAGTTGGGGTTTTTAGCAGTGGCTTTGCTACTCCACTAGTAGCTCCAGAGGTGCCCAGAGCCTGACAGGATTTGGTGTTCAGGTCACAGGCAGAGCAGTCACACAGGCTGAACAATCTTGGTCATTTAATGACAGTTCCCTGTAGTCACCTTCAACATACCCGCACTGCCAACCACTTCTCCACTCATTTTATGAAATAGTCGCACAGTAAGAAAGCTCTTGACACAGAACCACAAAACAGAAACTCCTCCTTGGAATTTTCATGCAGCTCCTCATCGCCCAATCATTCCTCTTCCTTTCACATCTCACTGAATTTTAACAAGCAAAATGGCAGGGAGCTAAGAGGCAACTTTTTGGCCTAAATTCTGTATTTGGTCAAAGTTCTAAATTCCTCTTCTCCTCTGTTCCCTCCCCCCCCCCCCCCAATAACATAATACTTTAAGACCTTGATTTAAGTTTGTACAACCAGGGTGACACTCCCAGGCAATGCAAATGCATACTTGGGAGGTTTGATAGCAGCATCTTCCATCAAGCAACACACCCCAAAAAGTAGCTGCAAACTTTTCTTAAGGCATTTGGATGCTTGCAGCAACCACAGACTGCTGGAATGAATTTTCAACCCCAGGCACATTTTAAGCAAAAGTCTTCAGGCTCCCCAGTGCCTTTTTGTTTTGTTTTGTTTTTTTTTTTTTTTTTTTTTTTTTTTTTTAATCTAAAGAATTATTTAATGGCCAGACTTTCCCATGTGCCTAGTACCCATGCACTCATTCTGCAATCTCTCTGAAAAGGCTCCTAGTAAGATCTTAAATCAGCACTGGAGTGCTTAGAATTAGTACGTATTAACAGATTTAGCAATGAAATTTTAAGCTACTGAAGCTTATTATTTTCATCCTCAAAATCTATTCATGTAAGTGCAGTCACCTTTTAATTCAGAGCAGAAGATTTGAGATTTAAATGTAGGTTCACTTGAAGTGAGTTTAGCACACAAAAAGTGACAGGAGTTGGAATACAGCTCTTTTGTGAACTGAAGAAAAAGAAATGAAAGAATAGAAGCAGCAAACAAATTACAAGACCTGTCAACCTTGTTAAATATTATGTTGAGAGCAGTAGGGATGAATGGAGACTTCCCACTTCTATGCCTATCACAAACAAATGAAAATATATGCATGGCTTTGAATAAGGTATTTAGGAAGTGACAGATAAGTCTTAGGAAGGCACATTTGCTTTCCCTGCTGAGAAAATAACATATCTCAATAACACCACTTCCTTTCAAATTCCTCGGGACAACAAATCACAGAGGGCAATTTTAATTTATTTTGACTGTTTACTCTGTGTTGACAATCTGAATTGGTAACTTCTGATATTCTGCTGCAGGAAGCAGTCTGAAACATGACAGCTCAGGCTGCAAAGAATTAATACCTTCAAAATTATATATCTCTTAACAAACTTCCTTCCCAGCTATTCCAGACTTAATTTCAGCATTCCAGCTTTGCGTTTCTTTTGTTCAGAAGGACATCCCAGAATGTTAATCTTTCCATTGTTTTGTAATTACATACATGCATTATCCATGCGTGGGAAAGCCCAGAAAAAAAAAATGAGAAGAAAAAAATTTGTAAAATTATTTGACTGTCGAGAAACTGCCGTCCTCCAGAAAGATCTGTGCTCATTTATGTATTTGAGAAATTCCTTCTTTTTAGATTTCCCTTGTTTGAAGAACACGACCATATGCTACATGAACATACACACTCAGTGCTATCCACAATATGGAAACAGATTTACACAGCCAGCACATTTAACTCTACAGCAACCATTTTAACAGAAAGGGCACAAGCCAAGGTAAGAAAACCAATCTCTGATGCATAAATATGGACTGTGACACTGCCACAACCTAACCAATTGTTGTTAAATGTCACAGGAAAACTTGCAAACTACATTAAGCTCCCCAAAAGGCTTTACAAGCAAAAATTCTCCACCACCACTTTGTTCAGGTTGCTGAAATGACAACTTCAACAGAGGGCAAACTGAACTTTTTCTCATAGAAATTCTCAAACAGCAAGCAGCATTCCTCCTCTCAAGCAAGAAACTACTTTTATTTTTTTTTAATTGTTCCATTCCCTTCTCTAAGTAGAAAAAGTACACCCTACTATTAGCTTGCTATTGTCAAGTAATCTGAAACATATAGGGATGTAAAATTAAAGCTCTCACAAAACTGACATAAGCTTCAAAAATCATTCCACATCACTTGAAGATTCCTGCTTCACTAAGTTTTATTGTTCTCCGGTCTAGTTAATCTTCTGATATGTAATGGTTATTGTTCCATGTATTTTGAAGGCTTATACTTAAGCAGGAATGTGGGAATGGTTATGTAGGTAACTCCAAAATCAATCCCATTAGGGTAGAAAAAAGATTGACGCCAAAACTCCTCTCTTACAAAGATAAAATGTAAATGCTCTACAGAAAGTGAAAAGAGCTCCTGAGGGAATTGTTAGGAACTGGGCAAAAGAGCAACGCAAACGTTTCGTTAGTCAAGTAGGAACTTGAAGGAAGAGAACCGGGAGTGCTGTGAGAACAGCACAGCTCTGCCAGCACGGGCAGCACCAGAGACATCACTGACCTTGCATGCACATGGAACGTCAATAAAGTAAAAGGAAATAGATAAAAATCTGTGCGTATAAAGTATATGCCATTTTTATTCCTTAAAAGGATTTAATAAATTCCACAAGTCTCCAGGAACATAAAGATAAGCTAGCTGCTCATGAAGGGCAAAGAGCTATCAGTTTTCACGCTAACTCCACTGAGTTTAGGAAGGACTTCAGAGAGAAATGGCATTTAATAACATCGCTCGCTGCTCCTAAAACACAGAGCTGCTACCTAAATGGGAGCCATTATTTAACCTTCTTTGCTGCAGAACATTGTTCTCAAGAAAACATTTCAAAATGAAGAAGGAAAACCAATTTACTTGTCTCTTTCTCAGCTTGTTTGTTAGGACTGAATTCTCCATACACTACAATTACATTCTGAATGCATTAAGTATGACAGATGCTCAGGAAAAAAACAGCAGTTTGTATTAATGATCCACCTTAATTTCTTTGATTTTCAAAATTTTTAATATAACAAAATATGAAAATGTTAAGGGTGTTCAGCTGGAAGAGGAAATTAGAAAGATAAATATAACACAGCCTCTTTAATCCAAACATTTTCTTTAAAATAAATTCCACTTTCAAGCTTCATTTACAATCTCATTTGCACAGAGTTGCCAATCCTGATTAGCCCGAATGAACTCCCTAAACATGAAGGTGAAATCTCCCAGACAGTGATATAGCAGGAGATTAGAACACCTGCAGACATCCAGTGTGCAACAAGAGACTTTCTTTTTACTTGGAATTACCCTCAAATGAATACCTTCAAACATAAACATACAAAAGAAGGGATCTCACAATCCGTGGTTAAACAGAAACGTCGCATTTTAAAGCTAAAGAAATGCATTCTGTTTGAGACCAAAAGCTAAGAAACACAGAAGTTTCTCTAGCTTTCAAAAACAATGATCCTTTAAAAAGGGAGAAAAGCATGATTTTTACCAAAGTCTAAGACACTTTTAATAGGAACTAGCCATGAATGACATTACAGTAGGCAAGATAAAAAAATATTTGCTCAACCCACCAATGGAACACAGAATTCTCCATGAAGACCTAAAACAAAACCCTCTAGAAAGCCACAATTTCTTTACAAAAACCCAAACAACTGATAATTTTAAAGATACTATGTATATTGCGAGACTGATCGCAAATGAAAACTCAGGTCATGAAAGTAAGAAATAAAGAAGGTAAGAATGAAAGAAAGTAATAAAGAATTATTTTCACACCCAGCAAATCATCACATGCCATCTCTTCCAGTTGATTATGGCATTTATTTGGTCAAGTATTCACAAGTTAAAACTCCATGTGTTTAATCATAGTCTGGCCTGTTATAAAGCATTATGTCTAAAGTCTTTATTCGATCAGAAGGCAAGCTTAGACTAGTTCTTGCAACTTTGAGAAATTGCAGTCAACCATTTCTCAATATCTGATAGGAAAGGAAGAAGAAATGCATTTTAAAATGGGTATGGTTTGATCATTGATACACAAGCCATGTTTCAAGAGCTGTGACTGGTAAAAATGAAGGAGGATTCCCTGAACATACGGAAGAGAGTATGGCACATAGCCATACTCATGTAGGAAAAAAATAAATGTCTATTATCTTTTTAATGCATGTATTAAAAAAAAGGTGCATAACAGATGAAAAAAAAATATCCATGAAAATACACAATAACAAGACTGAGAGATCACCACTTGAAGTGACCGCACAAGGAAGTGCTGGAAAGAGGAAGGAAAGCTTGAAGAAGCAGAAAAATGCCGAGGTAGGAGAAGGACGATATACCTGCCAGGAGCAGCATTTAAAGAAACTGTAGTTAATTGTACACTGCTACTTGCATGCCTGCCATTTTACCAGGTTGGAGGCTAAAGGTGCAACATATAATGGATGCCGGGCTTGGAGCCAAATCACAGCTCCCGATGTTGAACATCTAGATATCGTAAGCCAACAGAAGTGCTTTAATGAGTTAAAACACTGGCAGGTAGATACATTGTTATCCAAACATCAACAGCACATCCCCGCTACAATTTCTCCAACAAAACACACAATAATTCAAATGAGCATTACCACTGGTTTGTGTTAAGGAGGGCCTGAAGGAATAGTTAAATGCAAAGCTCTCTTTTAAAGAAACACATTGAATTCCTCTGCCATAGGCTGGGACATGTGTTTGACTGGTTAGATAATACGGGAAAGTGAGGAAAGTGTGGGAGGGGAACAAAATATGTTTTGCACATGAGGCTAAAGGGGGCATTACCAAGAGGTGACCACCTTGGAAGCATTTATTTCAGAGCAGGGCTCAGTGCAACCAGCCCTGCCTAAAGCTTTCCCAGGTTTAAAAACACTGAATTCACCCCCTAAAAAACTAGGCAGATTAGGAAACCATTCATTCACCCTACAGGGATACATCAAAATCTCAGACTGCTGAAAAAACACAAGACAGGGACTTAACACACCTGCATCTAATATGAATCACCATTTATTTAATAAAATAGGATTCTTACGAGGTAGCAGATTAGATAATGGGTTACAGAGCAATTGCTTATACACTTCTGATTCAAATCCAACACCGAATAGGAGTGACAGAAAATTACTACCAAATTATGCCGGCTCAGTGGATTACTCAAACTGCTCTAACACCCTCAGTTTGTCCTCACTGGGTATCACTTCGATATAAAGTCACTTCCACAGTTGGAATTAATTCAAAGAATACTGTTAAAGCACTGAATATTCCAAAAACTGAAAAAATTATGTTCCTTTCCTACAAAAGACAGTCAGCCTAAGTCAGATTTGGAAACTTTCACCCTCCTGTTGTTGTCACGCCAGTCCACATGTCTAATGTGGGTTACACACACAGAGGGATATTTTTTATTTTTAAACAAGCACTTAAATTCTGCATCCCTAGAGGCATGAGGATGGCTCTGAGCTGTTTGGGAGGGGCAGTGGAATGAGTTCTGAAGCTACAATTTCTTCATATGCTACAACGAAACAAAACACACCAAGCAGCATCACAACATGTGAAAAAGGCCAGAGCCCCCCAGCTCTTTCGTCTACGAGGTGAGGGTTTGTTCCACCTTAGAGGATTTCCATTCAGAAATGTTGTGTCTGCCATACAGGGGATTTACTCATTCGTGCTGCCCTGATTTCTGATTCATGGTCATTGGGCCTCTTAAATATTGTTACTAAAAAAAAGACCAAAGAAGTTCTCTCTCATTTTCAGCCTCACCCTCTGTGTATGATCACAAGGGATTCTCTGACCCATGAACTAACTGCTCTTTTTGACACAACCAGTTGGTAGGAAAGCTAAACAAAGCATTGTCTAAAATCAACAACAAAAAGACGGGGGGGAAAAAAAAGAAAGGAAATCTTACTGTGGTTTTAGAGATCTTAAAGTGTTACAAGTTATATTAACTGCACAAAAACTATCTGGGGAATGTAGAGAGAACGCCAGATACTCCAACCGAAAAATTAAAGTTCCATAAAGGAAGAGAACTCACGGATGTGTAGGCGCAAAAGGACATCCATGTATCTGTAAGACTCAGAGACCTCCATTGCGGATCTTCTGCCTCTTCTCCGACGCCTTTGAATTCCCCACGGTGGGAAACATGTATAATACAAGTTTTCTTTACTTCTACACTAATTATTCCCAAGCTAACACAGTGGTAGTCCCTAAGCAAGACAGGTAGTAAATATTCTTTAGCAATAAATCACAACAAGAGGAGAGTTTTTATGTCCTGTAAAAAACAAGCACAAAGCAAGGATCTGGCAGTTCTGGAGGCAGTTTTATCCTTCCTTTGGCTGGGGCCAAACGTTCAAAGGCAAAACTCACTTTCCCAAATTGTCTTTCTTTGGCAAGTGTAAGTTTGTGATTTACAGCGACTTGTTTTCCATATTTGTTTTGTTCAACTCTCTAAAGTGAAAGAAATCCAACAATATCTATGGCTTCCCAGTCAATTTTGCATTAACTTCAGTTTCAGCTTCTCATGAATAGGGCTGTATTGCAACAAATTAATTTTAAATGAACAGTCTTCCCTGGGACCATTTCTGCTTCATTTTGTGGGGAAAAAAGAACCCAACTTGTTTTAAACAAGATTACACCTCTGACAGGATTACACCCGACATAAATACAATCTTTTACTTGAGTGAATTGTGATTTTCAAAACTGTGAGCTTTCAGAGTATATTACATGACATTATTTTGTGTCCATGACACCTCTCAAAGTCTCAAGGGGTTTTTTCCTCCTCTCTGTGTCACATATAAACACGTGTGGAGCTTCTCCAGTTCTGCTGGAGGATTAAATTGAATAATGCAGCTGTTAAAACTGAAACGCTTAAACAGAAATTGTTGTGTTCATGGGTACTTCAAACAGTTTACAGTCTTGCCTTGATGACCTGCTGTTTACAGCCCATGAAGACTATGAGATATTTAAAGAATATTCTTACTGTATTCTTACTTTCTCAAAACCAACCCACATGTTTTAGTTCTAATGAAAACATTGTATGAAATTATACTGAAAGTGTAGCGAGAAAGTTGAAAAAAAAATAGTGATCCAGACAGACGTAGATCTAATCAGATATCAAAGGGGTTATTTTTGGTGTCGCAAAGCATTGCACATTTATGTATTTATGTGTTTATTTATTTATAAGCCTTGAAAAGCTGCCAGATACTTTTACTGAAAAACTAAATAGGAAGCATACTTAGAAGGGTGCAGTGATGCTCAAACACATTGTCATGTTGAAACATAAAGGTGGTCAGACATTTCTCTGTCCATCTCTCTGACATATAAATACTAGAATTCAGACCACTGTGTTAAAGGGAATTCAGTATAACTCACTTTCCCAAGGAGCCAGAAGAGACATTCGTATCATGGCAAATAGCTAAGCAAGAGTATGTAAGAAGATGTAATTCAGAGTTCATCACAGTTGTTTAATTAATAATTTCTTCTACCTTCTTACTACATAAATTATATTATACAGATTATACTCACCTACAAACCAACACACGGGAAGAAACAGCCATAAAAACTTTACGCTGAGCGTATTACATCTTTCATGAATACAGTTTCCTCCTAAACCTGGTCCTAGAACTATTATCAGTCCCTTGGAGTTCTGCTGAGTCTTTTAAGTCACAGTTTGGGTCTTCTGTTAACATTTAAAGACATCCAGAAAGGTTTATATCCCAGATCAGAGAGACTGCTGTGCCCTGCAGATGATGGATTTCAAAGCTCCTCTGTATTCCCAGCAGTGAAACTTCAGTCCAAGTCCAGAAAGCTGAGAACCCTGTGCTGCAACCATTAAAAACTTCTCCAAGTATTCTGTAAATGGCCAAAAATGAACCACATCCAGAATCTATTTTTTCTTATCAGCTAATTAATCTAAAAGATATTGCCATCTATTCAGAAAAGAATAAATGGTACAACACTTGCAAGCCATGCAATGGTGTAAATAAACCTGCAACCCTGACTAGCTTGCACAGAGCTACAGATACACAGCAATGTAAATGTGTCCCCTCCATCGCTTGCTTTGCCTTTTTTTATGTTTGAAAAAGGTACAAAATCGGTGACAACAGCTCAAGAATCTTCATAAATATCACTGAAAACTCTCAAATACCAAAAAAGGAAGAAATTAATCTGAGAATTATAAGAAATGGAAAAATAACCCAAACCTTAGTGTATGTTCTTCAACTTGCATGACAAGTCAAATGTAACTTTAAAAAAAAAAAATCTGTGTGAAGGCAGTATTAAGAAAAGGGGGATGCTATCAGAAATCTAAAATAAAGGGGGAACAAACTTCTAATGCTGAACAGCAACAACAAAAATCCACGTGAATTTCTTCCCCATACTTGAAGGTAAAACATCCTGCATTATGTTCTCTTTTCACCAGTGGTGAAACAGCACCTTCAACATGTAAAATAATACCAATTTTATTTCTTTTTCCTATCTGATTAATCAGTATTTAGATTCCTTCCTACAGCAATTAAAACATTATTTACACCCCATAGTCTCTGCTGTTTTCTTCCTAAAGAGAAATGTTTCAAATGTTTGACCTTAGTTTTAACCAAAAAAAACCCCTAAGTACACAGATCAAAACATTGTTACGTGGAACAACCTCCAAATTCCTCTGCTGGGTGAAACAAAGATCTTTTTAAAACCATTTTACGTAACCTTCTCATCCTTTCCACTTAAGCCTGGTCTAAAGCAATTACATTACAGATAAAGAAGTCCTCACAAAACAGTCCTGCTTTTCATCTGTATTATTCCTTCAAAATATAATCAGAAAAAAAACCCCAAAACCAAATTAGCAGCTTTAAACCTCAACAGCGAGGTTTGTGGGTATGTGAAGGAAAACTCAAAAAAAATCACAGCACTCTTTCAGGTTCATATTATTCTTTCTGCTTTATTTCACAATAGTAGAAAGAAAACCCTTATTTATTACTTGTGATCTGATTACTTCCATTTGCAAATAATTCCTCATATTTTTGGCTGTGTAATGTGCAGATTCAGCACAAAAAGGAATCCTATTCTTTGCTTTCAAGACAGAAAATTAGGCTGTACTGTTTTTAAAACATTCGAGCTACAATCATATAATTATTATTAATCTGAAGAAATGATATGAAGGTAATGACCTCTAAGGGGCTCCAATTTTAAACCATTTTGCTACCCTAGGGAGATGGAGGATCAGCAGTTAGTGTTCTAATTCAAGCCCCAAGCCTGTGCCAACACACTTTATAAACTAAATCCAGGTTTGGGAGACAGGCTGCATATTTTTCAGAGACTTATCCAGCATAAATCACAAAGTGCCAACACACTATGAGGTTAATGTTGTGTTTTACTACAGTAAGCAATTTCTATCACCATTTAAAATGAGACAAGCAAAATTCAGGCAGACAAAATCTCATGCATCAAAGATTAATTTTCGAGTACTGAGCGTTGGCTTTGGCTACTGAGGGAACATATTAGAGTGGGAGCAGCAACCACTGCACTTAAAGGAGTATAAATACCTCCATTCTAACCCCTTCTCCTTGTCAGCTGACTGTAGTGATGAGAATTTTGTTTATTTTCCTGCCATGCATTAGACTTTTTCTTCTTTTTATTATTATTTGAATAAAAAGGACCAACTATGTCCAAGTACGGAGGAAATTAAATATATTAGCCTTAAGGGGCACAACGCCCTGCTCCAGAGCCTACATACCTGAGGAATGACTCTATGCCACCAGTGGGGAAAGGCATATTCCAGCACAAATTATTTTGCACCTAATTAGGAGACATTTTAAATAGTACCTTACACATGAATTAAGCATTAGGAAAGTGTTTACACCTTGTAACTCACTCTCTGTTCCATCGAGGGGGTTTCCAGATGATGCTGGATGCTGATGCCAAGTAACTGTGATAAACAGTGCGGGCTGCTGTCCCCAGCACACCACCCTGCAAACGCAGTTCTGTGGCTGCTTTCAGCAACACTGAGAATTAGACCTTTGCAGAAAATGTGGCTGTCCAGAATTACAGAATTAAGGCCAGGGAAGGAAACTCATGGCATCAGGATTCTACCGCCTGCTATTACAGCGTATCAACGCACTTGTTATATGCCAGTGGTGCACCCAATTCCTGAGCAAATGGCTCAGCGCTCCTCTAAAATTTCTCAGTGCCCACTTCTGTCCTGGAGTTCACTATTCAGTGACGAGATTGTAGCAAGTGATGCCCAGAAGAGAAGGATTTAGATTTAGCAATGAGGATCGATAGTGAAACATTTCCTTTAGCCACAACACATACATTTGTAACCAAACAATTAGATGTGAAACAACAGCTTCCAGCAGAGCATGCCGTGAGTTAACCACAGCTCGACACTGCAGAGAACACTGACAAACACACGCTTGGGTCCATACACAAATTAAATTTTAAAGAATCTATCCATTAAAAAAAAGTCTTTGAGCTAGGCTCAAATCCAAGGACAAAGACCATATATTCTTATGATGGAAGATTCTTGCTGATTCATAACCTCTGGTAGCTACAGCATTGGTCCCTTTTCTTCCCAAACTGAAGACAGACCCTGCACAGACTTGGAAGAGAAGATGTTTGAACTTTTTTAGCTGAAGTTGATAAATGCATTCCCCATCACTCCCAGGAGTCCTAACTTCTCCCTTTTCTTATGTGTGTGGGGTGTGGGGATGTAGGTAAGGAAGAGACAATCATAAAGCTTTACAATAAAAGCCTCTCTAAAATCTAAGGAGGCTTTAGGACCAAAGAAGTAATCATTAGTATTTCCCTTCCAACACATTAACAGCATAGGCAATGCCTGTGAGTGTTCATGGTGAATACAGCAGGTCATTAAGATGACTGAAGCCAATTAGATCAAATTAAAACACAATAAAGACATGACTGCTCTTATTTTCAAAATGGTCATAAAATACATAATATGATCTTATAAAAAAATACCTTTGAAACCCAGAAACCACTCAGAAGAAAAACACATAAATATGTGGTAAGTGGTTTTGTTAACTATAAAGAAAGCCTTTCCCAAAAGAATCTGAAAAAGAAATACACCTCTCGAGAAAAAGGGGTCTTGGACCTTTGATAAGCATTAACTTGCTTTGCTTAATTTTCAAATTGGTTTTCAATGTATAAGCAGTAATAAAGATTTAAAGGGATGGCAAAGAGCTGCTGCAGCTCAGCGCTGCTTCAGGAAATCCCTGTGTTTTTCCAGCTACATATTTTTTTCCCAGGAGGGGTCATGCAGTTTGGGCACAAGGCTGACAATAATGTGAGGCTACTCAACTAAGATAAAGACTAGAAATACATCCCTCCTGGAAAACTATCCTCACATTTATGAGTTAATATTCTATTAATGGGTGTGCCACCTTAGGCTGTACCTTTTTAACTGAAATTTCATCAGACTTCAGTCAATTATGCATCAGCTGTGGGAAAAGATCAAGGATCTTGACAAACCGAGAATTAGTAACCAAGTCAGTTTTCTCTAAGCAGTCCTGTCTTGTCCACATATTGTTCGCTTTTACACCTTCCTTTCAATTCCCCGACATATTTTCAATTCCCAGACTTACCTCTTGCCAGAATAAACAGGGAGGTAGCAAACTGAACAACCATCAGAACCATGCAGAGGAAAGCAACTCTTCAACCCTCACATATCAGAAATTTAGAATCATTTGAAACATAACTTATGTATTATTTTATAAACAAGGTAATAAAAATAAGTAAACAAATTTCTTTGTGGAATCCTGGAAATCTGGAAAATTTTCTTGAACGTTATGCCTGTTTTTCCAACTGGTCAGTTTTGTAGTGCAGTAGAGTTTTGGAGTCCCATTTCTGCATATATCAACCTTTTAATTACAGCTCTGCAACTGAGCTCGTAGAAAATGAGGAGAGATTTAAAAATCAGTATCCTTACAGCCTTACTTTAAAATAATACCCTGCAAATATTCATCTTTTAAAGACTGGAAATTATGTCTACATAACAGAAGCACACTTTTTAATCTCTACTTTTTAATCTCCACTTTTTAATCTGATTAAACAAATTTAAAAGCTGATTCCTCCTACTGCGTTTAATACTAGCACTTCTCCTAACTGCTTATTTCACAGCAGGAACTGTCTCTGAGAGCACAGTCACATTATTACTCTAGGCTGATCTTGGACCAGAAGACTTGCTATATGTGCTATTTACTCAGGGACAGTGCTTAAAGTACTAAAAATGTCAAGCAAACAGAAAAGTTTATTCTAAATATTATAGATTTATTATGAACATAAACCATTGTATTAGAAACTGCCTAGCAAGGTGTCTCCACCAAAAGTCCACCTTTCAGATTTACTGATAGTTGGTTCTATCCCATATTAGAGGCTGTAAGATTTTATTTTCCTAGGTTTAGGGGGTTTATTACCAGACATTTTTCAGAAAAAGAAAGAAATTGTTACTAGACTTGGTAACAATAGGAAAAAAGTTAGTTTGGGGGTCCTTTCCTGCCTAGGTCAGGGTACCACATACCTGTGCTGGTCTTCAATTGTTTTTAGGCCTGTTAAATACCAGGCAGAATGGGACTCTACTTTCTAATCTGTCCTGACAGGGTCTTTTTTTATAGTGAACTTCTGCAAGCAGATAACAATCCACAAAGCTGTTATGGACCCCTCGTTCCAGCCATAAACACAATTTACATCCAGACCAATTTCAGCCAGTAGAGCCAACTGAGACTATTAATCAAATGAGAAAGAAAACAAGCATTTGTAGAGCTTTAAGCAGATACTGTTCATCTGTTATTTAAAGCATGTCAGTATCAGAGTACTGCTCCATGTTTGAAGATCAGCTGTACAATATTTAGAATGAACTGTTCTTTAACAGGAACAATGATATGAAGTACAGAAGTTAAATAATTGATGATTGGTCTGGGACAGCATTAAAGGAAACTATCTCAGAGCAAAAGGCACGGCCTTTTTCAGTCCTTCAGAGCGCTATGGAAACTTGGGTGCCTGCACAGGTGTTTGCTGAAAAACAACAATAGATGACATCAACCAAATTACGTATTCAGCAAATAACTTGGTTGGCATTTGGGGGGGCTTTGTGTAGGCTTTTGCAGCACAGGAGGCAGATGGTGATTACACTGATTTCTGCAAAACTGTACTGAATGTTACATTAACTGGTAATTAGAAGACTCAATTTGACTTCACTTCTATTTTCAAACAGAACACTTTTTGGTGTAAAAAAGTGTGTATCTTGAAAAGTTCACAAAGAAACACCTCCAGGCCACAGACATGCTAATCTAGGTGTGTTCACATTATTACAATAAAGAGCTGAGGAAAATGATGAACTATTTTATGTATTCTCTCCCTGAACATTTGCTGTTACTTGTGTATTTCACAAACTGATTTCTGACTCAGATGCACCAAGAATAAATGACAGAAAGCCAGCCTATACCCCAAATCTTTGCATTTTTCAGTCAGATATTATTTTTCAATTTTTCCTCTGTGATGAAGTTATTTGTCAGACCGTTTCTTATTTACCCCAAGTAAATATAGTAAAGTACTCGATAAAAATACAATAGATGGAAAAGGAGATGGCCAGAGTGGCTTTCATTTACCAACTACTAGCTTCCTAACAAAGCACACCTTCCCTTTAGTGCAAAACTTAATCCCAGATTCCTCCAAGTCATTTATAAAACAAAGCAAGATGCTGCATGATCTTTCAATACTAAACCTTTTTTTAATATGGAATCCTTGCTGAAGCCCAAGTCCTGCATCATACAGCACACACAGGCTGCTGCGTCCCAGAGCAGCTTTGCTGAATTCAGCAAACTGTTTCCAAGCAAAGCATTTCAGGGTCAAGAACTTGAGATGGGAAAATCCCAGGAGTAGGAAATACAATCGTAACATTTTATAATTCTGTTAAATAACAAAAAAACCCCACCCAAATCCAACAATCCATCATGCTAAGAAATGCATTTTACATTTACTTTAATTGTTTGTCCAACTACAGTCACAATAAGAACAGAGACAACAGAAGAAATAGTTCACTACTCAAAAAAAGTGTTAATTGATTATTGTAGTTGGTCTCCTGTACACAAACAGATCAATGAAAAGCAAACTCCTCGTGAAAGTTGGAAGTTAGCAGTCAACCATAACCTTCAGCAAATTGCTGGCACACAGCCTTGCCTCACAGCAGATCTGGATGGGAGAGTCTGGACCTCCTGTCACAGTGCTGCTTTCCTCACAGAAGTCAAATGCAAAATAGTTCCCACAGTTAAACTCTCATACTGTTAAGACAAAGTGACAGAGAATGACAAAAGATATCCAGCAGCTTTATAGCTCTCTAAAATATGAAACCAGTCTTGATTGCTTGATCACTTTCAGATGAACGGTTTAATAATTTAATAACCCTATAACCTAAAGCTTGTAAAGGCAAAAGTAAAAGAAAACAGCAGTTGGTGAGAACACACATACATTTTAAGGAAAAAAGCTAAGAAATCAAGAGTTTTTAATTCTTGGCCTCTGCATGTAAATTGTATGTTCCCCTCCCCGTGCCTGTTGCTGTAAATGGCATCCTTTCCCCCTCTCAGGTTGATGCACGATCAAATACAAATCGACATGGCTTTGATGCAATTTCAATTTCTAAGAATGCTGATTAAGAAGAATATTGACTTCTCCCCATGCCTGGCTACAGGTTGTATTTCCAACTTCAAGTGATTATGGGTTTTCTCATTGTTTTGTTTATAATTCCTACATGAAGAACAAAGACTTTCCTATAGCCTTTAAACAGGATCCCATTTTTCAAACCTACTTTAAGCAACCCCCTGAACTGCTGCAAGATTTAAAGGGAGGTCACACCTAAGACATGACCCTTCCTCTTTCTAACACACATCAGTTGCCTTGATACCTTGTATTTAATTTCTCCCACTAAAATACATGGGAGGAATTACGCACCTACTGATGAGCGGCTTTTCTGTCCCCCCAGAGATATTTTTTGGTTAAAGGGGAAGAATTAAACATCAAACATCCCCAGCAGAGTAAATTACGAGGTGTTATCCAACAATCCTATCCCTTTTATGGGAAACTGGTGAAGATTCAGGCCATGCACAAACCCAACCTAACTACCACGTTGAATCTTCCTCAACAATTAGCCTAGTCAAATTAGCCTTTCACAAATGACCATTATCACGTGGTAAAACTGTGTATAAAATATAGCAAAGTTTTCTCACACATAGAAATTACCACTGTCAAGGAAATAATTGGAAGCTCTCATCAACATCATCATCACAGAAAGCACAAAAAAAACGACTGGGAAAACAGTTTTCTTAAAACAGTTTTCTTGTCTACCTAAGACATTAAGGGCTACAGGAGCCTAGAGGGATACCTGCTACTGCAGCCAGCATTTGATTGCACATGACAGTTGAGAGAGATCTAAATATTATTGAATGAACCATGTTCCTGCTGCAGCCTGCACATCCAAAGAAAAAAAAAAAAGAAAAAAAAAGAGAGCTTGAATTCTAGTTATTTGGCGTCTGCAATGCTTTCTTGGTATTTGTATCTTCATGTCTTAATGTACTATTCTGTAAGATCCTAATTTGCAAAGATTTCCTACTTTATATTCTCACATAATAGACTGGCCAACCAATGTGCTGTCAGCATGTTGGTGTTTTCGAAGACAAACTCAACATCTACACAACACAGTCAAATAACCATTTTCCTATTTGAAATAGGAGAAAACTTTCGACAATTCCACTTTCAAAGTGCAAAAACATTCCAGCACTGAGCTGCACTCTGTCGAAAGCTAAAGTGTGACAGATGCCTTCACAGTAATTGCCAATCAGACACTACGTAGCAGCTGAAAACACAATACATCACTTTGATCTCCTGGGCCCTCAAAGTATCCACAGTCAAGGCATCTGCATGAAGAACATCAAATATGCAACATTTCCAAAAACTGTCTCCACGGAACTTAAATATGATAATGTATATTTTGTTCATATTTCATAAAGCATTTCCAATCCTTTATTATGCATATGAAAGGATAGGTTTTAGCTTGCAAAAAATAAACATGAAAGATGCTTTGTATTTTAGAGACATGTAAGTTTTCATCGGATAACACAGGTGAAATAATCGTTTAGAAAAGCCTGAAATGCTTTGAGGGGAAGACATTATTGCAGAACATGCTTAATTAAGTCCCACTGCTAATTTTGTAAAATGAATACCCTGTTGAATTAGACTACAGGGAAATGAACCATGCAGACCAGCAACACATGCTGGAAACAAAAATGCTCAGAAAGGCTTGACTTACATTTTGCAGGTAGGTCGTATCCACAGGTAATTTTGGCCTGTCCAGTCTCACAGCCACTCAGGTTGCGACACTCAGCAACCAAGCAGGGCCCGGCAGCTCGGTGTATGCAGCCATCCACTACAAAACAAACCCAGAACCCGGGATTTATTAAAAGCCACTTTTTATGTTGCCTTCACTCATGGTCATAAACATTTACTGCCTGTTTTTACACCCACAGCCCAGACCAACTGATCCGCAAGTTGATATCTAAATATATACAGTTCTTTCTTCTGACAGAATTACTGCGTTTAGTCAACTTCTGCTAATTGAAAAGCAAACCTCTAGAACGTAAAGTAGAATAAAAGTTTCAGTATTAGAAAGGGATCTTATTGGAGGCTCTAAGAAATTCTCAATACGAATTATGAAAACAAACTTGATCCCCGTCTAAATGCCAAACTCTCTTTTACAACATATCTCTGATACTTCCACAATTGTGCAGGTCATTTAACGTCACCATGCTACTAATGCCTCATATAAAAATTCCAAGAAATAATGCTTATTGATTTGAAATACTAAAAATACCTACTTTTGACCTTTTCTAATTTTTACATTTTAAAAAAATTTGCATTATCCATGCAAAATTTTGGAGTTAATTAAAAAATAATTACTAAAGGTTGCAATTGCAGCTAAGTATGCAAGAAAATTAGTAGAGTGCATAGATCTTATTACCCCTCAGGAGCCAGCAAGAGAATAAAACAAGGCTGCTGGCACAGCAATTCCACCCTCTCAACATGCAATCCAAGAAATCATCTACTGTAATTACAGCAAAAAGTTTGAGAGAAAGGATAGAAAATAATAAAGGAAGTAGTGTATGCATGAACATATTAACTACAGTAAAGCTCTAATCCAGCAGCAGCTATGGAGTTCAACTAGAAGGAATAATCTTCACATAAACTACAATATCAACTCAAAAGGTAAAATAAGCTCAAGTGTAAAGGCTAAACAAATACTTATGGAGATAAGAAAGGAAGAGTCTGTATGAACATCATTTAAGATTTATTTCAGATTTTATTCCAGATTTAACTAGTTCAAAGTTAGAGCTGTGCCCTGCAGCACGTTTGAAGCAATTAAACCACACCAGGTTTGGAAAGCCGAGGGGGGATGGGTTTTCAAGAGATTCACATCACCTGGTCACAGCAGGAGCTGCATAGCTTTCTACAGGCTCACATTTGGGCAACCCATGGCACTCAGTGTTCCCACCGACCATGCAGGGCCCACTGCGATGCAGGGAGACTGGGAAACTCCCTCACCCCGAGATGGTCCTGGAAGCCACAGTGGAAACAACAGCAGTCCTTTCTGTATTAAGGCCATAATTGGTTTCATAAGGTATTGGGTATTTCCTGAAGTCATGCATTCCCAAGTGGGGAGGCAAATAACATCTTCAAATGGATGAAAACGTCTTCTGCTAAGTGTTAAAAACCTGATTGTCCTTTCTGAGGAGTTCTGTATCAGAGCTCATATTCAGGTGACACAGTAAAATTGGATAAGCAGTTCCTTGCAATCCTCCATACCCATCCTAGACACATTTTCACTGATTTTCAAAATGTTTTTTGGTGGTACTTTATTTTAGAAAAAGATAACTACAGAATCATGTGATGCTGCACTTTCAATAAAGTTTTCTAAACTTGTTTATTGAAAAGACCATGAATGCCAAGCCACCAGCTGTAAGCACATTGCACATTCTCTGTCCCAAGACACAAAGGCTTTTTACTCTACCTCAGCTGAACTTTTGTTTTTAACTTACCCAAAATCTCTGCTCAACAGAGTCCAAGATGCTAATGCAAGAATAGTCTTTTGTAACCTTGAGGGAAGGAAAGAATGTTTGAAATCTATCCTGTGCTCATAATATCCAATTTAATTGTTTTAACCTAATTACTAAATGCTTTTCCAAACCAAGCGGGATAAGCAAACCAGTATGCGTTGAAACCTCAAGTCTATTTTTATAAGCAGCACCACCACAATCTTTGCCAACCTTAGTACTTCCTGAGACACCAACACAAAAACAGCTCAGATGCTTAGGACTAGCACCTTCTCCATGATTCTTTACAGAGGAAGAAGCCCTCAGGAATACTGGACAGGGACGCAAGTCCACGCAAGGATTCGCTTGGTGGCTGACGAAACATTTCCACCCCTGAGATCCTTCCTGGCCCCACCAGCTCAGCATTCTCCTTTGAGCAGTGTCTGTGCAATGCTCAGCTACTCTCTCAGCCAGCTCAACTGCATAAACCGACCTCTTCTTCCTCAAACTCCATTCTCTTTAGCACAAGTCCAGCTCAGAGCACAGCCATACAACAGGACCTGCAGAAGGAAACCATCGCTGCTGCCAGGGAAGTGGAAGCACAGGTTTGCCACTTCTAAACCTGTGATGTATTAAAATACCCAATACCAGTATATCACGTGTCAGAGCAGCTGGGATCACACAGGAGGTCCCAGCTCCCCATCTATAACCCCTCTCATGGTGGAAGGGTGCTCTTAATGCAAATACAGCGATGACAAAGATGGTCTATCAGTAGTTTCATGGAGCTGATTCCACACGTCTGTGTTCAGCCTTTATAAGCAAAGAAGCTCAAGAAAGATGAAAGAATAATGGAAAAAAATTGAATTCTTAACGGAGGAAAATCAATTCTATCACAACCAATCCTGACATATGACAAGGAAAATGGAAGACATCTGCCAAAAGTGAACAAGTAGATGTGCATACTTCCCTTATAAAGGTGGCACAAGAAAAAATGATTGAATACTCCAGACAGGTTAGATGGAAGAGTAGAAATTAGCATTTGATATACTTCAGTGACTGATGACATGGAAGAATGAAAGGAGGAGGGCGGAGTTGGAGAACACCACCAACAAAATCAAAACCCAAAACCCAAACACCAAACCACTCACAACTTTCATAATAACCTCTTTTTCCTACCATACTTTATTAAATACAGGAACAGAGCTGACCTCTGGTCTATGTACGCATTTTTTATTTCAAAACTCAATAACTCATGCTAGAAATACTCTATATTTCCAATAATATATACACTTCAGAACATCAGTTTGATAATTCTTAAAGCAAACCCCAAGCACTGAAATACACTGCCAAATATGAGCACTCTGAATAACACAAAGTAAAATAATTGCAGAGGTAGAGTAGATTTAACATATCTGATTCTTCAGCCTCTGCTAAAACATGTCTTAGCCACATTAACTAAGAAAAAAAAGAAGCATGGAACAGGCATGTACAAAATATTTCCATGAGATATTCTGTTTTCTGGAAGTGTGCACCAACTAGTAATGTCAGTGTACAGAGAGGGAAGCACTATTAACAGGGAAACTTAGTGGAAATTACATATAATGACAACAACCTCAGGAGGGAAAAATTATGGTGAAAGACATTTTTTTATTCTGTAGTAATGAGGAAGAAATTTACATGGTAATAATGGCATGCTGCCAAATTAATAGGAAAGTGAAGATATATTGGTTTCAGATATTTCATATGTATTTTCAGTTTTCAGTTTGCTATATACATGCTCATCTGCATTATTCTAAACAGATCTGGAAAACATTAAACCATATCCCACTCTTCACTGTGCAACTGGCCGAAAAACCCAGTCAAATCTGACTTGGCAGCACATGACAGTGATAAGGAATTGTGCTTTATCACTGCTTTCTACAGCCAATGAAAAACGTGATTTCCCTTCGAAGCCCTCGCTCTGCCTCACAGTGCACGTTTTTTCTACAGGCTGCTTTCCTGTCCAGGTTTATGGAAATCACTGGGTCATTTTCATACACAAGTGACCTGCCATTTAAGAGCTATGGGAAAGATGTGGGGAAACCCCACAGACAAAACTGCCAATCACAACTGAAAGAAATCCCATCTCTCGTCTGCATGCTGATCAATTGAAAACACCCGAGGGTACTGAAGAGAGGCCTTCTAACTATCCTTATTTATACTGTGCTTCTTGAAATGAGTTTCAGGCTTATAAACCAAGCAATTTTGAAGGATTTTTGATAGCACTGAGTCCTGCCTCGGGCCACCAGTGAGGCAGCAAACACCCACGGGATGGTGGAAGAACACCCTCTTCTCTTCTGCCCCCATCCCAAAAAACTGGCTACCCCACAATCTAACTGAGGTCCTGTCACCCTGCATTTTGCAGTTTTTCAGCTTGCAATCTCTGTAAGTAGTTTCTCACGCACTTTCTGTAAACATGCTCATGTTTTGCTAACCGTGCCTGGATTGTTTTGCATTCCTTTGCTAGGTGGACTTTGTATGATAGACATTTCCATTGACCAGTGAGATTGAGAGGAGGAAATCTTCATCCTCCAATCCACGGTGGTTTCTAAGATCATATAAAATAAACGACGGAGGGCAGGGGTCAGGCTCTTCTGGCCTCTCTGCCCTGGCTGCTTTTGACCTGACAAACCGCGTCCCGCATGCTTATTTCGTGTCCGAGAGAGCGACAAGGTCCCATAAATGCTCTGAAATAGCACACAACACTTCGGCTTTTGAATTATTGAAAAGACCTAATGCAGGTTGACCTGCCTTTTGAAAAGTGATCCTGTTACCCAGTGCCATCATGTGTGGACAGCCCAGAAAAATTGGGTTTTTGTATTTATTGTTTCAATGTGCTCGGGTGGACAAGTAGATGGAAGGGGCTTCTCAATTGTGAAGACCTACAAACATGAACTGTATTCTGAGGGCTGAAAAATGTCTCAAGAAACTTCAGATTCAATTCATTTCTGTGGTTCAAGTTGCTCATGCTTGTGTAAAGCTATTAAAAGTAGTAGTCTGAGTTTTTTCATGAAAAATAATATTAGCAATTTCATTGCATGCTTCCATAAGTTTCAGGAGCCACTAGGGACAGCACTTTGTTCTCCCAACAATTCAGCAGCAAACATTAATGAGGAAAAACTATTTTCAAAGCTGCTGCAGTCAATGGCATAGGTTGCACAAAGAAGTCATCTGAAAATAATTGCTTAAAATACAGGAACAAAAGCAGGTATCAAAATTAAAATTCCTACGCAAAAGGACACCATATTAATACCAATGTGCTAAACAAAAATATGTAATCTTTGACATCATCTTTCTCCCTGAACACTGAAGGATGCTAACAGGTGAAATCCTTTCTTAATTAATTTATTGTAAAACAATTGCATTTGTTCTCCAGAACTAAAGGGTTAAAGTTATATAGTAAAAAAACCAGCTAATTATTTACTGGTGTACAATATAGAACAAACCTATTTCTTAGAGAAAATCTCTTAAAATTGCAAATGAAGCAAAAGCACAGGAAACACAGAATTAAGGGTATCATGGGATGCTGCTTAAAAAAAAAAAATAACCTCAGCAAAACTACTCTTGCAGTGCAGATGGTAATAAAAAAGGGTAAGGTAATCAAACACCACAGCAAAAAAAATACAAACTCCTCCAGGAATATTAAGGCCCAAATTTCTTCTGTGACCTTGTGTGCAAGTCTGAACAAAGTGAAGCTACGATGTAAACAACATATGCAGATTTATTGTGTTACATTTCAAGAATCCATATAATCTTTTTTCCTAGTTCTCTGGTGCTTGTCCAGATTTTCATTTCTCATTTTTAGTAGGAAATTCATGAGGTTTGCTTTTTTAAGAAAGTCACCTGTCCTTGATATCTCTGAAGTAGTGCTCTTCCACATGGCAAATGCCACGAGTGCATAAAACCAGGATAACGTCAGTGCATCAGAGGCACTGCTGGGGACAGAAGAGGAAACTGCTTTGTGCACAGTGGCACATCTCTGCTACGCACGTCCTCCGTCCTCGTGGACCTTACAAAAACGCCCATTGCAAGGCTGTGTGTGGCAACCAGCAGGAAAACAAACAAACAAACAAACAAAAACCCCCAAACAAAAAACAAAAAACACCACTCCCAAAAAAACACCACCGAACCCCCAAAAAACAACCAAAGAACCAACTCAGAGCAAAAGCCAGCCTCATTCTGCTAAACTGGTACAGTACCTCCGAAAGGTTCATTGGAATCAACTGCTGCCAAAGTTGCAACTGCACCTCTGAGACCGATGACAAGGGGAAATAAATCCTGCCCATCAAGAGACAACAGGTGCTGGCCTAACGAACAAAGGTGGGGATCTTAAAAATATTACAACCCAGATGCCAGTCCACTGCTAGGAACGGCAGATTTTATTACTGAGATGGCCTCTGCCATTGGGAAGTTTAATGACCTGAAGATTTTTAATCAATGCACTGGTTTATAGGCCTCCACCACAATTAATTTTAAAAACTTAGCAATTATACAGTATTTCCTGGACAAAATCTCAGAGTTTAAAAGCATGAACTTAAGCTTTATCCTTAAAATTCTCCATTTTAAACACAAAAAGCACAGATGAACCATCTATTTTGAGACATCTAGTTCCCTGAATTAGGTTTACATTTCATCACAGACAATCCACATTTACAGGTCCTTAAATATTCTTACTTTCAGAAACTCTTAGTGCCTACACCTGACTTAAGACCAAAATGAGACCTGCAAGCCTTGATGCTTAAGTTACTGATTATCTAATTTGTCAATCCACATTCTCTGTACAGTGCCTTCTTAAGGATCGACGTTCTGAGGCTGCACAAGGGGCCTTCAAGCAGCTAGAATTAAATTTTGGAATCCTCCCAGCTCCAACCAGCCACGCTGCAGAGTGAGTTTAATGAAAAGTAATAATAAAACATAGTAATCCCATTATTCCAGTATATACTGCAAGGAACAAAACTACTCGTAACAATGGCAGGTGTAAAACTTATTGTAAAGTTAGACATGGGAAACTTGTATTTTAGAGTACTGTTTAGCTGAAATCCCATAAATTTAGCATTACAAACCACCAGTAATTGCCAGCCACAGTGAAAAGTGCTGGGAATTAAATTTTAAAAGCTACTGGTTGTTTTAAGAGAAGGTTGTCCTTATCTAGATGCAGTTCACAGTCAAACGTAACGAAAGCAGCTGAAACATCCAATATAATCAATGTCCTTGCCATAAACTGGCAAAAACCCCATATGGATAAAGAAATCAACAACAATTCAAAATAAAGCTTACTTACCCATGGATCTGTTAAATTTTAAGTTTGCTATATTTATTGCACACAGCCAGTTATTCTTACTTTAACAAAACAAACAGGAAGCTCACAAATTTTGGCAGATTTTTTTTTATTTTAGTTAAATATTTCGGGATACCAGAAACTCATATTAAAAATAAACAAAAAGCGAAGTAAAAGTTGTCCTGTCATGCTAGCACTGATGATTGGCAAATTCCTTCCATAAACAACTAAACAATAGAGAAAGTGTTCATTTTAACTCACACTTATGACGTCATCTTTCTTAGTCTTCGAGCGCTCTGCTCCAATTTTGTAGACGGAGCTATAATGTCAATAGGATTCACACTTTTGTCAGCCCACTCAAGCAGCATAAGGGCTCAGAGAAACACGGGGCTGATAAACCTGTCTGAATGTCACACTTTTGGCAGGAAAAAACAGTAGGAAAGGCTCCAATAGTGCTTTTCCAGTTTTTCCCAGTCCAAACTGCTGACATTAAGGCATGTGTGAAGGAACCATTCACTTCCTTTTAATTGTGTTAGTGTTGAGACACCTGACATGCCACACTCTTTTCCAGATGGAAAGGAGACAGCTAAGCCCTAAATACCTCCCGGCAGTCAGCGCAAAAACTGCTTGTTGTTGTTTACCGGGGAGGGAAGTGATAAGTCTGGAGGAATTCAGCTACACTGTGCTATTAAACCAAGCTTGACTCATGCTCCTCCAAACTTGCTCCCCCAGCTTCCCAAAACAACTATTAAGAAGGTGCAAGTTGCTTTAGGTGGTATCACCCTGAAGAAATGGGTCTGGCAACTCCAAAATCCTTTCCTCAGCCTCCTGGGCAGCCACAGTACCTTGCTTCCAGCTGGATACTGCACAGATTGGAAGGACAAAAAAGGTTTATCTAAATTTCATTGCTAAGATGCCTGCTTTGTCCTGGATTTTCCTTCAAATTACTGTACTATCATTACATGACTGTCATTCTTTAGTAAATATCCACATTATTGCCTTCAACATCTCCCTGAAACCCTCTTTGCCATGATGGCTATTAAGCTATTGAAGGCATGGGGCTACTACCGTCATACCAAGCACTGTCTGGTGCATTGAACTGCCAAGTCTCTTTTTCCTCCTGGGCTGTTCAGACAAATTAAGTTAAATTCTGAGAAAGACTAAAGGAACAAGTATGTAATAATAGGATTAAAAGCGTGTCTTACAGTGCAATGAAAATCACATTTTATTTTTTAAAAGCTATTTACTGATGTTCTGATGTTGCAATAAAGAACACAGAAATGGACAAACTGCTATGATTTGCTGTCCACCTGTCTCAGCAACCTATGCCATTTCATGGCCAAAGAAAATGCTTAAAAGAACAGGGCAAGATCAGAGAAAGAAATGACCAGGGCTTCCACAGAATATTCTGTGGCGAACTTTCCCTTCAGCACTGGAAGGTTTTTAACGTGAAAAAGACGTCTTTTCTGTATGACTATGTCCTTGCTTTTAATCTTGTGCTTTTGGTATTTTTTGTTTTGGTTTGTTTTGGGGTTTTTTTTGGGTTTGGGCTGGGGTTTTTTGTGAGCATTTTGTAAGTGTCTCAAATAAGCTTTTGAATTTGTATCTTCCAATTTTATGTAGTCTTCTGTATAACACAGACAAGGAAATTATAATTGCAGGTTATTCGGAGTAAAGGCATATAGCTAACCTAGAAAAGAGAATGAAAATAGAAAAACTTTCTATAATCCTTAAGGAAGTGTTTTGTTTGGGGGCTTTTTTCCCCTCATTCACAACACATACAGACACGTGCTTCCTCTCTGTTGTTTGATGTCTATTTTTCTTTGGATTTTTTGTAATATGTCTTTTTTGTACCTGCAATGGTGTGTCTCTGTAGGTTTCAGCATTTTAGAGCTCGGCACAAAAAGACAGGAGCCTGCAATGGTGTGCTGTGTTACTAGTATAATCTTCAAAAATACTAAGTGCATGGGCCAGTCAAAGCAGATGAATTGTATTAAGCCAGAATAGGTATCTGCATATTTGGAGTACAGTTATTAAGCAGTCATCATGCAGTGATTATACAAATTTATTCACTACGATCAGCCAGCAGTTGACAGGCACAGGTCAAGGATTTAGACGGCGCAGGCTATCAAGTAATAATTGTAAAATGACTGTGTAAAAGGGAGCCTTGTAACAGTGATGCATCCTCACAGCCCAAAAGGCTGTTGGCATGTCATTCCAGAGAATTTTAAAGGTATAGTGAAAATTAAAAAAAAAAAAAAGTATAATGTTAACCACTCTTTTCCCACAGAAATGCAAGGGGAGATGATATAAGCCCTTCTTGACAGAGAACATAGAAGGAAGACATTCTCGCATAGGTCTTTGTGGATTTGAAGCCTAAGGGCTTCCATAAGGAAATATGACTTCCGATGTCAGAAAACGAAAACAGAAATGGGAGAAGGTGATTTTTCTCTTTAGCCATAGGGTGCACCAAGCACCAGAACACTATACATCACTGCTGGAAAGAATACATTAAAGCTTCTGAGAAAGCCTAGGAGAAGACACTGAGCCCGGGCCAGACAAAGGAGGTATGTGGTGCAAGGTGCATAGCTCTACTTCCCTGAAAAATCTTTCAAAAGAAAGGTGGGCAGATCTGCCAAGAAAAAGCTTTTATGACTTACAACTTCAAAATTACATTCCAGACAATTTTTGTCAATCAATTTGATTGTTTGTTTTTAAGAGCCATCTCCTTCCTTCCCCTCTAACCTATACAGGTCTAGTTTGACCGTGCAGCATCACGGAATCCTCATGGAGGTTTCCATGATGCACCATCTGTGAGAGAAGAGAGGGTGAAGAAAGCACCAGAGGAAAGGTCAGTTCCAGAAGCAAAGCACATTAAGTGCTGGGCATACTTCAAAGGGGACTTAAAAAATCCACGGGGATTGTAGGAACTCTGAATTAGGGCAGCAGCTGGAAAGTACAAAGGAGTAAGACTGAGCATCAACAAAGGAGATACTCTCTGGGTTGTAGCAAGGCTTAACAGGCTATTGGAAAACTCCAAGTTATTTACTGAGGAGCAGCTGGTTTTCTTATGTCCTGGATCATTTTCACTTGTGCTAATTTACTTTTATCATGAACCACTGAAGGGAGAAAACTTGGTTGAGATATTTCTCAGTCTGCAATCACAGAAACATCCTCTCAATTTCAAGTGTTGTTTCAAGCCAGATTAATTAACAGTATTAATTATACAAAAATTGCCTCGTGATAGGTAAATCCAATTGAACACATTACAATGTATTCCAATGGAATAAATACAAGGGAGGAAAAAGGTAAACACTAGATTAGCCAGAAAATGATGTACGAACAAGGTTCTTTCAGACAGCACTTTAACACAAGCCTGAAAAGTAATTACCCACAAAAACAAATATTCTCAAATATTCTTTCCTTTTGTTGAAAGGCTGTGACAAATCATATGTGCAACACAACCAAGACAAAGATAACTTAAAAGATCTTGCCAAAAGGTAACTTACAAGATCTAGGACACGATCAACATTCAGCAATGCTGAAATATCAACTGTTTTTCAGCCACATGCAAAAAGACCACATATACTTAGTACAACTTCCCCTAAAAAACCAGTATCTTATCCTGATACAGACTCACATTGCAAATGAAATGCAGAAGAGAAACTATTTACTCTCACTAATACGTCAGATTGCACTGCAGAAACTGACAAATCTATAGAAAATATTAGAGCTATATCTCAAGCTATAAAACAACACAGCCTTCACACATAATTAACTGTATCTGCAGTAGAGGGGGCAAGCTGCCACCATCAGACCATGCCTTCCACTCCTGGACAGATTGTGTCTGACAGCAGAGCTCTGTTTCCAAGATAAACAGAAAAGCTTTATACTAACTTAAGACTGTCAGATATATTCAAAATTATCTAGTGGAAATTAAGTGACAGAATAACCATGAATAAGAAGAAAAGGAATAAAACCCCTTGAGTGTTTGTTTATTTATTTATTTCATGTCAGAAATAAAACAAGGTAATGGAAAAGCTTGAGATAACATGCCTTCCATGTTGCCCACTGTATGCAGGGGTTATTTGCAGTGCAATCACTTTGGATAGAAATAATATAAAAATCCCAAGAAGGGCACAAAGCCTGATAACAGCAAGCAACCTTTAGAGTTAATGGAAGACTGATTCCAAAAGTTGCATGGGGAGCTTCTCTGAGCTGTTCCCTGCCAAGCCCTCCACAGGGTCACACCACAACAGCTTGTTTAATCAAGTCCCACACAAGCTTTTTTAACCTACAAAAAAGGTAAACCTGTAATTAATGAACTTATCTGAGCTGGCTGCAACCCTCCTTATGCTCCATGAGTTGTGGGAAGGGAAATTAAAGTACTAAGCACAGCTTAAATTTACAATCTAATAGTTTTCAAGTAAGAAACAAGACATCCCACACAGATGGCTATATTTACCAGTTCGGTAATTCTGGTAATTCCCTCCCAAATAACTTTATGTTTGTCCTAAAACACCATTAAAGCATAGATAAGGAACAGAAGAACTAAAGAGCTGGTTAATCTGTGTAGCATCATTATGTATTATTTAGTTTAATATCTTCTTGTAGTAAATACAAAATCATTATGTGCCATTTTCTTCAAGAGAACATTGTAGTAAATTTGGTGTTGCAACAGAACCATTAAAGTATAATAGTGTACACAGAAAAATTCTACTGATTAGCAAACAAAAATATGTAATTATAGCCACAGTGTGGGACTCGGTTGGCTCAGTTTTATTGCATACTGTTCTGTAAGACTACTTTGCTGCCAAAAATAATGAGGAAAATACTGAGTTGCTAGTTCCAGTTGTACTAGAGGTTTTTGTCTTGATTTTATTGACATTTATAAAGCGATCGTCACATGTAACAAACAAGTCACATTGCCAACACTGTGAGCTGCAGTCTGCAGTGATTAACGAGTAAACAGCATCAATTCCATAGCAACGTTCCACGGATATGGATCAATATTAACTGATTTTTTAAAGAGGTAATTCTGAACAACACTTTGGCCAAAGCATCTCAAGTGCTCTGTAGTTGGAGCAATATTAACAAAATAATACAAGAGCACTGAGACATGGCTTTAAAATGAAAAAGCAGCTCAACATTAGCCCATAAAAGCTGTAGTAAACACATTCAAGTGTGAATATTTCCAACATATAAAAATACAGTTTTAAAAGAAAAAAAAATAATCATGAGTAGAAAGACTGAGCAATACATCCTGTGATATTTGGTATTATACTTAGGCCTCCAGATTTTATTTTCTCGCTTTCATTAAAGGGAGGAGAGGGAATGAGATCTATTTGTGGCATTGTACAAAAAAAGATGGTTAAGTGCCGGTTCAAAAAGCTTGCAGAGAAATTAAAATCACAAAGAGTTAATCTGTTTCTGAAAACATTGAAATGTTTACATCAGAGGCATTAAATTTACTGGGTTTTTAACTACAGGTAGTATGTATCTAAACTGCAACCTGATACCATTAGAAAGGAGCAACCACTTGGACATGACAAAGTGAGAGGATAGATAACACTGGCTGAAGATACCGAAGTTCCAAAGACTGTATCGGTGATGAACCCCGGAAATAAATTCCTCTTCAGGTTTGGCCTCCATTCTGGAAATATTTATAGCACAAAATCTTTACCCATTTTTAGAAAAAGAAAAAAGAAGTCGTAATTGTTTATGTCAGTGGTGTCAAATTCCGCAAAAAGTTCAACATAATTCTTAATATTACTCCACCCACTCGCAGAAAACATACTTTTAAAAATAGCTTCACCTACTTACTTTCACAGCAATCAAAGGCTTGCAAAAAGCAAGTCCTACACTGGATTATGAGACGAGACTATGGTGAATAGGGCGAGGAACTTTGAACAGCCATCTATACAAAGGGAATATTAAGACTCATCTGCATTTTTCTATTAAAATTTACCACTTTGGGTACATCTTCATTAGCAAATAGAGGACCAGTAAGAGCACACCTGTGGAGTAAAACAGCTGGTGGTGAGAACCTGTTGTATAAATACTATACACAGTTCAGGTGCTTTTTGATGGTGGAGAGGGTTTTTGTTCATTTGGGGTTTTTATTTATTTTTATTTTGAGCTAGGTCTTGTCTGGTCCTAGGGCGGAATGCCGGTTTTAGTGGACTGCATTAGAGACACATCTTCCAGTCTACTTTGATCAAAAAGAAATCTAGTTCATGTGTTTCAAGGTACATGATAATGCTAAATCCCAAAGTTTTTAGCCATGGGACACGGGAATTTCCTTCAAAAGCCCATCTAACTATAGAAGGCAAGGTGAATGCACCTTGTATTGGTTGGAGTTGAAATTTATTTGAATTTTTCAGGATTTTTAGCCAAGCCTGAGTTAGTGTACCTGCAAATAAAGGGGGAAAAGCCCCATTCTCACTCAAATAAAACAAATCTCTACATTTTCAAAGCAGCAGTTTGGTACTGAGCCCCACAACCTGTATGAATCAAAGTTCAAAAGATCAAAGTAACAGCTGACACCAAACTCAAGCTCTGTATCAGCCACACACAGAAGTCAGCAGGATAGGATATTTGTCCCTTAAGGTTTTAGTTGTAAACAGGCACTAACAAACAACTGCGCAATGGCAGAACAAAAACATTCAGCAGCCACCCCAGGGTACAGGCATAAACAGGCCCTGTCTTACAATGACTAATACGTTCTGCTTGCAGTGGTGATGTTAAGGATGAAGCGTCGGGAACCGACGAGACTGAGGCCGGGATAGACAAACTCTTTCAGAGCATCAAGAAGACTTACACAAATAACCTAAGTCTATAGTTCTAGCTGCTTCTGATGGGAAGGTGGAGAAAAGCAATCCTTCCCCGCCTCCACAATATTACACATAACATTTTACACAGCAAAGTCCTTGTGAAATACACATCTCAGGTCAAACTAAAAGCACCATGTGTGAATGTGCTGACGAAACATTTTACAAGACAGTCTCCCAAAGACCAATGGTTAACTTACAGTCCCACACCATAAATACTTCCCGTATTCCAGTACTATCAGCATCACACTGTAAAGATAAGCTGGTCATGGTCCTATGGAAAGATGGTGTCTTTCACTCTGATAAATGGATATCTTAGATTTACAAGCTTTAATATTATTAATGCCTTTTACTTTCAGCATATATGCTTTCATAGAGTCAGAGCATAAATTAGACTGGATTGGACCCTTGAGGGTATGCAGGCCCACCCCCTGCTCAGGTTCCCTTTACAAAACAAACGCATGGTTGAACTAGATCTGCCTTCCATTCTTCTGAAGTGATGAAAATTTACAGAAAAAGTTGAAGAGCTGTTCCACCACCTAAAATCTGTTCATTGTTATTATTTTTACTAATTATGTTTATGCTCCGGGGGAAAACAACACCCAACACCTACATGTTATTGAAAATAAATGCTTTTCAATTATTAAGATGGAAGAACGAAAGCTAAACAATAACTGGCACAAACGGCTCATGCGAAAACAGTCCCAAGACGACACCTATCCAGTTTGGCAAGGTGCCCATTTGTGGTGATAGCAAGAACCACAAAAAATAGGTGTAGCTAAAGTATTAAGGAGGATGAAAGGCCTAAGCTGACAGCAAACACAAACCAGATCTGAATTCTCCCGTCAGACTCTGCTTGGGGAGGCTAGGCTATTATTTGTTATCTGAGGACTGCGGCATGCACAACATGGGCAGGCACTGCCAGCACGGGGGTGAGCCCAAAGATCGTTAATGAGGGACAGTCTGAAGCCTCAAGTCTCTCTGTGTAACACAGTGAGAGTCAAAAGAGAAACGGGTGACTTTTAACGCAGCCTTCAGCAGAGACCCGAGGTTCTGATTCATTTTTCTCACATCTAGATCTTCTTCTTAATTTTCCTCTTCCTTTTCAACGACAAAGTTTTATTTATAACTATCTCTTCTAATTAGAAGGCCAATTTCCTGATCTCTTGACCTATTGAACAATATGATTTTAATTAGCTCACACTGACATGCAAGGCCTGGAGTTTAAGTATTGCTTTTGCCTGAACAAACCTATTTGCCCATTGAAATCACTTACATAAACATCCCAACAAAAGGTTTTTTAAAACATTTTCCAAAAAATTATTATATACTATTCAGTGGGATAGAGTAATGTTGTAAAGACTGATGTTCATGATCTTCTGAAAGACAGTATTCTCTGCTGAACTACACTTCTTTCATGATTTTTTTTAAATAAATAGGATTTTTTTAAATTGAGTACCAATATATCATTCCTTCTCCATTAATGCCTTATGTGCATGTCAGCACAGATACAGATATTACAAGAATACTTGTTTTGGAACAGCTTTTTTATCAGAGAATTTTATGCACTTTGTAAAGGAAATGGACAACAAATAGGAAAACACAGCGAGGGAAACTGAGGGTAAAATGATGGGTAGTATTTCCAGTACTCTTCAGACCCTCCCTATAGCTCCAGAAAGCCCCACATCTCCTGTCCCCCATTCACTCACTTCACACTCAGTTCTTCCACACCTCCAACCTGGACTTTTGTGAGTTGCTGGCCAGGTAAAAGTCACATGTGCTGTAGTGAATCTGAAATATAGCCAGCTCCATGATTCCAACAAACTGTATAATGGTAGAGTCTCCCTGGATTTCCCCAGCTTAAGAGAGGCTTTAGCTCCTCTCTGGAAGTCAGTTTTTAGAAATGTTTTAGAACTCTACTTGTTTCGAAACTTGCAACTCTCTATCAGACACATCTGCAAATAACCCTTAGATTAAATAATGTGTTGGGAATTAATAGTAGGTAACAGACAGCACAAGGAAACCAGAGTAAGAGTGTTTCAAAATCTGCAGACTGCTTATATAGGATGGGGCACAACCAAAGCACAAATTGATACTATCACGTATTTCCTTTCCAGTTGGACAAGAACTCCCTGACAAAACTGTCTTGGGCTTCAAGGAGTCCCAGGTCACATTACAGCAATCTGCCCATCTGTGAATGAGTAAGAGAAGTGTGTGCACCTGTGGTCAGGACACTTATGAAATACAGGAAAGATCACGGACGTGACTGACAGGATGACTCAGTGAACATCAGGGCTTGAACTTCCACCTCTAGCATTTATTGGTGGAATATCGACCATCATTCCATCTGAATGTTTTCCCATGTTCAGCAGATTCCCTATCAAATACGAGGCGAGTTAGTGTTGCAAGTGTACCTACTTGAAAGCAACAAAATAGCTCCATGAGACAGCATTTGCACTTTTTTTAGTGCCGGAGTTAATCACTGTGAAACTACTGAGATGTTCCCTTGATATTTTAAATAGATACCCCAGAAAAGTACAGAATAAAAAGTGACAAGAAAAAAAGTTTAGATAGCCATGCTCAATCTTTCTCTTCTATTATTCATTAACCTGCTGGTTTTAAGGGAGAACGCAGTTGTTAGGGCTTCTCAGAGAAACCTGGCCTAATTAAGTTTTAATTCCAGCAAATCAGGAGGTATACTTTGTCCCTGTCAAACACAGAGACACATTTAAGCAGCATTTCCCAAAAAGACAATGTCCTTTGGTAATTCCACAATGGATTTAGTCCAAAATTTGGCACCATCTGTGTATCATAAAAGGTCTTTGCTATTCAGGAATCCAACCAGCCCCTTTGTATATAAGACATTGGCCACATCTGCCTCCAGAATTCTGTGAACAATCAAAAATCATTGCAGAACAGCTCCAAAGGAGCCCCTTCCTTCCTCTTAAACCTCTTTCTACTTACTGGCTTCAGGCTATGCTTAAACCTAAAATGATGCAGAAGTGCTTTAGTAGTAACATTATGTATCCATATAACCCAAGGTTCGATGCCTTCAAACATCAAAAATCAGAGGGGCTGCAGCAGGGGGAAGGGAGAAGTGCAGAGATTCGTATGTAAAGCGTTTTGTAGAGTATCATTGCTAGGAGGGGCCAGAAGAACCAGTAGCCAGTGTCACTATTCTCATTTCCATCGATGTATTCCTACATTAATCTCAAGGACAAAATAAACCGTTCCCACGATGCAGTGGACGGTAAGGAGAGCGATTTCCTGCAATACACAAGATTCCTTAACTGAGATGAAAGCTTGCCCCTTGTTGCCACTGGTCTCTTTAATGGCTCTTGAGCCTTCTATTCTGGTCTGGAGCTTTAACTTGAAAGAGTTAAAACCCAAGCCTTGCTAAAACACACTCAAAAATAATATGTGTATGGGCAAAGCCATCCCTACAGTCAATTAGGTATTCATGGCTCTGCTCCCATTCCTGCTGCAGTAGGTGTGATTGTTGTACTTTTTCCCCAATTCTCGCGCTCCATTTACTTACACTAGGCCAGATACCGCTTCACTACACATCAAAACAAAACCTGCTACAAAGCAAAGCAGAAATGGATTTACACTGTACAAAACAAGGCATAATTTTTTTTTAAAAACCGAAATTGGATACAATACACATGAGGCACCGCAGAAGGTAAATGTGGATCTCTGAAAGGTCTCGTCCTAAATGAGGATTCTGGGAGCATTCTCCACTGGATGCAGAGACGCTTGGGTGAATGCACAAAGCACCACACAACTGCAATGCTCCTGTTCCTTGGCCCAGGTATGGGAAAACAACAATTAAGCTTTTGTGAAACATACCCTTTTTTCAACAAGCAAACAAATTCTTTCTAAATACCTGTGCTGCCAATGTCTCTCTTGCATGTATAATTATATAGTCTTTTTTAAAAGACTACAAACCGTCAAATGGCATTGTTAAATAACCAAACGTGTTTTCTCTATCTTACTTTTGATTATTCAACATTAGCACATAAATTGACAGTTATTAAGCAAATGATAAATGTTATCTATTCATACAAAAAGTGCTTTACTGAATCAAAACCATTAACAGTTCCCAAGAGCATAAATGTAATTCTTTTATACTACTGAAAAGGAAAGCTACCAAAAAAAAAAAAATAGAAAAAGAAGAGATGTTATTACACTCAGGAACATATGCAGACATTCCCCAGAAGAGGCAAGTAACAGACCTGACCTAAAACAGTACAGCTTAAAAATCATTGTAAAAGGAATTTAATGTGTGTAAGATTAGAAAACATGAAATTTGATTTCTTTTCCTTATGCTTCAGACCTTCTGTTATGCTTCTAGTCAATTTTACCAAGCTCAAGAAATACTACAAAATTTAAGCATAAATATACACTCGTACTTTTTTTTTTTGCTACATAATACGTATCCTTTGTCAAGCACAATGATCACATTAAAGAATGGGAACATAACATAAAGTTATTTGTGTTCAAATACTTTTCATGTAGCTCAGAACATTCAGAAACACAGCAGAGACTGGAAGGACAGATTTTGGAAATTCTTCCAGGACAGGTATTGGTCACTTAAAGTTGCAGTCTAGAAGATGCCCCATGATCCCATGCCTTTTCAAATGGTGTTACTCTAATGTCTGCCAGGGAAAGGAATTGAAAATATGCTGTCAAAGGACCAGCACTGTTTTTCTGCTTGGAGAAAAGCACATCGCCTTGCAGCTGTAAGATATCCCTGGCCCTTCGGATGACTTCTTGACTTAGCAACACCAGAGTTTACAAAATGCCCATCAGCAACAACCAGCAAAGCCAGAGAAAACCTCTTCTATTGGTTTTCCTCCGTCACACTTTTCAAGCAAATGAGTGATATGAGGTCTCAAATCATAAAGTGAATATCCTACAAGTATATGGTTTTCCCTAAGAAAGGGAACAGAGGTACTTCTGGCTAGTGAGACAGGAAATGTGTAAATCCCATCCCACTTTCTCGTTTAGGGAGTTTAATAAAGCAGCCCTGTATTGTGGCACACCAATGTATTTTGGCAGCATTCGGAGAGGTAGCACCTCCTGAGCTGTTAGTATCACATTTTACTGCACCCTGTCAGGTTAGATAAAAGCTGTCTGCAACTTTTTTATTTTTCCTAGACAGAAGAGTTATACAATATTGCCAGGAAGCTTTAGAACCATACAGGGTAGCCCATCACTACTGCCAAACAAGTTTTTAAGATTCTATTTCTCCCTCTGTCTGAAAGGTGTTCTGGCAACTCTACAAACATTCGAGAAAGCAGCATGTTCTCTGCAACACACATTGAGACAGGGCCTTAGAGAGCCTGACTTTGGAGACTGACCTCTTAAAATTTCTTCAACAATTTATAAAGCAACCTTCCTATGAAATGATTTTTTTCCAGTTTCACAGGGACCAAACATTCTTTAAAAATCAAGTTTCCCTCCTCCAAAACAAGTCCTAAAGGAGTAAGGTACAAAGTAAAAGGAACAGGGGAAATAAGGAAGTAAGAGCAAACAGTAAATATGTCAATTATTTCACCATGTTAAATATGACGGGAGAAGAGAGAAACTTCAGTTAACAGCAGGCTGATTATTCCAGTAGGGCCACTTAGTAGTAGTGATGGAAAGATAACACTTGTTTAACCAGTGTTTGTAAAGTACTTTACATTCCTCAGATAGAAGTACTATAGATACACCAAACACCATCATCATTACCCAGGCTGCTGCTCTGACTTCAGTAAATAATTAAAGGCTGTGACAATATTCTGGGTAAGCATATCGTTATATAACATCTGGGGATGGGAGGAGCACACATAACCAATTCCTCCATCCTATATTTTATGCATGAGGCGTAATAATTTATCGTGTGGTCAGAGCACGGTAGCCAAGAGGAACAGCTTGGAGCTGATAATGCTTCCTGGAGAGACTACGGAGTTCCTCTTGGGAAGACAAGAAGTGATCAATAAGCGTGAGAGGCAAGCTGCAATGGTATGGGTCAACTCTCAAAGCAATCTTGCTTTCAAAGAAATTTGTTTTGTTTACTTTGTTGGAAACTCTTTAAAACATCTTCCAGTCCAGTGCTCGATACCTTTAGGGCACAATTACACCTTTTCCAGAAGCACTAATTAATTTTAGTTACTCCTTCTGACAAATATTTTGTACAGAGTGTACTATAGGTATGTTTTATTGATCCACGAATTTAACATTTTTTATTAGAAAAAAACCCCACCTGTTCTATTGTTGTTATAACAACAATAAAAAAAGTAGGGAAGATACAAAACATGCAACACAAAATGTACAAAACTCTGAATTTCAAAATAGGGAGGCAACTCTGTGCAATTCTTTTGTCAGATCATTTACAGTAAATACAACTTAAATGGATTTGGTTTTGCCCAAATGATTTTTGCTACTCATCTATCAGATAAGAGGCAGCAGTAGCATACAGTGGCAAGAATAATGGTGCCGTGAAAACGGAATGGCATGAAAAATAAGCCTGTTTCAGCAGAGAGAAGACAGACAGAGAGTTTGGTGATGCTTTAGTTTATGGGAGATGGCCATTATTTTCAATGGTGAGTTGATTCATTAAATGGTCTTGGGCAGACAAGTCCGTCAATACTGGAACAGACCTACATACAAACCCATCATTTTAATTAAGGACTTTGAGGATGGCCAGTGAGTTAATTGCTGTTAAATCACATACAGAGAATGTTCTTATTTCATGTGGCATGTGTTTTCTTACAGACTCTCACAGGAGGAATGCTAAATGTAATGATAAAATGTTTTCTGTCTTTCTGTGTAGGAAGAGATTACCAGCAAGCTAGGAATTAAATTCCACTGGATAATCACTGCACAGCAGCTAATTTTATAAGGTACACACATGGCTGTATTTCACTTAAATATATATTTAATTCACCTAGAAATTCTAATTTCAAGATGCTGCTTTAAAATATCTAAAACCAAGCATGCTATGAAAGCAGTAAAACTCCTTCAAAAAACCTTGTTAACTGTATAAAAAACCTGAAGTTAATGAAGCTGGTGACGCTCAGTGTGTCAAAAAGCATCTCTTTATGCCTAAGGTGACCTTAAGCCATGGCTGGAGATTGAAGAACTACTAAGACAAAAAGATAAAGAGAATGATCTACACTGCACGAAACAACACCACAGAGAACCGGCTATATTTCGAAACCCAGGGGCAAGAAGGGAAGCAAACTGAAATATGGTGCACAGCCATCAGAAATATTGGTGAGAAGAAACCTGCAGTCCAGCTCCTCACCCAGTGCATGACAGTCCCCAGACACCAGAGCTGGTCAGTCTCTGCATGTGTCATTTGAGGTGGTTGGAGGAGACTGGGTAGGAACCCACTCTTCAGAGGAATGTAGTTCCTGTCCTCTTGTTGCTGTTTCATGTCATGTTCTGACCATGAGCTCTCGCAGTCACCTGGCAGAGCAGGAAGGTGCCAGGAGGAGGTAAGTCAGCTCCCTGAAGCCAAGGGAGGGAAAATCTTCCCCAGTGCTTCCAGCAGATGACCTCCACCACGCGCTCCCCCTCATTAGCACTGTGCTTCAGGCACCCTACTTTCCACTTAGCTAATGAGGAACATTCATCAAAATTATTGTCTTCACTTTTTTCAGTACACTACAGGCTCTGCAAAACTAATGCTCTTTCTGTAAACACATTTTTCTTCACCTGACCGTAACGTTTGTGCATTATTTATTAACATGGTTTTTGCAGAAAACTTTCCTTTTGAATGAGTAGGATCTGACTACTAGCATTGTGTTAAATACAATGAGAGGAGTTTTCCACGCATTTGGGTTAGTTTCTAAAGACCTGTTTCAGTGCTTTTCTGATTCAAAGCCAAACTCTCATACACACATCCTTCAGTATTACTCATGAGCTAATTTAAACCCAGGTATCACCTAGTTTCAGTGAAAAGACTAAAATGAAGACCAAGATAAAAACTTAACAGAAGCTGCTATAACATGATGAATAGGATATTTTAGAAGAGCTTGCAAGGAAAATAATTCATATTGTATACTAAATAAAAAGGATCATACTCTCAAGAGCTTTTGAAATGTTCCTTTCCCCTTGATGAATTACAATGCAATTTTCTAGCCAACTAATTTCACTAAAGAAGATAATGACTTGAGCAAAAGGCTAATCAACTGCCAATCAGGATTCCTTGAAGCACAGAATGTCAAACATCCAAGCAAGTTTTTTACAAGTCATAAAAGCACTTAAGTTCCACGATATGTCATAAAAGCTGTGATCAAACTCTGAAGTTGATGAAGCAGTCTTATTTCTCCAGTGATATTCTTAAACAAACAAATTGCAGCTTTAACCAAATCTTCCATTAATATTCAGACCTATTAAAGAAGCATCATCACTACACAATTAGCTGTGTAAATGTCAGTCAGAGAACTAAACAGATTAATCACCTGGGTTGCTTTCTCTACCAGTGTCTGAATTGTCAATGTTATTTAATTTCTTCAGGAGCAGAGGGCGAGAAGGGAAATACGTTTTTTTTTAAATCTTCCCTTATTAGATTTTTATCATGATAGTGAGTGCTAATTTATCATGACTATTTATTGTTAATTTAAATCCACTTTGGTTTTTTGTTCTGTAGTATTCCACTTATACCTTTTTCTGTAATACAGCAGAAAGCATTTCAGAAGGGAAGCTTTGTAGAAAAACATGAATTGCCATCATCTTTTCTACACAAGACACGTAGGTCACTACTCTTTTATGTGTGACTAAATAGTAGTCTCTGAAGGCAGGACTTAATTATTTTATGTAGCTTGTCCCTTCCTTCCTATTTTTAAAGTCAATAATTAATTATTTGTCTGGGCTTCTATTTCACCATCTTGTGTATTTTTCTGTGAAGAAAGCAAGGCATCTTGAACCTCTATTACCCACTTGATCTTGTAATGATGTTTTGAGCTGTGCACATATTACACAAGCAGAATATTGTCACTGATAAATACAGGAGAACGGAAGAGAACATCTTTAAACAATCTAACTCAATCTAAGTGTTTTCAAACTCCAGAAGTTCTGGACAACAAGAAGGAGAAAAGCAGGCAGTCCAGTCTCATGTTTTCATAGCTTAAACATCTATTTCTGAAAATTTAGTACACTGGATTGTCTCAGAAGACACTAGGGAAAAAAAGGGTTGTATGTTATAGATTAACTCAAACATTTTAAATCAGGACATGGCGTGCCAGCTAAAAGTATTCAGATCATTTTTGGTCTTTACACAATTAAAGACCATAACTAAATATGAGAAATTAAAGTCATCAAACGTTTTATTAGAACACCATTATTTCACCCTGCTTCGAAAATCTGTGTACAGTAAATGCCTGTAGTGACTTAGGCTAACAGAACTGGTGCACTTCCTGGGAAGAGCTTAAAACCCAGGATTGGACATGATGTACAACATGTGGTGAAGCCCACGGTAAGCACAGATCCCTCCCCTAACCACAGAATGAGTTATTCCTGCCATTTCCCACTCTCATGTGGCACATTTCTACTCACACTAGTCCATTCTCCTTTGCTGGACTTGGTAGACCTGGAAAAAACATTTTGCCTCTTTTCTCATACCAGTAATTGTTACCTATGAAATTCAGGTGGTCTCACTACCATTGATATTGGGTGTTTGATTTCCTGGGTATGGACTGCATGCAAATAAAGACCTAGAGTGGCCTGCTCCACCTAGCCAGCCACTTCCAGCTGCTGGCAGAAGGAATTCCTTGACACTGCTGCCACTGACTAACCCAAAATTCATGATCACCACTCCATCGTACTGGGCTTTCCAGGCCTGCTTTCTACATCTGCTTGCTGCCTCTTTGCCTTTCCTTACACTATGAGCTCTTTTGGGCTGGGATGGCCTTCCATCGTTTCCTGTTGGCACCAAGGGAGAAAAGCAGCGCCATCGTCACTAATCAGAGCCACCTGGACCTACAGCGATTTTTAAAACAGTTTTAAAACCTTTTCAGACACATTGGAAGCAGCAAAGCTGAAGGATTCAAGTGCTTCTTAGCAAAGCAACGACCCTTGACAGAACAAAAGCAGTCTTGTGAGAGAAACAGCCTCGGACCTTGCTCATCTGGCTTACCTCACTTTTCTACAACTGGAGAAAAGTGTTAGAAAGGACAAAACTCTTTCCAATGGGGAAAAAAAAAGAGATCTGGGCAGAGACAGGAAAATTTGGGGCTTTCCAAGCCAATGGGCCAAATCCTCAGTCAATACTGCAGAGACAGGAAACTCCACTCCCTTTTTTTAATAGATTTTTTTCATATATATATGTGTGTGTGTGTGTAAATATATAAATATAAATATTTAAATATATATAAATATATAAATATAAATATAATGTGGACGTCAACACACACAAAATCCAGGAAGACATAAAAACCAGCCTTTGACAAGACCCTAGGTCATCTGTTCCTAGAAAAATTATCTCTTAACAAAACCACTTAATGTCTTGTTAAGATTTTTACCTCCTTTCTATCAATTACTTTGGAAACAGTCCTTCCATTTCAGGGAGGGAGGAGGAACAACTAAGCTTAGGTTTGCTGAACAGCGGTTCCACCGCTGGCCTCCCCAACTCCCCCAGGTCTGAAGAAATCCAGCAGGTGATGACAGAGTCAATCAGCTCGGCATCCAGTTAAAGGAAATGTATTAGTACAAATTCTCACCAGGCAAACAAGCACGGAGAGCACGCAGCTGGAGAAAGCCACTTCTGAACGCTGACCTGCCCAATGTACATGCTCAGGCCTCAGGAATTAAGATCGCAGACCGGGGAAAAACCAAGACTGGGGAAAAAAACCCCCGAACAACTCTACAGGCACCAAACTATAAAATCAGTTACGGCATTGCAAGAACAATAAGACACTACGTGTTCTGTAGTCCTTGGATATTGAGTCCAAGAACATCCTTCGTCTCGCCAAACACTTGTTGAATACTGAAGTATTTTAACATATCAGGTTTATTAGATCACTGTTTGGAAGCCTTTCCAAAAATACTGATCTGGCAAAGCAATTACTATTCCAGGGAGCATAGCTGAGCTGTGGAAAGCCACATGTGCTAGAAAAGCTTGACTTGTTTTAAAGCAGTCAGTGGAAGGGCAGGGGGAAGAATAGGACAGAAAAACCTTGCATAAAAATCCAGATTTAAGGAAATCAGGAGAGAAGTTAAAAAGTTCACAAAGGCCCATCAGATGAAGGCCTATCAGACCTAATAAAATTAGACTTCCCAAGAACCGAATAATTTTCCAATCATGTATGTGGACACTGTAGACAAACCACAGCGCATGATTTTCCAGTGCAGAGCACTGTTTCCAGATGCTGATACACTTTTTCAGTATTTTGCTTTTCTGAGTCAATACTGTTCTGAGACAGGCTTCTTCTTTGATGGGAACATTCAAAAAAAATATATGAACCAAACAGCTAATCTGTGTCACAGAATCACAGAATCAATGAGGCTGGAGAAGACCTCTGAGATCATCGAGTCTAACCTTTGACCGAACACCACCTTGTCAACTAAACCATGGCACTAAGAGCCACATCCAGTCTTTCCTTAAACACCTCCAGGGATGGTGACTCCACCACCTCCCTGGGAAGCCCATTCCAATGTCTGATCACCCTTTCTGTGAAGAAAATACTCCTAATGTCCAACCTGAACCTCCCTTCCATACAGAAGGAAAAAAATGTGTAAAGTTTACGCTGTAAATTGCTGCCTCCTTCCGTACCACCTTCTCTATAACTTCTGTAGGATTACCGCTGCCTGGTGTGTCCCTGGGTGGCGTGGAAGGACTTGGAGTGAAACAGAAATGCAAAATCATTCCTGAGAGACAAAAGCGTGTCAAGAAAGAGACAATGCAAAACAATTTTGCAGTCGACTATGAGAACATACTGAAACCCAGCTCAGACATTCCAATATCCCTGCTGAAAATTACTTGCACACAAACAAATTAAAGAGAATGTGATGAGACTGCTTATGGAGATATTAGAGAATCATGGAGGATTTTTTCCTTATATTTATGTATATATATAACCATCCTGTTCCTGGATTATTTTATGAAACAGCAAGTCTCAAGCGAAATCACGCCAGGGAGTGATGGAGTGGAAAGCAGTAGTGAGGACTGTGACGGGAAGGATGAGGCGGCAGGCTGAGGTGGGAATAGCAAGGCATGTACTGGGATCTGTATTGGCTGTGGGTTCTTCGCACCCATGGCACGTTGCAGGGCAATGAAGCACCATCTGTCTGAGGGACTCGCAGCCTGACGGTAGGGAAGCGACAAAGGTACTTGCCAACCTGATGACCTGTGACTTAGTTTTCCATGATGACAAAAAAAGGTAGCACCAGTTTAACTTTCCTGAGTTTATATAGCCATGTATTCTCTGTCTCATTTATTAACGCAGTTTCTGACTGCTTTTCCCATTTCTGAGGAAAATGCTCCAGACTCCCAAAACTAAAGGCTGATGCTGGAGCAAGCTTTACACACCGGAAGACAGTGTATCTTTACGTACAGGAAATTTTAACTTTGAAGGCTAGACAGAAATAGAGAAGGTGAGAATATTACCACTGGATCACCTCCCTTCAGAAAAACAAGTAAAAAAAGACAATTTGCAGTAGAGATCTTCTGAAAACAATGGGGTACATTAACCAAGAAAAAGGACAGTGATTTTTCCTGCTTTTTAACCCGTGTAAGCCATTGTTTACTGTCCTTCCTGGTCTTCTTCATTGTACACATTTATACAGATACCTTCTCCTTCCATTTTCCTGTCTCCACCTCAGCTTTTCCAACAACAGAGTGGCTTTGCCATCTGCCTCGTTCTGCTTCTGCCACTAAGGAACAATGTCACAGACTGAGCCTCAAATAAAAGGCCATGAAGATCTAGTGAGCCATGGGACCCTGATCATTCAGGGATGCTGAAGGACCATGCACCATGTTAGCATGATAGCGCTGCCTGGCCTTGCAATAAAAACATGGAAGGGCACATATGCCCCAGACACAATGTTTTACATCCTATTTTCCTGCTGAAAATAGCAAGCTTCCCCCTAGCATGGAGTGATGGGCTGTCATAAAAAAATGGCATTCAAGTGAACTGGTTGGATTTTAGTCTTCCCTCTGTTCTTGATTTGCAAGGCTCTTCTCTCTTGAACGGTGCACAGAGGCAGTGACTGTGATACAAGTACAGTCCGTGTTCTGAAACAGGCTAAGATGTCAGTCTGAGCTGACCCTGACAGTGCCCCAGGGCTTACAGAGCCAAGGCTGCTGGCTTCACCTTTGCTACGAGGAGAAGTGGATGCAGGCACATTTTGTAAACAAACTGGAGACAGATCTAATAATACCTTCACCAGCAAAGACAGAAGAGCCATATTCAACATCAGGCAATAAATACTAACTCATACAATTTCTATTTATTACTTGAAGTCATTTTTTTCCTACTGTTTTTCCATGCTATGACTTACCAGCTTCTCCTATTTAACCCTCTCTTTAATCAATACCTAACTATATTGCACAGAGACACAAAAATTGTTCTAATGGGCCACTACTGAGAATTAAATACTTAATAACTGAGCACTGCATTAATTTGTGCTTAAACTGGCTTCCTCTTGATGATCAAACATCTGGGTAGATAATTTTAACTAAAAAGCTCTATAAACAAGGTGTACATTGAACAAACCAAGTATGTTTTGAAATTTAGTTTCATAGGTATAAAAGCAAGAGATCCACATGTTGCTGCCAAGAGCCCATGAGTGCAATTCTTTCCTTAGATAATGTTCTCTTCTCTGCTTTCTAAAAAAAACATTTATCTAGTTTATGATTCAAAGTCTAGGTAAGTGCCTAAATATTCTGTCTCACAACTCCACACCTCATTTTAAAATGTAGGCAATTAAGGAATAATGAAAATTCGTTAAGTAGTCGGAACATACGGCACATAACAAAGGATAACACTTGGGATCACTGATGGATATGCTATGAGAAGCTCCACAGTACTGTCTTACAACAGAATAGGATAGAAATGCTCTGTGAGGCCAAGCAGAGGCCAGTGAATGCCAATAGTTAAATTCTGAATTTACAGCAAGTAGTAATGTCCTAACTCCACTCTCTCCCTTTTATAGCCCATCCACCTTCAGCTCCCTTGCAGAAATCCTTCAGTCACATGAAGAGCACTTTGGGGGAGCTGCACCTATGGGATGTAGCAGTACAGTGATGCTTTCTAATAGTCCTCAGCAAGGTACAGCGCTGGAAGTTTAGCCTGGAGTCATTTGAAAGGGGTAGCAGAAGAGATAATTTCTATTATATGCTTTGGGGCAAAACTCCTACTGAGCAGAGATTTAACAAAGCAGCCAGACACAGAAATTAACAGTGAAGTAATGAATTTCCATCTCTCCAGTAAAAACCTGTTCCAGTGAAAATCTGTTTTGGTAAGGATTACCCTTGTACAGAATGTAACAAAACAAATGCAACAAAACAATAAACTAACCAAAGGGAACTAATTATTTAAGAAACTTCAGGAAGAACATCTGCCTTCCCAAAAACACGCAGAAGCCAAAGACACGGCCAAGAAAACTCTGAAATTGCACACATTCAGTTGGTGTGTGAAGAACAGACACTTGACATGAAAATTAGAATTCACAGCATTGAATTCACTCAAAATCATGCAAGTTGGAACCACAGAAACTGGGGCAGGTGGGAGTGAGGTAGCACTGGGTCTGCAGAAGGCTCTTGGAGGAGGCTGTCTGTGATAAAAGGGAGCTGCAAACAGGTACATGGGACACTCAAAGCTGCTTACTGGCTGAAACAACCAGGTATCACAGAGATTGGGACTCAATGTAGTAGCCAACTTGTGCTGCTGTGCCTCTGCTGCAGTGCAGTGCAGTGCACAGATACAGACACGGCTCTTAAAACCCCTAGGGCAGCACCGAGCCGGGTATGAGTTACCAGCCTGGGCGCTTGTCCCGCAGTGCAGGCCTGGCTCCAGCGGCTCTCGGTTACTGCTAAAGCCCGGACAAGATCTGCAGGGACCACAGCCCACGGGGCTCCTCAGAAGAAGTCAAGAACAGTGGACTTAGTACAGAAAAAGAGAAACCACAGCCCTCTTATAAGAAGCTGCTTTTGACATACATCTGAGTATCTAATGCAAACCTGAAGAGTAATCCTACTGCAGAACAATTCAAACAGCTGCAGTCTGAAAGCTGCTTTTTACTAGAAACTGCCACTTTCCCGATCTTTCATTGTATCTGAAAGGAATCTACTTTGAGAGGCAGTATTTTGTTTAGCTTCTCAATACCGAGTGTTGTCCCCACAAAGGGGCCTGGGGAGCACAGCAGCCTGGCTCTCTGCTGGAGGGAGCTGGCCCTTCCCCTCAGCAGAGGGTTTCCCTGGCTGGTTGTGGCAGACAAGAAAGGGGGGACCCCCAGCAAGATGTGGGGAACCCCTGCTCTGATAGAGGCTCCCACAGGAGGCACGGGGTCAGCAGCCGGCTCTCCGAAACCTTCTTCCCATCACCCTGCTGTTATCCAAAGCACTGAGTTGACTGAAACAAAGCTTCAAAGCAGGAAGCTGCCAGCCAGGACAAAAGGGGAAATTGTCTGCAAAACCTTTTCATTTTGGTTCTGTCCTGCCTAATCACTTCAAGCTTTCTCTCTGTAAGATGTGAGATATTGTAGTTCACATCCAAATATAATGTGGCTTTTGGAATCTAATGGCTCTGCCACTGGGCAGATCCCTTTCCCAGCTCCAGCAACTCAAGGTCGTACAACTTTCCCTCTCCCTTCCTCCCAGGGTTAACGCAACTTACACGACCACATTATTTAGGGTATTTTACCACCCGTAAATGTATTGTCCTTCCTGTAATCTTTTCTTCTATCCCAGACAATACTTATTTTATGCAAGTCAGTGACTTTCTAGTGTAAAATATGAGACCCAGTGCCCACCATTCACCGTGGGTCTGGAAATTCATAGTGGGTACAGGAGGTGGGCTGTGTTTGTGATGTGAAGAGTGACTTCATACCAAATGTTGGCCAGCAGGCTAACAGCAAAACAGGGAGGTGCCAGGAGCAAAGTGTCTTTCTAGCCCATGAAAATGTGCTTGGCACCTATACTTTTCTTGTCCAAGGAATTGTTGTGCCTCAGAAACTGAAAAAGAAAAGGTGCCTCACTCTATGAGGGGAAGCAGAAGGATCACAGCACCAGATGTTACAAGACCCCTTGACACCCTGCCCTTGAAAAAAAAACCACAGCTGACACACCCAGAATGGACTGTCAGTCGAAGATACTAGTCTTCAAAAGGAAATTCATTTTGTGTCTTTCAGAGTAAAGACATGAGTAAAAAATTACATTTTTCAAGCTGAAAAAAGACATTACTCTCCACAAAAAATTATGTAACCTCCACTTCAAAATACATAGCAGTAACCACCCATTTTGATTTTATTGTTACGAGCAACAATGTCAGCAGCAGCACAGCATAACAATATTTTAATGCCACAACATACGCAGAAGAATTCTGCAAATATTATATTTTTAAGTTGGAGCTAACCTCACTAACTGCCTGCAGCATGGCTTCAGTTCATTAAGTGACACAAACAGAACAAATTTATATGACTGTATCTAAAATTACAAACAGGTAGTTTTATACTTCCAGGACTACATCTCAGCAGTGGTATTTATGCAGCCATGAATGAAGTCCTGCCAGCACTTTGATTATAAAACTGTATTTGTAGGATTTCTTTTTTAAGTTGGTTGGGAAAATGTGATTTAACTTTGAAGTTACTACTAAGATTTTGTATTTAGTGGTTTTGTGCAACTAATGAGTCCTTATTACCAAGAATAATTTTCCATAGACTAAAATTAAAGGAAGTCATTAATATGGGAATGAGATTATTTCTCAGAGAGATATTGACAAGTTCACTAGGACAGAAATTTGAACTAATCACAGATTTTCCAAACCTAGGTCTGTGGTGGAGCTGAGCATCCTTTGTGGAAATGGCAATGGATGTCTGTAAGGGTGAAAATCCTTACAGAAACATGACAACATTATAAATAAATGCTATTAAAATGCCAAGAGATTAAAGGCTGAGATCAAATAAACATACCAAAAATATTTATCTCTGCAGATGTTTACATCAGATCAGTTCACAGCTGTACTCCTCTGTTGTCTTAAAAGAAAAGAAAAAGATAATGAAAAGAATCAGACCCTACAACTACTTTTTCCCAAAAACAGTATCTTTTGTCTTGGACACAGAAGCAGCAGTGGGGGGTATGGTTTAGTGAGGTTATAATTCATCTCCACTAAGAGTTTTCTGACAAAAACAGCGTGAAGTGTCATTCTTCCCTTCCTCTGGGAGTTGGTGAAAGTGTTTTTGTCTTGCTTTTTTCTGTCCCTTACAATATAAGGTGTCAGAAGCTCCCAGTCTATTCCTCAGGTTTTTCTGGTGTCTTTTGTCCATTTTTATCACTTGGCATTGTGCCCTTCCCCAAGTTTATAAATCTTTGATGAGATCATATGCTGCTGCTCGCTGTAGGTCTGTATCTGGGAGGTGCCAAGGGTGCAGCACCGTGTGACACTCATGTGCCAAGAGCTCCCCAAACACAACTTAATTCTTAAGCCACTGCCATTTACTAACTCCTGCGGGGCCAGATCACAACATGGTGACAAAGGCATCCAATTACCTACTATGAACACCTACCTAGAGACCTTACTGCCCCTTCCCCTTACCCCTAGGGAAAACGATAAATTTAAAATAATTTAAATATTTTAGGTAAATATTAAAATAAATACTAGGTAGTTTTCAAGTATCTTTTCAAAGCAAGGAAACAAATGAAAAAATGAAATAGGAATACATGCCTGATTAAAAACAAACCTGGAGCTAGCAGCTGATGCCTGTGACTCTAGGGTAGGCTCAGATGGGTGTTACTGTTGTTACTGCTTGGGATGTGACAAACCAAGACCTTGGATCGCGGCTTCCCAGCCCTGCAAGGGGCAGGATCCATCAGGTTAAGCAAGAGTCCACCAAGAACTGGCTGTCCTGAACCCACAACATCTGGAGCTAAGAGGACGAATGGGTAACAACCTGGTAAACCTTCTACCCCAATGGGCACGAAAACTATAGTGAGACAGAGAGCAGGCTGTCTTCCCACCAGTCCCTGCAGCACACATCAGCAGAGATGTCTGACATTAAAAACACTCTTGGATATCCCCAGTACAGGAGGGACATGGAGCTGTTCGAGCAGGTCAAGATGATCAGAGGCATAGAGCACCTCTGCTATGAGGAAAGGCTGAGAGATTTGGGATTGTTCAGCCTGGAAAAGAGAAGGCTCAGGGGTGACCTCACTGTGGCCTTCCAGTACCTGAAGGGAGCCTACAAGAAAGATGGAGAGGGATCATTCACTAGAGCACGGAGTAACAGGACAGGGAGGAATGCATCCAAACTGACAGAGGGTAGGTTTAGATCAGATGTTAGGAAGAAATCCCTTACTGGGAGGGTGCTGAGGCCCTGGCACAGGCTGCCCAGAGAAGCTGTGGCTGCCCCTGGATCCCTGGAAGTGCTCAAGACCAGGCTGGATGGGGCTCTGAGCAACCTGGTCTGGTGGAAGCTGTCCCTGCCCATGGCAGGGGGTTGGAACTGGATGAGATTTAAGGTCCTTTTCAGCCCAAACCTTTCTATGATTCTATTATATCATAAACTAAGCAAAGGTCTGAGTCCAGCAAAGCTCAGGCAGAAACAAGGTTCATAATTAACATGTATATATAATTAACCATCTGGAGCAGCTTCTGACACAGGATGCTGTAAATTACTGAGGAGCATATAAGTCATGGTTTTTTTGGGCAAATTTCCATTTAAAACTTTAATTTAAAGCAATTTTGACCCCAACAAGGG
>VZTI01004251.1:565513-605846 GCA_013397865.1 Struthidea cinerea
GGGGGGGGGAAGATACCAATCAAAACAGGTAGTAAAGATTAGAGGGGAATTTTTATAAACGTGTGACTGGGAGATGGCTTTTTTCCTAATTTGAAATAAAAACACACAAACCTCAAAACCTTTGCAAACAAACAAATCGTGTAGTTCGTGTGTTGCAGAATCTCAAAGGGGAATTATGCTAAATCAGTCCTGACTCCATTAATCTGTTCCTGCCCTGGAAATTGTTCTTACAAGACACACAATAGATTATTAAGGAGGGTACTTTTTAAATTGTTATTACTCATGCAGGTGAAGTATTTTAAATATGAATCATAAGCTGACACATTGCACTAAAAATCCAGGAATCTCTATGTCACGTCTCACGAAGTAGCTGCCACTGAGATGCATTAGACCATCATCTGAAGTCTCCTCTCCAGGGGAAAGTGAAGCACTAAACTGGACAAAAAGCTATCATTGCTTTTGTGGGACAACCCTGAATGTGCCAGGAGATGGAAGAGATGACCTAACAAGATTTGTCTTCAAAGTGAGAACCTCAAGGGATTTTAAAAAAGAAGAAAAAAATAAAGGGAAAAAAAAGAAACATTTAACATTTGAAAATTGTAAAAAAATATTTGTTGATGGAAGGAAAAGGCTAATGGGAGAAGCACGGTAGTAGCTGCTTCCAAGAAAGGTGATGAACCAATTCATCAGGAAATTATGGTTTCTTCCTGTTAGCTGTCCTCATCACACAGGGAGAGAGCACAGTTGCCAGACACTGCCTGGGGCACAAGGAGTCACTCTTCCGCCCAGAGAGGCACCCAGGTGAGAAGCAAAATGTGCAGTTCCGTGCTTCAGTCGATGGTGGAGATCACCCAGACAAAAAACAAAAATACCCTAATGGAGGTTTCCATTCATACCCTCAGGAAGCTTTGTCTTTTCCAAATTTCCACGGAAGGGAGCCCTATCTGGAAATTTTTTTAAAGCTTGTTTCTAATGGCATCATGATATAAGTGACCATCCAGCACAAAGGGAGAGGACACCTCCAAGGAAACACAGAGTGTCATGGTAATATACCATCCCCAACAGTCATGAAAGGGTAAGCAAGAAGCACAGATACGAACACATTTCAACACCAAAAGTTTAAAACAAAGCCAGTCTAAAGACTAAGTAATACACCATAGAAACATAGAATGGTTTAGGTTGGAAGGGACCTTAAAGATGATCCAGTTCCAACCCCTCTACCATGGGCAGGGACACTTCCCACCAGACCAGGTTGCTCAGAGCCCCATCCAGCCTGGCCTTGAACAATTCCAGGGGTCCAGGAGCAGCCACAGCTTCTCTGAGCAACCTGTGCCAGGGCTTCAGCACCCTCACAGTAAGGAGTTTCTTTCTAACATCTGATCTAAACCTACTCTCTGTCAGTTTGAAGCCATTCCCCCTTGTCCTGTTACTCCATGCTCTAGTGAATGATCCCTCTCCATCTTCGTTGTAGCCACCTTCAGGTACTGGAAGGCCACAATGAGGTCACCCCTGAGCCTCCTCTTTTCCAAGCTGAACAATCCCAAATCTCTCAGCCTTTCCTCAAGGAGAGCTGCTCCATCCCTCTGATCATCTTGGTGGTTTCCTCTGGCCTCACTCCAACAGCTCCATGTCCTTCCTGTGCTGCAGACCCCAGATCCGGACACAGCACTGCAGGTGGGGACACACTTGAGTGGGGCAGAGAGGCAAAATCCCCTCTCTCACCTGCTGCCCACCCTGCTTTGGATGCAGCCCAGGGCACCAATCTAGGGTTAGTTTGTGTGCAAAAAGTTTTAGAACTGAGCTCGCTAAGCAAGTGCCACGGAAAAATCCGACCATATTTCTCGCCCTCTTCAAGTGTTTTCAAAGCATAATTGTCATTTCTGCCTGGAGGAAAATTCTTTTTCCCATCCCAGCCTGCTATCTATACCCCAAAGCTGTAACAAGTGCCTGTTAACAGAGCTTTCTGGTTACAGTTTCTCTTCTAAAAGCAAAGACCAGATTTACCCAATACAAAGGCAACAATATTTTTTCTAGGCTCACATGAGAGGCAGAATTCAGCTTGATTTAACAAAGCTTTTTCAACAGTGAGGCAACATTTGGCTTCGAGTCTGCCATTCAAACAGCAGCTTACCTTTGGGAATGAGGAGTACATTTCTTTCCCAGAGCCAGATTTTTGTAATGATGATAAAGTTCCTGTTAAGCATTGATGCATATAACTAATTTGGACAAGTTAGGAAACGCACTCTTTGCTCATTACCTGGAATTTACAGTATCTGTGGGAAAAATATCAGTTATGGCACAGATTCTCATAATGTCATCTGTGCTTCACCAGTGCTGAGCTAAGAACTTTCCAGATAAGCTTGCTATTATCTGATAGCCATGGGTCCTCTGCTAAAATGCATTAGGAGGAACAGAATACTCCTGAAATATTTATTTTTCTTCTGAGCAATAGCTGAAGTATTGATAAAGCAGAAAGGCAGGATATAAAGTCAGAACTGGAAGGCACAGACTCTGCAACCTGAAATACAGCAAAAATGTGGGCCATGCTCTGAAAACATTTGCAAACACTTGACTTGAAGCACTTAGAGAGCAACGGGATGTTCACAGACATGTTTTGTAAGGGCAAACACTTACATATACAGTAGTTTAGGAAAAAAAGAAGTACTGGGGTTACAAATGGGCAAAGCAGCTAAAAGATGTGTAATAACAGAAAATTATTCTGCACAATTTCAGATACGGCTCTCCTCAGCACACAGGTTGATAGCGATAGCACTAGCTACATTGAAAATGTTTCTTTTACAGCAAAATTATGCTTTAAGATAATTACTGTATGGAGAACCACTTGAGAGTTAGGAAATGCTAGTTTGAACTTTATGTGTATAGCCTTGATTTGGTCCATTGTATTGCACTACATGGGTGGCTGCTTTTCTCCAAATAACATCTGCCTGACTCAGAAGAAGAAATGTATGTTGTAACTACTGAAAGATTTCATTTCTGCTGTTGAGCATGAGGCCACTTTTTGTTTACTTTTTGCTCAGGTGCTGCTCAAAATCAGCCATGAAAACCAATTTATAAAAATATCCTGGCAGGAATCATGACATTTGACATGGAATTATCTGTGCGCTTAATAATGTTCCTCAGCTTATTTTCATACTAATGAAATAGCACTATTATTTGCATTTGAGAACTGCATGGAAACATATTTGCCTAAAAAGTCTCTTTCATCTCTGAAGCAGACCATGTTCTGCATGGATGTACTCCTTACTGGATATGTTTGTTAAAATATTAAGAAGTCTGAAAATTCAACTGTTGGTTAAAACTTGTCTAAACAATAAAATACTATCAGACAGGGGCAAATGCTTGACCTGTAGCCAAATATCGAATCTGAACTCCAAAACTCAGAAGTGTTACAGCTATTTCAGGAAAGGAACAATACCAGTCTTATTCTTGGGAACTGGAGCCATTTTACCTGAAAAATAGGAAAAATGAATAAACTTGGCAAACATCCAGTGATTAATCTCTCATTTTGCACAAATTTACAAGCTATAAGAAGATGGTTGTATGCAAAGGATCAATCCACCTCTGAAGTTTCCAGCTGTAGTGGGTGGACGATGGCTGGATGCCAGGTGCCTACCAAAACTGCACTATCACTTCCCTCCTCAGCTTGACTGGGGAGAGAAAATAAAACTAAAGGCTCATGGGTTGAGATAAGAGCAGGGAGAGATCATCACTCATTACCGTACTGGGAAAAACAAACTCACCTTGGGGAAATTTGGTTTCTTACCAATCAAATCAGTGAACAGTAATGATAGAAAATAATCTTAAACCTTAAAACACCTTCCTCTCTACCCCTTGCTTCTTCCTGGGCTCAACTTCACTCCTGATTTCTCTGTCTCCTCTAGAAGAGCACAGGGGGACAGGGGTAGAGGGGTGGCCTGTGGTCAGTTCATCTCACACGTGTCATTTCTGCTGCTCCTTCCTCCCCAGGGAGAGATTCTTCGCACTCTTTTCCTGCTCCAGGGTGGGTTCCCTGCCATGGGACATAGTCCTTCACTAAATTTTCCAATGTGGGTCCATTCCATGGGGTGCAGTCCTTCAGGAACAGGCTGCTCCAGCATGAGTCCCCTGTGCTATTAAAGTCCTGCCAGCAAACCTGCTCCAGCATGGGATCCTCTCTCCGTGGGTCCACAGGTCCTGTCAGGAGCCTGCTCCAGCACAGGCTTCCTGCGGGGTCCCAGTCTCCTGTGAGCATCCCCCTGCTCCAGTGCAGGTCTCTTCCACAGGCTGCAGGGGCACAGCTGCCTCACCATGGGCTGCGCCACAGGCTGCAGGGGCATCAGCTCTGGTGCCTGGAGCTCACCCTCACCCTCCTGCACTGACACTGGTGTCTGCAGGGCTGTTTTGCTCTCACGTATTTTCACTCCTCTCTCCAGCTGCAATTGCTCTTGCACAGTAACCCTTCTTCTGTTACTACATACATTTTCCCAGAGACTCTACCACCATTCCTGTTGAGCTCAGCCTTGGCCAGTAATGGGTGCATCTTGGAGCTGGCTGGCACTGGCTCTATTGGACACGGGAGAAGTTTCTGGAAGCTTCACAGAAGCCGCCCTCATAGCACCACCCCCCCACGCTGCACCCACCCCCCAAACCTTCCCATGCAAACCCCACACACCAGAGCTTTACTTGCAAACACTGCTGCAAAGATTTTAACCATCTTCCCTTCGGCATCACGTGAGGTAGGTACAACTGTAGTTTAGTAATGAGAGAAGCAAGTTTAAGTCCCCTCAGTTTAGAGCATCATTGGCCTCGTCCGTCGGCTCCCAGCACGAAAGAGAGGAACACATCCAAGGCACTGACATGCTTCCCCTTGTCTGGGCTGGGAGTCACAGGGCTGCTTACGACAGTTAGAGTTGCTCTGTGCTAACAGCAGGTTTTAGCTAATGTATTTTTAAAATAATTCATACTACAGCAAGAAGAACTTTTTCCTTTAAAGAGAATATGAATCATTTAATGCTCCCTGAAATCCATTACTTTCATGCACTGTAGCAAAATAAATATTTTACAAACAATGAACTTCCATCTCTCTGCCTCTGAATTCTTATTCATCTCCAGTTACAAACTGTTTAAGCCTGGTTTCCCATCTTACAGAGCTAGAAATGCCAGAAAGTTTCTGCACAAATGATCTTTTCACAGCGTGCTTGCTATTTAAACTCGCTTAGTTAAATATGTAAATCTAATTATTTGTCTCAGAAGTTTCTGCATATCCATTTTAAGAATACAATATACAGAAGTCTATTTGTAAAGCTGAGGCCAAACGCTACCGTCTCATAGAAGAACCCATGACCAAATAAACTGACATGTGGAACAACTAATACAGAGAATGAGATCTGTTTAATTAGTCCATTAAAACAACGTATCCAGCTGTGAAATCTGTGCTATTAGAAGCCTTTTTCTTTAATCTATGCTGAATCGTTTTTCAAATCTTCTCCATGAAGTATCAGCAGGTCTTTAAGATCAAGTATTGTTAGCAAATATTCTCCTGATACAACCCATCTGTTAGGTGTTAGTGTTGATCTTTTCTCAACATTCATAAAACACTCTTTTCTCTATTGTAGATTATAAATATCAGCAACCGTGTAGAAACAGCTTTGTTTAGATCTGCCAAGACCCTCTGTCCTGCAAAATGTTGAGTATTAATTTCCAGTAAAAACAAATTCCAAAGGATTTTTAGTATTTTTAATTAGTGTGTGCTTTTTAATCTCATTAAAAGTATAATCAGTAGATCATTTGTTATGTAAACATTACAATTTCTGTACATTGAGAACAAACACAATTTTTTTTTTTAGAATATTAATTAATTTTGATGTTAAACTTATCAGAAAAGCTGCCAATTTGCATGTTAGTCACTTACAGTCTTTAAACCTTACAGAGAATCTACTTAGGCATAAACAGTTAAAACACTGAAAGATGAAGCTAAAATAGCCATAAAAAGGACAAAAGAGGAGGAAGCACATTTTCTACATCTGAGGCAAAGCAAACAATTGCAGTAGTAATTATAGCCCTTTTCTTTAAAAGAGACTTTAGACCAATTGTCCTGAGGCCACTGAAGGAAGAACAAGATTTAGTTACAGTGGCCATTTGATACTGCAATTTATTGCTTGCAGTATTTTCCTTGAAACAAGATATTTAAGAGAGCCAGTTGCTTGGTGTTAAAAGCTTAATTTTCAAAGCAAATTTGAAGAATGATTCCAGATTTTGACATGGCCAGTCTTCTTATTACTGCTCACATATTTTCCTTGGGCTACAAAAACAATTCCAGATTCTTTTTTTCATTTTGACCATAGCAAATGAATAATGGGGCCATGCAAGTGATACAGTCAGAAAATCAAGGTCAGGCAATTCTGCTCTAAGGTTCTTTACTGATACCCAGTGTTAATAATGTTTTATTATTAAATTACACGCCTAAATATGCCCATTTAAAAATATTTTTATACGCTTTGTAAAATATTATAATCAGAATATATTTCTGTTATTAATTCTTCATAAAATAGCTTAGAATGACCCAGAAGTAATTTTAAGAAAACAAAAGCTGTTTATGTAATGAATAGACAAAAGAAGCCCAAGTCAGGGCTGTCTGTAGGTGTATGCACAAACTCACACACATTTTTTAAGACTCGGTATGTAAACTTGAGACCAAGATTGTCACTGGCAATCTGAGCTGCTAAAACTATATATTTAAAACTTTATGGCTGAGATTTTTCAAACACCCTATACTGATATGACTTTAAACATATGGAAATAAACGGCCACAGTGAAGTGATCTGACGTGGGCAAGTCTAACCTGCTGCCTGCCCTCCAGTTAGGGAGAGCTGACAGAGCTTTGAGCCTCCGGAGGAACAGCTTGGCACTGCACAGGATGGAATTTTTCAAGTGCTTGGGTGACAGAGGATTATGAATAGGCAAATACAGACTCATGGATGAAGCGTTTTCAAAATGATAGCTCCCTTCCCTAAATGTCCAACAGTCAGTCCTGCTCACAGGAGCTGACAAAACACACAAGGATTTGCTAATACAACTTGGAAGCAGAGGGAATATGATGGTCAGTAAATATTGAAAGGGCTAGGTATGTTCCTTCCCTACAGCTGGAAGGGGCTTTGCCAGGAAATGACTAGGCAAGTAAAACAGCGAAGATGATGTAAGAAAGGGCATAATCAGAAGATCAAACTAAATGAAAGGAAAATAAGGAAACAAAGAGAGAAAAAGAGTAAAGGAAAATAGCAATAAAGTTCATATTAGACTGAAAAGGAGAGCTTGAGAGAGGACAGATGAACACACAGCTGCAGATCAGATAGGCTGGAATAGAAAATAGTGGGAATGGGGAGACCAGGAACATCTCCAATGTCTAGGAGCTTCCCATGCAACTGGTTTGACAGGCTCCTGCCAAGCCAATCTCTATTCTGAGCCTGTTTCATCTCAGTGACACTCTCCTTTGGTAAACCCACATCACACAGGGCCAAGCAGCATGCAAAGCATCCTGCTCCCTCCTCTCCTCCTGCGTTATCTCTCCTCCAACAGGTCCCATGCCACTTCCTGCCAGCTACCCCTCCACACCCAATAACAGGACCCAGCATCAAGGAATTCGTGTGCTGAAGTGCTGCGTCTTCTTGTTCCATTCATCCCTCTCTGTTCTCCGCCCACAACTGGGGGAAAGAGAAAAATCCATGTACATGCAGCTGCTCAAGGAACAGATGGGAAATAAGAGAACTGATGAATGTAATGCCAGCTCCTCAAACATCTCACCATTAAAATACACAAAATTATTTTGCTTAGTTTTTCTTATCAATACACTGGGATTAACATTTCCAATCCGTTTGTGCACAGTCTTTTAAAACATGATCATGAAAATTCCTTTAGCAACACTAAATAGTAGTACAATTAATGTCATGGAACATTTGAGAGTAAAGGTATTATTCAAGTGATTACGAGAATTTGTCAGGTTCTTGTCTCACTCCAACTTCTCAAATACTGGAATGAAAAAAGCCCTAAAAATAGAGGGAAATGCTGATGCTGTCCGTTTGAATAATATGAAAAGCTAGATATTAGTAATCTCGGCTCAGTTTCTGACAGATAGCTCCTCAGAATGTACAGCTGCTCTTGATTGTCCTTGTTATTCATTACTAATAGCAAATGTCTTGAATGTATCACATGAAGACATTAAATAAATTAAAATCACATTTTCCCATCAAAAGTAATTAGCACATCTTTTTTACATCCTAGCCAGGTACTTCTCTTATTACTAGTTATTCTCTTTGGCACACACATTGGCTGGGGAGAAGAAGTTTATATTTTCCACTGTCTGACAAGACAAATTTATTCCACAAGCACTAAACCATTTCCCATATTTGTTAAAAAAAATCAGCAGAAATCAATATGCAAAATCATCATGTAGCTGGCCACAAGAAATTCCAGTGTAACTATTTTTGGCAGAATCACTGCTATCTGAATTGAGGAAATTAGAATACACTGCTGACATTAACACCACCAAAAAAAAAAAAAAAAGTGGAAGTAAATTTGCAAAGCGATGCTGTAATTAACATGGCCCTTGGGGTCTTGAGCTGATGTTCTGCCCAACTGCAGATGAGAGTGGAGAAACTTAAAAGGCACCCAAATGCAATTTCAGCCTGACACAGCACTATCTACCACAGCAATAATAGCAATAATTTGTGTCAATGGCTTCAGAATTACTGTCGCTGAGATGTACTTTATTATGTTTCACCCGTCCTTCAGCAGACTTTCAGTGCTATAGAGCAGAAGAGGAGCTGGGTCAGAAGCAATAACTCACTACACAAAGTCTTCATCTTGATAATGCAAAAAAAAACCAGTCACCATTTCTGACTTTGAAAAAATTCAAGGAATGTTTTGATATCTAGATTGACTCATGTCGATATCATTAAGACAGAAAGGCAAGGAATACATCAGTAATGATCCAGTTCGTATTTCCAGTTCCTGAATCATACAGGGCTTTTTGCCTCAGGTAGTAATCCAGCTTTCTCCAAAATTTTTGTCTCAGCATCTAGAGCTTGGATGTTTTTTAAGCTTTATTCAACCATCCATGCAAACCAGCTACGCCCCAGACTCATAGCAAGCTAGTTATAAACATTTGTTTATTCTTGCCTCCTTCCTCTGTACTTAATTTATGTTACATTTTAGAAGCTTTTAATTAGGGAGCATCTACTGATAACAGGAAGGATATGGTTTAAAAGTACAAGAACAAACTGGGATAGGATTAAGTTAAAATAAAAAGAAAACATGAGAACGTTGTTAATTCTAACTCACAGCTGTGACTTCCTTGTACCTTTTATCACTGACTACAACTTCTGCTTTAGAGAAGTGTGGACTTTGAGAAGATAAAATCTTGTTTCATATATGAGAAAATAGCAAGATTGCGAATTAATTTGTGTACTAAAAGGTGTTTCCAAACTGCTTCAGTATTGTTCAAAATATTCACTGAAAATGACAGTCACGAGGTTTTGCCACGCGTTTCAGCCATCGTTTCAGTACAGAGTATTTCACAAAGGATAATGAGAGAAATAAAAAATAAAAAAGCACCATTTTTGCACAGATCCAAGAAAGGAGAGCAAACTTCCCAGGATAGAGCAAGAGCTGTGAGACTCACGGCTGGGGAACATCCTCTCTGCAGCTCTGGATCAAGTGGTCACTGTACTGTGAATGGATCCCAGAAAATCATTTCTTACTATTGCACATAGAGCTGGTACACAGCCCAGAACAACCAGCTGGAAAAGATCCAAAGCTCTTGGCTCTCACATCTGCTTTCTAGATAGTGGTCTTGCCCTTGTTCAAATAGATTTATGATCTTTGTAAATTAAAGATAAGGTTAAGAATATACCACCCTTAATAATCGGCTTTAACAATTTTCTTTAGAATATATTATTTTAAATTTGGTACTATTTCTACAACACAATAAAACAAACACTCTTAAAACAGAAAATATACAGATCAGTAGAAAACTGGCCACCAGTACTTGTGAGAATACCTTTGACCTTTCCAAATGTACTTTCCTGTCCTTCTCCTCTCTCCTCCCTGCATTACTTTCTGGTTTATAACACGGCTGTTATTTGTCTGAGCCTGATAAGCTCCTGGGACTCAGTTTGACCTCTCAAATGCGATTCCAAGAATGTAGCCATCACAAGAAATCAAAATAGTGCATCCACAACAAACTAGTTTAGAAGTTGTGCTTATCAGAAGTCTTTTTAATTATCTTACATAGCTTTGATTCCTTTCCTTAGGGTACTAATTACATGAGCGTGTTTTGTTTCTTTTAATGTTATGAAATAACATCCACTTTTTCCACATTTTCAAGCAATATTCTGCGTGCACACTACTTTTAAATGCACAACATTCAATTCAAGCCTTAGCAGTGGATTGGCTTTAATCATCTAAAACATGCTATGCCATCTCTCTAGTGTCAGAGAGAAACCTGACTTACTGGATAACCTAAATCACACTACAGCAGGTCTGGTACATCAATTACCACTTAGGTTTCAAGTTCAATTACTGCTATAGAAACATAAAATGCTGGAAAGTGGGTTGAAAGATGCAAGTAAATGCTAGGGGTAAAAAATTCGAGTTTTCAGACCAGTTTACATAATTTGTTGTTATGTTTTTGTCTGCAAATCAATGAGTGACTAAACCAAACCAGCCACCAGTGTTTCACTGGATACAGATACCCTTCACTTTCAGAAGTTAAGATGTTATAAATGGGTTTTGGTACATAGATTTTTATTTTCTTTAGAAGCTCTCAGATTTATTTACACAAGAATAGGGAGGCTTCTGTTCAGCTCATAACCATAAAATAAGCCAATACCAGACTGTCAAAACCCACAGTTGCACACGAAGTGATATAACCAAAGAGAATAAGGAGTTACTGTGTGTTAGTCTTAAGAACATAACTTCTTCAGCTTCCCTATTCATCTGTCTTCTTACTCTGTCCACAAAACAAAAACGTCCAATTCTAACACCTGCCCAAACCAAGTCTAGTTATTTTTTTCACCTTCAGCTGTAAAAACCTCCAATGCTGGTTAGAAAACAGACGCAATACTAGCAGCCACATAAACTGGAATGTATATTTAAACAAGGCAAAGGGTTTCTTGTATCAGCTAACTAACTGTGTGCTTGATTTGGATACTTTGCAATGCCAGGTTTTACTCCTGTGAAAATGCTTACAGACTTGCCCGGGTAACTGGATGCCAATGCATCTAGACATGCAAGCCTGCAGAAATCATCCTGGGCATCTGATGATTTCATCCAGCGAGTTTACACATCATTTATGCAGGCTATGGATGTGAAGGATTTGCTTTTATCAAAATGAGTATTTTCACTTAGAAAATGCAAACCAGCTTTACTCTTCTTCTCAAACTCTTCTTCAAATGACAGGCATCAAGAACATGAAAACCCTTTAGTTCATAGGGAATGAACAGTGTGCTCCTGACAAACACATACTCTCCAACTGCCTGTGATGTGATATTCTCCAGTCAATGAAACAGGCTGTGTAGGAACAAATGTTTTCCTGAAGCATATCTCACAAAACCAATGAAGGAAAACTATTATCTCGGATTAAGAGTTTTCCTTTGTTCTTTAATCACAATAGTAAAAGGGATCCCCTACCCTGTTTATATTTCAGTCAAAAGCAACAAAAAAAGGCTTTAAATAAAGGAAAAAGTAGGAATTAAGAAAAGCTGGGTTGTATCTACATTTGACTGAAAATGTTTATAGGCAATTCTAAGGTCAGTTTTGCAGGTAGAAATCCTCCAACACGCAGACACAAATAAGGGAAAGACAGAAAGACTTAAAATCTGTAACAGCACAACTCAGGAAGAGGTTCAAATGTGATATTCCCAGAATCAAATCTACAGGGTGTTGAGTGCCCTCACCTCATGCCACAGTAACAGTCACAAGAATCCAACAACTTACCAAACTGGACCCAGAAAGAATGAAACAGGGCACTTCAGTGCCACTTATTTTTCATTTAAAAACACAAACAAACAAGCAAACAAACAAAAACTACCACCACCCTGAATCCATTCACCTTCCGTCATTGGATACATACAAGCAGGAGAACAATCTTCCCAGCCCTTGCACAATGTCAGAAGCACGAACACTTCAAAGCTTTATACTCCTCAGTATAGCAAAAATGCTACCTGAAAAGGGAGTTTTTCATTGAGCCACTGAACGTAGGAACACAGATTTCTCACAGAAAGTGCATGGCTCATTTTCCTTCGAAAAGAAATGTATTGTTACAGACATTAAATACAAACTACCTAAATGCATTGCATAGTTAGATACAATTACTATTCCTACTCTTTCATAAGCAATGCCATCTAAAAGGATAAAGCCGCGGTTAAAACCTTCATTTAAACTAATCAGAATAAATGTCAACATAGGCATGAGCAGAAGAAGGCATGCCAAAAATAATAGAAAAATAGCGAAGACATAACAAAAAATAAAGCTACTTAAAATCTTGGATACTGATTTATCCTATGATGCAGCACAAAATACTTGAAGGCAAAACAAAAATTCCACTTAATTTTCATTTGTTTAAACTGTATCTAAATGTAAACACTGGTTATCATTGCTCCTGTGACTTCTGCAAACAAATTATTTTGAATTAAGTTCTTCGCTTTTCTTTTAAGGAGCTATCTGTTCTAAGCTGGAACATTCCTGAAAAGAGAAATGTGTTCAGTCAGGGTAAGAATAGAGAAATTATACAACAGGAAAGCTCCTCCTGGGCACTGAGGCAGGGTGTCACTATGGACACAGATGCTGCTGGGACAAGCGCGTGCATTAGCAGAGTGCATTTAGATGACACACTCACAAAAATTATGGCTAGTTACTACTGCTTCCAAAACGAGCAGGTTAGCATTCTCTAACAATTGTCATTTGTCTTAAATTTCCAAGGCTATGAACATGCCATCATGTCTGGCAAAACAGTACAATTATACCTTTGAAAAATACGAGCCAAAATTAGGCAACTGATAAGGGAAGCATTGCTCAGCTCAAATTGTTCCAAACTCTGGCTGGCACGTTGCAAACATTCAAGTCAGGATTCTTCGATAAGCCTCAGCGTTGGGTCCACTCACTGACTATGCAGCTTGCACTGCTCAGGTGCTGACCTTTGCTCAAGATTTCTCCGTGTCTGGACATTGCTCGACTCAGGCCAGCAGTCCAAAGCATTATGGGCTGCCTAATGTACTTCTGCTCTTCAAATAAAGCAACTGAAACACTCAAAGGCAGTTGTTAAAAAACAGGGAAAAAAGCAAAGAGGATGACTCTAAGATGATCATTAAGTCTGACCAACAAGTGGTGCTTTTTTCCCCAAAGTCTGGAGTATTGATGAACTGATGTCCTGTATGCCATGACTACACTGGCTGTTGGGAATCACTGCTCAGATCCAGAATGCTGTGATGCATTGAATCATTTCCTTTAAATTCCGACCACTCATTGCTTAATATGATGACACAAACTTGGACCATAAAATTACCTCTGTAGGCTCATTAGTCACGTTCCTCTTTTGCTCAAAGATGCAGTGGGAATTACTCTGCACACAGATTGAAGAAGACTGCTTTTAAGAACTGTCCAAATACTTTGTAAAGTCTTATCCTCTCTGGTTTTATGTCTACCAGTGGTCTTGCCATTCCTTACCAAAATTAACCTTGATCTAAGTCATTTGTTGCTGCTATGAGTGATTTACCAAACATTACTATAATATGTGAGATGTATAAAAGACATTACATTTGTCCAGCTAATGGCGAACTTAGGTTTGCAAGACATTTTCTCTCTCTCAGTATCAGCAGAGTAAAGCTGAATTAAATGAAGCAAGAGACATGAAGCCTCCAACCTATTTCTGTAAATTGTACCAAGCCATTCAACTTTTTAAACCAAGACAATATTTTTTGTGGACTTCAATTCCAGATCTCTAACAAATTTTGGAAACAGGCCATTGTATTTGGTTGGAACATGCTTCTATTTGGGAATAACCAGGATCAATAACTCGATTTACAAGCCTGGAAAGCCAGCACTGTTCCATTTTCCTCAGAAGTTATGCATATTAGTGGTAATGCACAGAATGGTAGAAGACTTTTGGAATTCCCTCCTGATGTAGAAATAACTGTGTTCTGGCCAAATGAGAACATTTTCAGGCACGTGTCTGTACTCACACATTTCCCTCTATTTGCTATCAAAAACTGATTGACTTGGAGAGAGACATGAACTGGTTGGTAACTTGATGGCCAATCTGAGTTCCCGGGATTTGAACAGCACAACAAAGGGTTAACACACATGCTGTCACCAAAGGAAACCAAGAAATACAATCTCCAATGACAAAACATTGCTCCAAAGAGAAAAAGGACTGAGTACAACTTCAGCAAAGTGGTACAAATTATAAAACAATCTTCTAGCATTTTTGACAGTAAAGTACGAGAAGTGAGAATAAAGGGGTTTAGGTGGTCTAGTGCTGATCAGCCACCAACACCTCTAAGGGCTTTTGGCAATTACAGAGATTTCAAATATGAACAAACACCTTTTTTCTAAACTGCTGAGCACATACAAATGGGAATTAACCATTTACTGAGACAAGCAATTAAGACAAATTAGAAAACAGTTTCATGTGCTTTCTGCACCACAAATACCTTATAAATGCCTTTCAGTGACCCAAAAAGTGAACAATAAGCCTATGTTAAAGGCTACTGTCAGAGAGACAAAGAGCAAAGATATGCAAGCTTTGTCTACACTCATCTAGAGAAACTCAGCAAATTGCTCTGTCATGCATCTTGTACCCTCCCCAGCAATCATGTGAACCTTTGCCCTTTTGCCCTGACAGATTAAATCGCAGCATGAAGAAGTAGGATCTTAGCTGAAGAATATTACATTTTAAAAGCTGACCTAAGCTCTTTTTATTTGCCCTTTCATTCTGATCTCATGATGATGTTTCAGTACTTTCTTCAGATATTGAGTTCATCAATCTCTAACCCTCTCCCGATGTATTTTAGGTGTCTGCATTTCTTCCATTTCGGGGAAGGGTGAGGTGTTTTGCACTTTACAGACCAACTGTAATAAAAGGGCCTATATGATTCAGGAGATTGAGAATACTTAGTCATAAAGAAAACTTGTCATCTGGATTTCTCTCACCTCTAAAATTATGAATATTTTTATGCACTAAGAGTTAGAATAGCAAAAATATTATTTGCTTAAATACTAATTTTGAACTTGCATAAAATTTATCCCAAGGGAAAGGATCTGGGAAGGACCTCTTCCACCCAGGTACCCACCCCACCTACCATCACCCTTCCTTAAACAGCTGCATTTAGCACCCTGTAAGTACTCCAATCAGGTGTTTGGCTTTTTCCTAAACGTCTAAAACTGACACAAAGATTAATGACATTTGACACTGTGAGTCAATAACAGCATAAACTATTATACTATTTTATCTGAAATTAAAATTCTCTAGTCTGCTGCAGTTACCTCTTAAATGGGCCTCAGCTTTCAGACCTGAAAACTGAGGGTGCAATCTGCACAGCTCAGGACTAAGTAATGAAACACTGAATGTTCTAGCTCATCACTCCCAAATTTTTGAAAGGCCTAATCACCTTGCAGAGGTTAAAAAAACCTGGTTGCCTCGATCTAGCTTTAAATAGATGTACCACTGTTACCAACAGAAACAAAAGCTGGCAGACGTTTGAACTCCTCTCACACCTTTCCAAAGGACTGGAATTTGTGACACCAGTGCATGAGCTATCAAAATGCTTGCTTGGGCGATTTGACTTGTGGAACCAAGTGTTCAATTGTGCTCAATTCATATAAAGCAAATGAAAACACTTTTATGGAGAATAACATTGTAACAATAAAAAGAAATCAATTTATTAAGCAATACAGTAGCACCAGAGTATATCAACTCTGAGTTTTTATGTGGGACACACTCCACACTAAGCACAGAGACTGAATTTATGTAATTCCCAATGACTAAGAAGTTATTATCTCTTCCTTCTACACAATGATCTAATATTGCTCACCATCATCCAAGTCTTCTTGACAAAGTAGGAGAAAAAGCACATACATTTCTACACAAAGGATCAATATTTAGAGACTGCATAATTTTTTATCTCTTTAAATGGGTCCTTCTAGAAATTAGTCATCTTTTAAATTGATACTCCTGAAGAAAAAGGATTTTTTTTTTTTTTTGGGACATGGATATAGAACATGCAACACCTCTAAATACATGGCTTTTTGATTTTTAATTAGAAGACTCAATTTTTTTTCTATACCATTTTTCATAGATAACAGTATAGAAGAGTGGTAAAGTAATATTCCAATAAGAGAGAAATTAAATTTGATTCTGAGAAAAACAACATACATACATACAGACTGTTTAAACCACTTCTTAGTAGTATTTTATGACCAAATCCCTCAACTGAAATATTCACTGACTATGAACTCAGGAATGCAGACATTGCTCAGCTGTTAATGAATCCTTACTCTTAGGTTTAAAGACTGAGAAAGTTCCCAACAGATACCCAGAGAAGACAATGCCAACACCTACTAAAATTTAATCCTAACAATCACAAAGAAAACACAAAAATGAAAGGTAGAAAGGAGAAGAGGGAAGGACGAGTATTATGGAAGATACTAAACACAGATGTTTTCAAGCCTTCAGCTGTTGGACCTAAGTGTATCTTTGCAATATCAATATTCACACATAAGACCAATATTTCTCCAGTACCTAAGTCTGCTACTGGCCAATCAGCTCTGGAACACACCAGCCTGTTGTTGACACAGCCCAAGAAAAGGGTATTTCAGGGCAGTGTGCAAATGGGACTCGATTTCACTGCTCCGGCCATAACAAAAACCTGTGTTTCCCACTGCAAATTCAGACTTACTACAATGTAACACAGCCAGCAAGTAATGGCTCGCAATAGCAATTTCTCCCTTACTTAAAGGCAATTGTTTACACCAAAGAACCTCCCAGAAGGGTTTTGCATACCAGTGATCATCTGTTAACTGAACTAACACTGTTAGCGAAGTTATAGTCTACTACCAGAATGTCTTGTATTATAATGTATGGGTTAGCACTTCATACTTAACGGAGGACTGTGCAAAATGTTTCTATGCTCATTGAAATAAAACCATTTCAATTCCACAAAGAATGTCTATATACTTAGAAGCTAAGCATGCTAATTACACGTGTACTTACAGTGATGACTCAGACATCAACTACTCCTATTCTATGCACTGGGCAGCTGAAGAAGAGTCCCAAAATACTCCTCTGGTCCTTTATTCTGCTGAATAAGGTGTTCATGGCCTCACATGCCTACATTGTTTATCAACACACTTTTCATCGTGACTTGATACATTTTATACAGAAAAATTAGCTTGTTACTATCCTATGAAAATACATTTGGTGGGCCTGTGGGTATTGGATTGGATTGGATTGGATATCACGGCAAAAACGTGTTGAAGATGTGGATGGCTCTAGGGATGATCCCAACAAAGCATTTCAAGAAGGCTACACTTCAGACGGTTAACGCAATTCTGGCAATCTCTTAATTCCCCTCCTTATCCAGCAGCAATAAAGCTCAATTCTATAATCTGACACATCCTTTACCTGGATGTCCAACTAAATAAATCGAAGTAAGTGAAGGACTCCTCAGAAAATGTGAGTTTTCCATCCAAAAAAACCCCTAAAGTCTCTCTTAATATGCCGATGTAAATAAGGAGATACTGCTGCAGACAGAATGCACAGAAATTAAGAACACACCTCAACAAGTCACCCAGCTCATCATCTCATGTTCTCTGATGCTACTTAAATATCTGTGTTATCCCTGCCAAATATTTGGCCAATATTTAAAAAGCCTTTCTGCCTATTTACTATTTAATGGTTATGTAGCCGAGATTTCCTCCTAGTTTTAGGAGGAAGTCTCTCCCCTTACTATAACTTTAGGCTGTTATTTCTGCTAATGCAGCCACCAGGCACAAAAAACAATTGATCACTATTCTCTTTTATACAGAACAAACCTGAGCCTGTCAACCTTTTCTCAGAGATCAGATTTTAAATATATTTGAGTTTGACACATTTCTCTGGATTTTCCTCACTAAAACTGCCTGCATGAGAAGCCAACCGAGAAATATGGGATGCTAAAAGGCATCTTGAATCCTTTTCCGGCATGAGAAAGGTATTTCACTTTAATCATTCATACTCCTGTATCTTTAAAAACCCAAGGCCAACCTTCAGCAATCCCTTTGTAGCTGCTGGATGTGTGGAGTTTCTCAGATATTTCAGACTATAGGAAAACCTTTAACAGCCAATTAAGCTCCATATCTCTCTTGTACTAGGGAGCCCAGAACCGGACACAGAATTTCTGATGTTTATATACTATTTATCATTCCTAAGCAAAGACACGAACTAGACAGCATAGCACTAATTCTGTATTTTAAAGAAAAGTCTATGTGAAACTTTGACAATGTAGCTGAAATCTCTGAAATGACAAGTATTTCAGTTACTATGCCCTTGTTCATATATTTGAGGGCAGAGAAAGCTTTTTAAGCGCCATTAGAAGACCAAAGGCAACTCCTGCAAAGTCTTCTAAACATGAGACACACACAAATCACCTAACAAATACTTCCTTCTCTTAGGATTATGAAACTAATCTAAATATGCTACTCACAGATTAGGTCTAGGCCATTTTATTAAATTTGAAACCAAAGACAGGGTTTTTTCTATTTTTCAAAATGCAGGAACTAAATATAAAAGTGAGGCTAGCAGGCATTTGGGTGAGTGAACAGGCTGTCTACTTATCAACCCCCACCCACAGAACTGCTCAAAGGAGGAGGGATAAAACCATGAAAAAATTATCACTCTGGAATCCCAATATTGTACAATATAAAGAGAGATATAGTGGTCAAAACTGACAGGAATTAAGTATTCAAAGGCAAAATATACACAGCAGAAATATAAATCTCTTTTCGTTTCTCAAACTCATAATGCAAAGAAGGATGAAACACATCAGTAAAAAGAAAAAAAATATTTAAATCTGTTACAAGGACCAGAGTTTTGTCTTCACCAGATTTTAAATTTTACACTTTAGAATAAACAAACAAACAAACAACAAAAAACCCAAACAAACAAACAAAAAAAAAAGTTTCAGCCAAAAAAATTCAATACTTTTACGAACACATCTGGACTATTTAATCTAAGGACTGAAACACAAAATCACAACAGCTTGGGGGCAGGGGAAGAAAAGTAGACAGAAACATGGACTTGTGGAACTCCTAGTTGAAAGGGTAGGAAAATAATCCAGGACAAAAGAGTTAAGAATTAGAGAAGAGGTTACAAGCGGGGAGGCCTGAGCACTCATTTTAATATTTTTGTGTAATGTTTAAGTTACTTTATTCTCAGTTTACTTTACCTACATGCAGCACATACAAGAACACACCCTCACAGTGAAATCTGATGTACCAAAAATTAAATTGTCCCTATCTCTAAGTTAACAAACATCAAGAGACTGATGAGAGGAAACTGACAAGACTCAAGACAGGAGAAAACCGGTTTTTGTTTTCCTTTTGCTTTACATGCAAAAGTCAGCAGAGAATAAAGCACCTTTATATTTACAGTATGAAATACTGTATTTCATAAAACCTGACGCCTGAAACAATGGAGGCACTACAGACTTGGCCAGGTCCAAGTTAGATTCTGAATGCAATAATTAGCTTTTTACAAAAGGCATTCATTTCATTTCAGTGAAACCACAGAAATATTGTGTGTTTACATTATCTCCTCCAAAGTCTCATTTCCTTTTCACTTATTACATATATGAGACAGGAAGTTCAAATAACAAAGCTGAGGTGCATTAATGAAATGGAAAATTACTTACTCCTTGCTATTTGCAGCACTTATGGAAGAGATCCATGTGTATGCCAAAGAAACTTGGGTGAGCATCAGCACTCTCTTTACCTTTTAGGATTGAAAAAAAATTACTCCAACACAGATGATCCTATGTTTCATGAAGTGTTAAACAGTAAAGTAAGGAAATAGACACATACCTCTAAGGAAAACCATAACACACAGGAATTCTGTATCCGCTTTGGTCATCAAAATATCTCTATGGAGCAAAGGAACAAGTTATATTCCCTGCCTGTGTTTCAAGGGATATCTTTATTTTTGCAAAAGATTTCTTTCCATTTTACAAATGGCACATTCCAGACCGGCAATGAAGGTATGACTGCCATCTTCTTAATATGCCATACTTATTTTAAAAAATGTACTATCGTATCCAAAGGGAGTGCAGCACTTGGCACACAGCCAACGCAGAGAGAAATTCTCACACATATGAACTGTCGGGCAGAGCCTGGGTTTGGTTCCCTGTTCCTGTTTGTGAACGCCAGTAGAGAGCCATAGATTTCTTAAAACGTGCCACCAAAATGCGTCAACAAAACAAAATGAAAACACTGATTGCTTCAATGTCAGTGATGTTCAAAGGAAGTTTAAAAATTACTCCCTGAACTAGATTTCCAGAGATCAGTCCAGACACGAGACAATGATCTTGTGCCCAGAAAGGGCGTATTGTCTTGCAGCTTCCTCCCAAAAGGCCTCCCTTTCATGCTGTGATCCAGAAGCAACCCAGATAACACTTAAGTACTAGACATAGTCTCTTTCATCTTATTCATGCCTTCCTTCTAGTAAGAACCCGATTTCATCTCAGACCATGCAAATATCTCCTCTTTTCCCTGTCCTATCCATGAAGCAGTGAAGGGGAAGACACACAATCCCCCCTCGCTCTGTATTGAGGAAATCAGAACGACAGTATATCCTTTAGTATTTTCTGGTATTCATTTATGAATTATCCTCGCTTCCTAAATAATGGATGTTGATATATGGACACCACCATCTCCATCTGGAAGGAATCTCAGAGTTTTGGATTACCACTGGTAATTCAAGGAGTACTGGGAAAGGTTGTAACAAAACTCAAGCAGAACAGAGCAGAATTCTGCTTGGGTTCCATGCCAGCACTGAGAAGACGAACCACTGAGGAGCAGCATTATTTTGCTCTAAGACGAGTTGAAAGTGATTTTCTGACCTCTCAGAGAAACTCAGAAACTTGGCTTCTAGAGAAGGAATAAACAAACAAAAAGGTCCACCCCAAAAGCTATATTGTTCTGAGACTTCAAAAGATCAGGCCCATGCTGAGTGGCTTGTCAATCACTTTTGTGTCCATACATCACTTCAAAACACACCTCAAGTTGGTTTTTTTATTGTGTTTTGAGTTCTTGCAAGTCCCAGAAGTTTAAATCATTTTACCCAGCCGGTCTCAATTTTTTTTAATGGTGGTAATTTATTTGTGGTAACTGATCTTTCAAGCAGGACTGCAAACACAGCAACAACCCTTTGCAACTCTAACAGTTGTCAAAAAAGTGAGAGCATGAAAAGTGAAATGAAATTTTCTAAATTCATGTATTTGTGTATACAAACTTACTTAGATGGATAGACAGATACCCACACTTGCCCCTAAGGCACAGAAAGCCAGTGCCAAGGGAGTCCCTAAACCTCCAGCCACCACAACCAAGTGATGTGCAGACAACTGAGCGATTCAGACTCACTCCAGTTCAGCAGCCGTGTTTTTTATTCTCACCAGTTCAGCACCCGCGTCATGGGTGTTTCCATCAATATATGGAAAAAACTCAATTTCATATTTAATATTTGGGCTGCCTTTGGTTTATCAACTTGCATCTTTGGCAGCTTAAGACCATTCATTCTTTGCTCCATTTTCAGACCCCGAAGTTTCAATCTGGTAACATCCAACCAGGTCTCGGTCAAACAAATAACAATTAGTTTCTATTTCTCAGGTTTCAGATGCCCAAACTGCAGGGGAAAGAGCTATGGTTGAGCTCACAATCAACTCTAACCCACAATTTCAAAGGAACTCAAGATTCTAGCCTGTATAAAATAATTAATTTTTAGTAGTGGCTTGATGGCAATGAAATTTGAAAAACTATTATTTTTCTTCTGCTACAGCAATGTCCTTCATCAGAGAGTCACTTCTGAACATGTGTGATTAATGTGCAATAGAAGAAAAAAAACCTCTGCTTCCACCAAAACAAAGAGCTGCTGCTTAGAAATGCAACTACTACACCAAGAATTGTTTTAAATAGCCTCAAATTTCTAAAATAGACTCCAAGATTAGCTCAGATATCACACTACATTCATGCCACATCATAAAAACTGATTTTTAAGATTGTCTTATACAAAAATCCTCTCCTGAATTAAAAGGAAAAAAAAAATTACTCATAGTACGTTATGCCTCAGATATTGAAAACTTTCTTTCAAGAAACACATGTATATTAGGAAATCATAACTGTAGTAAACAGCACCCACATATTGCCTAAAAACTGCGCAAGGTGCCATCTTTTTTTAGGTTTCAAAATGAAAATCGTAGAAAACAGCTTTGTCTTACAGGAGATTGCAGATTCCCTAACACTGTACATTTGACTCTGTAAATAATGTGTTGCAATGGTGTCAGACAGGGGACAGCAGCACAAAATGGTCAGCCAAGAACAAACTGTGGGTATCTGGGTCTTGGGGGGATTTATTCTGAGAGAGAAAGAGGGCATTTCTGCCAAAAGGAGACCTGCTAGGATTCGTATTCACAGGAGCAACAACTTCCATCATATAAACATGCCAAGCAACCAGAACCTCTGCTTAAAGCTCTTTTTCGTAAGTTGAAACTTCCTCATGGCCTACGTACACGTTATGGCCCCTGAGGCTGAAAAAGATGGACATACCCAAAAAAGGCAATTAACTCCAGCACACATCGGGTTGTTTATCTGGAAACAGGTCCTTCTGGCCAACAGTTAAACAGCAGCATTCTGCTTTTCGCAAGGGCAAGGTCAGAAAACTCTGCCAAAGGAAAACAAACTAAGCGAGGCAATGGTGAAATAAGGTTCAAAAAAGCCATTCAGAAAGGTGATTTCTGTGTACAAAATCTCCTCCAATGACTACAATCTCCTTTGTACTGTATGAAGCTTCGCCTGGGCATTGCTGTGGTGCTGAATAGGAATCAAACTGTACATCCCAGTATCTCATCTGAGCGTGTAATCACTTGACAAATCAATCAGCACTCACTTCACTCAGAAATACAAAGGGACAGATTCACCTCCTAGTTCCAGAGGGATCTGCAATCAGGGATTGTGATGAAAAGAGCCCAGGACTTTGCCTGTTCCTCTGATCTGCCTGTTCCGCTTCAGGCAGTTCCAGCAGGATTCCAGCCCTATCAATGCTGACGACTAAGAGGAGGCACACCTTTTCCTCATCTGGCTTTTGAAAAATTCCGAAAGCCAGTGTAGGAATGGGAGGTGAACAGGAGTCAAACTTGGTGCCCAGGTTCTGGTCAGGTACCTTTCCTCTCTGCTCTCCAGCTGGAGCTGAGGCACATACCCCACAGCCAGTCCGGGAGGCACCGTGTTCCTACCCTGCCAATGTGCTGCAGTTACACCGGAGAAGTAGGAGAGAAGTAGTCTACCAAAGAGAAAAACACTTTTTCCAGAGGCTTTCCACTTTTTCTTCCTGAGGGAAGAATCTGCCTTGTGGATGAACCAGACACAAAGCAAAACTTACAAAACATGAAACAGTGCTTGAGAAGAAAGAGAAGAAAAAAATCCTGTATAATGGAGATAAAGGTTTCTACTTGTGCTACCCAAAACTAAGGGGCTTCAACCAGAGAGCAGTTCAACCCTGCTGCACAATTCATTGCAGCAGGTTGTACCTCTAAATCCTGCCAAACACGAGAACTTAAGGAATTCATTGAAAATTCACTTTTACATGGCAATGGGAGAAATAGCATTTATCCTTAATAGCACATTTTCGCAGTGGAAAGACTGGCTTATACCAAACCCAAAGTAGTCATTAGAGTGTCCGCAGAGACTGTACCATTTTCCTGCATGTTTCAAAGCCAGTGTTTGAATCCAAAGCACTCCAGTCCTTCCCAAAGGAATTTTGTAGCAGGTGGTGTTAATAATCCCCGAAACAGGATTCTCTTTGCTGCACCAGCTAAAAGTTCAGGGAAAAGGGATTATGACAAAGACTTCACCTGACCCAGTAATGCCTCTGTCATTTGTCACCTCTCATGTCAGTTTTAGAATAAGCAGGTATAACGTTTCAATCATAATACTGCAGATGTACTTCTAAACTTGCCAAGGTTGAAGGCTAACGTGCTCTAAGAGAGCCATTCTCCTGCAGGAAAATATATGGAAATTAGAAAGACCTACAATTCTACAAGGAACTGCCAGTTTTCTGGAGGGCTTTTACAAACCCCTTCTCCTCTGTTTAATCATAAAAGGAAAAAAAAAAAAAAAGGCATGGTGAGGTAGAGGTCAAACCAGGATGTTTCCAGTGAAATATCTGTGTGACAGTTTTCTGAAGTCACCTTATTGAAAGTAACATTGCCTCTTGTCTTAACATGAATGCTTTCTAGTTTTCATTTATGTTGATTGCTCATGCATTAAAAAATGTCTGGGGCAGCAGTGTAACATCACATAAGGAAGAGTTGAAAGATATGAAACCTTTCTAATTTCTAAACCCAACAGTACAGATACATCAGAGCCATTATTTTGTCATTAAAGTCCTATCTTTATAATAAATTAAAGACCTTTGGACCCATATTATACACTGGAGTTATGTAAGTACATAAGCAAAGCATTTCCCTATTAAATATGTACTTTTCTAAATTGCAATAAAAATAATTTATTTCACAAGGGACATTTACCAGACACATTTTAAATATACCATACAAATTCTTGGAAGTTTTTCCATCAATATTTCAGGTGTAGAGAGAAAATATATCAGATATTAAACAACATTAATTGGTATTTAAATTAATTCTGAACTATTCAATACATTTTTAGACTTTTTTCATCCTTTAAATGGCACTTTAGCACTTTAAAATGCCACAAGATAGGTATATCCACATATTTGAAAACAACTCCAAAAGGTAAAAATCACTGTAAAAACAGCAAATTTAGAAAATCAGTGCCTAGAGATCCAATTTGCTGGTGTTTTTTTAAAGGAAAACCAAAGTTTTCAGTGTCACATCAGAGATTTCATCTACAAGTGCTACCGCCCATAACCGGAAACATTAATCCATAATACCCTTACTCTGATTTGTCTGCAGTAACCTGTGAGAAGACCAGAGCACCACCCTTACATGTGTCAAAAACCCAAATCAGCATATATTCAGTTTAAATAAGAGTAAAATGACTACAAAGAAGAACTACACAAATCATAGACAATTGTATAAGATTTTAAAACCCTTAATCCTTTGGCACTTGAGAGAGCTGTTTATTTAAAATACTAAGCTATTGAGAAAGTACCTTTTTGTGCTTTAGCTCTTCATAAAAAAATCCACTAATGTATTTTACTACTTGTTTTTAGCAGATACAGCATGTCAAGACCTGGTCCTCAGTGAGTAAAGCAGAAGCTATTTTACTGCAATCAGACTAGTGTCTTTAAAGAAAACGACATTGCAGGAATTTTCTTTCCCAGTCCAATTTACTCCTGCCCACACTTCCCAGTGCTTGCAAACCCACACTCCGATTTCCTGTTCCTCCCACTCCCTTTCACACACTCAGAACTATTCTTTCCCCCTTCCTTTTCAGCCCATCTCCCTTTGTCCTTCGAGCTCCATTGCTCCTATGAATCCACCTCTCCTCCCACTGCTGCTATTTCCATATTTCTTTTAAAAGAAAACAAAACAAAAAGAAGTCCACAAAGAAATTCCCCCTTAAAAAAGAAAAGGGAAATAATCCTGAAAATCAAACCTCAGTAAAGCCAGTGAATAACCCTGCAACTGTACCAAGCTCCACTGATTTGTATGCAACATTAGACTCTGTTATCTCCTGCCTTTTCATTTATTTAGACTATAAAGCAAACAAGTTAAGATCAGAGATTTAATTCAGTAGGTCACTTGTTTGATTTCAGGATGCAAAGATGGATGGCTGGAGGAGTTTAGGTGGCTTAAGCAACTACTGAAAAAAAACCCCAGACAAAATTAAGCTTCCATCAAGGAGATGTAAGATCCTTCCTAAACTCATCGTTTCAACAGCATCCTGGCTGCATCAACAGGATTACTCACATCTTGCACTACAACCAGCAGCAACCTGGAGGGCCCTGCAGTGCCTGGCTGCCACGTAACTATCACCTACCATCCGAAGATACCTTTATGCCTGGAATAAGAACTCAGCTTTTCCCATGTTATTGGTTTAACCGGAGTGTGGCTTCCCCTTTATCCTCCCCTCTCTGGCTTCTCTCCTTCTCTTCTTCAGGCACTGAGATTAAGTGCCTATATATCAAAGGACGATTGCCAAGGAAAGCAAAAGTTAGATTATAATCAACACAGAGCTGGAGCCTCAGTGCTTACACTCCTCTTACGGCTGCTATCAAAACAATAAGAGCTCCATAGGCCTGTAAGACACATTCAGCTGCACGTACTCTGGTCCCTTCATGGGGCAAGTGTCACCAGCCTGCAATGAATAGTGCAAATGCACCTGCACAGATCTAAAAATTGAACCTGAAGTTCACATTAATAATGGAGCACTCCAGGTGGTCTGCAAGCTGGGGCCGTAATGAGGAACTTTCAGTGACACATTAGTTATCAAATGCTGAGCCAGGTCACTACACATGAATAAAGTGATCTCCCCAGAAAGATGAAAGGGGAATTATTTTTTTCTTTTTAAAAGAGATTACACCAGCCTTCTGTAAAAGGTCTGAAGAAAGACAATGTGCTAAAACAGTTAACTTGATTAGACTGGAACTGAATAAAACACATCAAGAGCTATCAAAGGAGCAGAAAATTATTCTTAACTGTATATGCAACAGTGGCTAAATCCCACCCGATGCCCTCGGAACCCCTGCTGACAGCAGACCTCTGAACTGGGATTGCACTGCCTGCAAAACCAGTGGAGGAAATGATGCTGGTCTCAAGCGTGGCTGCTGGGGGCACAGAGAATGTCAGAGGTGACAGCACGAGCCCTGGGAACCGGGAGCACCTTTCCCACAGCCTGCCTCTGCTGACCACTTACCCACTCCAGGGAACAGGCTGCCCCCAAGCTCTGTAGGGACAACCTTCAGGCAGGGGCATGACAAACATAGGAGGGAAAATTAGCGTCTCCTTCAGACTGGAAGAGGTTGAGCCCGTGTTTGCCCTGCTTCACACCTGCTCTGTCCACTGGCAAGTAGGAGGGACAGGAAAACACTCTGGGACTTTTCACAGGGAACTTGCTCAGGTCAGAGGATGACGGAGGGTCTGTAGGGCATCATTCCTTCTTCAGAGAGCCTGGGCAGCGTGTGCTTAGGGAATAACAAACACAGGATACAAAACTGGTGTCCCATGTTGCCCGTGCAGCAGAAGACCTTCACACGGCCCTGCTGGGAGGCCATTCCAGCGGCCACACAATGGTTCTGACCTGTTCAGTCCCGTACAGCTCATCCAGTGCATCCACTTGGTGTTCCCGGCCAGAACAGGGCTTTGCCCCTGCTGAGGAACAGCGGGAGGAAGCACCTGCATACAGAAGGAAGGTCACTCAAACCTCAGGCATCCCCTTTCATCCCACAAGGAGCAAACAGAAATAAGAAGGCTCAGGTCTTAAGCTTTACAGACTTTTCTAAATCCTCACCCCAGTGCCTCGCCCTGGGGCAAAATTACTTTTAAAGCTTCATCTTCTGAGAAAGAAACACCAGTTATTGTAAGAGGGAGCAAAGGAGTACGGGATTACCCACTCATGACCATGTCTAGCGACTGTAGGAGTAGGCTGATGAAATCTGGAGATGGGGAAGGGATGAAAGAAGAGAGCAGGATGGTGCCCTAAAACTTGGCAACACTGGGTCTGTTCGAAGTTCTCAACCTACTGCAGTATTGCTGCGGAGCACTGGAACAATACCATTCATGCTATAAATCAAGTTCAGTTCAGACTAGAAAAGCTCTTCATCTATTTCACAGATGGATATAGTACAAGGACATGGAAAAATAAAAGAAGCAAAGTCTCTGCATTTTGTTAGTACCTAGTCCTGTAATCAAAGACAGGAAAGCTTTTACTGCGTACTACTCTGCTTTTTCATGAAAAAGGTATTTCAGTGAGATGCCCAAAGATATAATAAGAAATATCACCAAATACAGAATAAATCAGTCAGTTGTTCTTCTCATAATTAAAGCACTATACAGAAAATACAGCTAAGTGTTCCTACCAATATGCACAATTCAAAATCAACAGCATTCAAACATCTTCAGAAAGATGAAATATATGAAAATACAGATATGAAATCACACCAGCTTGAAAAAAAAAAAACAAACACAAAAAGAAGTCTACCTACTGCATGACTCTGGAAACTGAATGTAAAGCTCCCCTTGAGAGAAAGCCAGCTCCCAATCTTCTGAAGCTGTTTTAGCTTAATTGTTTTGAGATGCAAATGTAAACAGTGCAGAGTGACATTCTTCACTTGGGAGAAAAACCAAAACCAAATAATAAACACAGTTGCTGGATCTGAAGCAAGCTGTTCACTGTCCTGAAATAATATAACTTACTTAGACATGTTTTCATGCTGAGAAGCTGGAGAAGCCAAAGTGCTGCTTAAGGGCCATTTGAGACACTTTTGCACCTAATGAGGCCAGCATATTTTATGCAAGATAGTGTTATTTTCTTTTTTCCAAGCATCCCTACATGGAAACTGACAGCAACTTCTGAAATACCACAGCCTGTGTATTATCACCCAAATAAATCATTGCATTTCTGGGGGAAAAACAGGTCCTGGAACAGGAATAAAGGAAAAACAAATCCAAAAGCCAAAAGCATATAGGAACTAAGTGAAAAGTTAAAGTTTTTATTCCCTTGATGCCAGAAAGCATTAATCCTGATACTAATTTGAAGACTTCCATGAACTAATACTAAACATACCTATTCTAATATTTTTAAAGTTCATTGTTAATGAAACCTGACCACTAACTCTAGCAAGATTCTCTCAGAAGTCAAGCTTACTATTTTTCACATCACCTGAAACATGGTCTTCTGTCCTTAACAGGCTCTTTCTGAAGAAACAGTATGTTAGCATTCATTACTGTAACCAATTGATGTATATTTTATTTGTGGTTTTAAAGTTTTCAACCACTTTTCTTTGATGCAATGCATAATCAGTAGTAATTAAAAGACTACCTTAAAAAAATGAAGCCTCTGAACAAATTTTGTGATAAACCATCAAAAGAGTGGAGATTGAAGTAAAGGCCTGAAGGTAAGAAACAAACTAAACTTGAAATGACTTAGGTCTCTAAGAAACATGGCAGGAGTGGGGGAAATCTCTACCATTAACAGCACTGGAAAGCTTAATCAAAAAAGAGTATCAGACACAGCTTGTTTACCTGGATGTAGAATTAAACCAATGGGTACTGTCATTCTTGCACCAAAATAACTTGGAACTTTTATGTTTTGTTACTGAAAACGGTTCAACTGTAAAGTTACGCTTCACAGCTCAAGGCAAAATGATCCCACAGGATCCTTAAAGGAAAAGCAGTGTATTTTGCTTCACTACCACTGACTTGCGGTCCATGGTGGGCTTAAAATCCTTCTTTGAATGAATCCTTGGAAAGTAACTAAGAGAAGAAGGCATGCTGGTAGCAGGCTAGAACCCATGGTACACACAGGCCATACTTCTACTAAGAAATGTATAGTTGTTCACAAAAGCCAGTAGGCTGCAGAATGCTTCTGCAGGCCATTTTCTTTCCTTAGTAATGGGAATGTTGCATGGGTACCTTATGCTTTAGAATAAACATGCATGAATCATTTATCTAATTTTTCTATTACACTTAACGCCAAATTTATGTAAATATGGATTACTAATGAATGACTAGAAGCTAGAAAAGACAAGCTTTACTATTTTTACTTAGTAGATTAAAACAGTTGCCAATCTGCAGGCGGAAAAGTTTACAGCAATTCCTGTTCACTTTATTTAAAAATTAACATTATAATTTCAAACCTTTTGAGAGTCAATTGCCTCCAAACACACTCTTACATCATTTCAAAGCTCAGATCCTTGAGCTTTAATAAAAAAATACTTGAGTGTATTCTTGCAGGCAAAAAATTCTGCTGAAAACTCTTTCAGAAATGTTTGAACAAGCACTGATGAAATGGTAGCAAAAAGTTCACAGAGCCAGGCTGGCAGTCACAGAAGCAGTTTTACCAGTGTTCCATGAAATTCAGCTTCAGACAACAGACCCCTGCATAGTTCAGACTTTTTTAAAACAGACAGGAGCAGATCTGTCGGAGAGTGTGGGAAGCCTGCCAACCCTCAAAATCAACAGTATGGCTGGGAAAGGGAGTCTGAATTACTGCAACACCTGAAACCAAAAATGTACAGCTCATAAATGGTTCTGAACACATCTAAATTAAGAGTAATATAGGTGCTCAATCCTCACTCGTGTTTCCTATGTGAATCAGTCAGAAATGCTACTACAGCTCCTTGGAGCAATCAAATACAGTAAGTACTTTTTTCACTGGAAAACAGAAGATACAGAAAAAAATTCTTGCGTAGTACAAATATAAAAGGCTGCCTTCTGAATTCAGCTACTATTAACACTTGCACCTGGTGGTTACATAATTAAATACAGAAAACAACAATTGTACCCTAAGAGAAACTTAATTAGATTAGGCATGTAGTAACAAATGCAAAATTACCATCATTAGTATGTCAGTGTACTACAAATGGAAACGCTTAAATGCCAAGCCCACAGCTCCCATGTCTGATTTATTCCCACAGATGAGGAGGAGACAGCGATTTGCTCCCTTTTGTTATTTCACGACAACTGCATCCAGGTGAGATTTACCCACAAAGGTGCAGGCAGAAGTACGGCTGGCATCTCTTTTACCAGAAATTCAGGTGCACTGCTGTTGACAGATGTTTTGTGCTACAAAAGCAAAACCGGATTGGACAGTGTGAAACAAACTAATGAGTCTACAAAGCTCCTGTGTGTCCTGATCCTTTCACAGGCACCTGCTTTGCTCACAGATGAGGCACTGAATGAAAGGACAGCTTCTCCCCCAGCTGAAAGCAACAGGAATCCTTTAATTTCAGGCTTAAAGCTGTAACAACAACCAAAAAAATATAAATTAAGATTTCGGGGGAAATGTTTCAATGGCATGGTGGCATAGACAGTGATGCACTTGAACAGACTGCCTATGAAAGCTGCAAAGTAGCAATCAAGAAGACAAGGAGGAGTTTGAGAACGATCCACCAAGAGTGACCTAGGCAAAAGTGATACTTTCTAAACTAGTCTTGCTTTCCCCTGATCATATATACAATCTTTTAAAATAGCTGGAATACCCTTTCCCAGACATGCTGAAGGATCAGCAGCTGTGACGCCTGCGTGCAGAGTCACATGAGGGAAAGGAATGATCTCCATGGTTATAATCAAACAAGTACTTTTCCAATTGTCCTCTACCACCTTAGGGGGGACTGTACTCACAAATCTTCAGATCCTACCACCATGACAGGTCAGACTCACTATGACCAAAGACAACCATGAATGTCACATACTTGGGATCCCAAAGGTTCTATTTCAAATCAAATGGACACCCCCCTGCAAGTTTGTAGTTCTCTACATGCTAAGATACTCCCAATTTGTCAGGAATTACTGTGAGCTTAAAATGGGTATTTAAATGCTTTGTATATTTAATCAACTTTCCTCAATTATTAAACTACAAATATTCTGCGAGTTTTAGGGCATTAATTTGCCCTAAGAATCTCTTAGAGACCACAGCAGCCTTCCTGGATAGTTCATGCCTGTGAATAATTTAAACATTACGACTGGAATTGTAAAGCCAAACAAGTCTTGCTCGCAGTGTCTCCCCTGGCAGGACAGATATTTAACTAAATCTAGCACCTAAAGCTACGAATTATTTAAGCAGCTTTTTGGTAAGAGCTCCAGAGGAGACCTGATCCAACTTGTTCAATAAGAACTATTAGGATTTAAATAACATAAATGAGAAAAACACCTGACTAAGAATTCAGGTTGTTTTTAGAAAAGTACAGCCATATCCTTATCCTGTCATCAGGTGAGCATGAACTCTGCCATACTTGTGCTGCAATATTAAAATTTGCAATTCCTCCTCCCAAAAGGTAAAAAGCCTTCCCTTTATTAAGAAAACCCAGAGAAGCACTAGGCAAAGTTGTGGGCTGACATTAAACTTTACCATGTAGTCAAGCAATAAAAATTTGAAAATTTAAAAAGAAAGAAGTCTGGTTTTTGACCTTTTTAAGGAAAATCAAGGTATTATGGGGCATAGGTAAGATTGTTTCTGGAGAAAACTACAGATACATAAGGGTACCCAGCTGTGCAGCCATGAAACATATTTTTCCTGATTAAATAAGGAACTATAGCAACCAAGGGTACCCTGGCCTTATATATGCTGTAATAATGAGACATAATGAAGGGTCTTCTGGGAGCTCTCCCACTACCTCTAAAATTTTATAGCATCAAATTTAGGAACTAATTTTGAAAAAGAGAGAATCCTATTTAATATTTGATGTGAATTGGTACTTCTTTCCTTTATAATGAAACAATTTCCTCTAAACATCCACATTCTTTATGGTAAAAAAAAAAAAATCAACTGCTCCTGCTGAATCAAGTCTCAAAGGGAAAGATAATAATATCTCATATGAACTTTACAGTATTTGCTTAGTATATCTTATTTGCAGATCTCATCTTATTTGAATAATCATATGTTTGCAATTTCCCAGCTCCTGATGAAAAACTGACCTGTCATCAGAGCAAATTTCCTTCAAAACTCACACATGACTGTTATCTGTACCTGGTATTATTAAGAATATCCCTTTTCTTGAGACTCGTTCCACCAGTTATCTACGTATAAACTTACACATGTAAGAGCTCTCGTCTTATTTCATGGTGAGGACATGCGACTTTTCCTTGCTGTAAAAAATGACTTGAAATAATTGTCTGATTAATCTTCCAATTTGTTGTCCAGCTGCCATTTCAAGGGAAAAGTTTTCTGCTTCATCTTTTGTTCCCTGCGAGGGCAGGCAGTCCTGCCTGCAGCGCTAATTGCTTGTAAACCCAGAGAAGGGGTGAAATTCCACCGCAGCTGGCTTATATCTGGATTGAACAGAGGCCCCATCCTCGGACAAATAATCCCCATGGAGAAATTACTGCCCAGTCATCAAGGGTGAAGAAATACAAAGAAGGTAGTAGCACCAGGGGTTTTATCCTTTTACAGCAACAATACCACCTTCATTCCAAAAGCCATGGAACAGCAGACAGGGTGACCACTGTGGTACAGCTGGACTGGATTAAACATTTTAAATCAAAATTGTGATGCAAAGATAAACAAAGATGACAAACACAACTGTAGGCTTTTGTAAACTTTTCCTTCACTTGCAGCAGCTCTGAAATTGGCAGTTCTCTTTCATTTGCCTGAGTAATGAACTCATTTGGCCTGACAAATTACTGCCTGCTCAGAACACTTTTCCCTTCATCCCAGCACAAACTGGAGAAAGGAAGGAGAAGTTGCACTACCTGCATTTAGAGGCTGATGATGTGATTGAAGATGAGAGGGACTGGTGACTAAAGTTGTGATTAGGACATGGCACAAGAATAAAGCTGGCAACGAAAGGGCACAGTGATGCAAATTCACAGAGAGAGAATCTGGGAAATTGGCCTGGGACTCAAACGAAACCATTTCCCAGTAAAGAAACGGGATGGTGAGCCAGGAGCAGAGAGGAACTGTGACTGGCTAGACATGCAGACTTGTTTTTAGAAGTGAACATTAAGGTAAAAAGTTAGAAAGGGGACACTCAATTCCTGCACCCCGAATGCTTGAGAACACAGTCTCACATTACCATCTGCCCAGCAGTAGAGGAAGCTGTCACTCATCTCTTCCCCTCCACACTTGTTTCCACACCCATCACTCCTCTCTCAATCAGCTCGCTGCTCCTTAATCACATCAAAGCACCTTTTTAAGATCACAGTTTGAAATTGTCTGAAGTAAAAATGCTCCCTAAACCCAATTCCTCTTTAATATGTAAATTTAGGCCTGCAGTCTTTGGAATGGATGAGAATAAGGGAGTAGTAAACTGTAAAATGCAGGTAGTGGCACTGGGAGCAAGAAGTAAAGACGAAGGTGGGAATCTCAAGGTGCATTTCAACCTGATGATTCATAATCTGGTGTTACATCCTAAACTGATATAGAAGTTCCAGTCTGAAGAATCACTTGGAATTTATCAGACCTACTTTTCGAAAACAAAAGGACGTCCATTTCTTTAAATAAATCGGCCCCCTGGTATATAGCCTGGGCCTTAAAATCAGAATTTTGTCGTTAATCTCTGGGTTTGTTTTTTTTCCTTCTTCTTTTGGTGAAGGTAACACCATTGTTTTGGGGAAGACAAACAAACTACCTATGAAATCTTTAATTTACTTATGAAATCATACACCAAACTGGTAAGTACCATAACAAATACCAGACTTGAAGTACTCAACAAGTAAACCCTGGGTTTGCTATGAGCAAGGAGGGTGACTGAGATGATGTTCCAGCTGGAAGAACAGTGAAGTTGTACAGTTAGAGGCAATATCACATCCATACACACATGCATAGAGACTGCGAGCCTCCAGGCAACTTGAATTTTGGCACTTCCTAACTTTAAGTACTTGGATTTGCACCGTAATAACATTCTTTTAACATTGTGTGTGTATAATGTGCTCATAGATCACTCAGCCAAGACATAATTGATTTAATCAACCACATTTGTGAATTATTTGTGATGCTTACCCGAGTTTGCTAAGTTGCAGCCCTGCCCAATAAAAATTAAAGCAGATGCCTCTGTGAAGCCCAGAGAAACAAGCTGATAATGTAAAAGGAACAGACTGAACTGTAACAGAAGTGTGACAAAAAATATTTTGTTCTTTGCTACTGTATATGTAGCCAAAACTACAACACTACAGATCTGCCAGTCCAAATGGCAAAACCATCATTTTGAATTTTAAAAAGAAAATAATCTTTAAAAGAAACTTGAATTATAAACCCTACGCATTACAAGGAATTTACATAAGAACAAGGAAAAATATCTAGATTAGGTGACTTTGTAAAGAAAAAAACCCAACTGTTCTACACATAATCATAAGGCAGCATTTTTTGTAGGAGAATCACTGAAATTCTTCAGCTGTTGAAAGAGGCTAGATTTGATTGATAAAAAAATTAGATCTTTTCTTAATCCAAAGACTTTTTTGTCACCAAATATTTTAAAACGCTTTGTTATTAATACTATACAAATTAAATTAGAAAAAAACAGTGTTTCTCTAACTTAATGAAGAAAAGGCCCAAGTAAGACCAGTGAATTCTGTGTATTTAGAATTATTAGCAGTGGTAGCCTCAAATGCATCACATTTGTTCTATATACAGATTTCATCCCCTCAGTGAAGAACTGTTTATCTAGCAGTACTTATTTCCAGTTGGTAGACCTGCCATTCCCTTAGAGAATTTGCTGTATCACCAATTAAGGTCTAATTGTCAGAAAGTTGCTCTCAGTAGAGTATGTTTTCCCTTTCTCCAAACATCATCCTGTTTCCACCAATGACACTCACACAAAAATTAAAATTCCTCTTCCTTCAAAATAGGAATCAAAATTCCTATCTGCAAAACTGATCTAGGTGTTTGCATTTTTGCTTTGCCTTCCGAGAGCTGATTTCTGCTCTTTTCTACATGGACCTTTTGCAAAACATATGGTTTCCTAGTCTCATTTTCCAACTGGAAACTGGAGAAAACATCTCTGTTCACAAAGTAATTAGGTCTGTGGAGTATTTAGACTCTGTGTTAATAATGCTCATAGAAACAAGGTTTACCATGTGTTTTCTTTAATATCAACGCCATCTTCAGCAGTTACTGGCCCTGATTACTTCACCTCTCGGGTTACTGTTTCCCCACTACATTTGGTTTTAAAAATGAAGTCTAAATTGTAGGTACAAAGTCATTCAGGCTAAATTTGAAGTCCTAGAAAGGAAAAGGAGGTTTTCATTTCTTTCTTAAATCACAGGAGCTGTCTACTTTGTAGTCTTCCATATGTCATTAGAATGAAAATTAGTAACTTGAAGGTGCATTGCCATCCAATATTATCAATTCAAAAAGATGAGCATCTGCAGACAGACTTGTACATGCAGATCTTCCACTAATGTTTCTTAAAAAGTAGTTCCACAGATGTAAGAGTTTTAATCCTTCATTATCAATCGTGACATTTCATTTTCTGTATTATGCCACAAGTTCATTCCACTTCACACTGCCTGATGCAGGGTTCCTAAAGCCGGAAGGGAGAAAAGCACACTGAAAACAAAGGAGGACAAATCTTTCCAAGACTCAACTATCTTGCTATCTACTCTGCTGGAGATTTTCTTGGCTTTTGAAAAGCTGCATGTTATAATCTGTAAGTGCTTTGCCTAGAAGAAAGAGCTTTGGAAAAATGTGATCAGGAAAGAGTGATTCATAAATGAGTAGTGAAGCTCTGTGGAAAGAGCAGAAAATTTGAAATAGAAGGTGAGAGGTGAATGCAGACCTGATTTCATATTCCTTCACTCTATGCAGCAAGAGGATGAAGCTGTAAACTCTTTCTGTAATATCTGTAATTTCAATACTTGGGTTTTCCTTGGCTCTGTAGTTTAATCCTGGGTTTTATTCAAAATTGTCTTTGAAAATATAGTGACTAAGAAGTAATTGCTTTCATTAGAAACAGAAAGAAGAAACTATTGCAAATTCTTTTCATAACAGGAGGTGGGGAATTAAGGACGGTGACAATCTCCAATCTCTGACCTGTGGGGTCAGTTCATCAGCAGACAGCAGAACAGCGATCTTCTCCCTCCTTCTGGGAGGCATGAGCATTATGTAATGTCCATACTCTCATTTTATTGGACATGTGCACATTCTAAAAGAATAACCAACAAAACTCAGCAAACAGCTGGTGCCATTTTTCTGTGCCTTCACACCTGTACATACATTTGATGTAGAAATTAATGAGTTTGGGGCTTCGAGATACTTTTAAGGAACATTCTACTGATTAAGGACTTCGTTTTGTATTTAGGCATACCAGCATGAAATCTTCAGTAAACAGGTTGATATTCAAAAGTGCCTCTATGTCTACAAGTCAAGTACCTCCATCACTCCTTTATTTCACCTCTATTTCTTTTAATACCCCCTGTAAAAACAGTTAAAACAATTTTAAATGTTTTAAATTGCATTTCACATTTTCCTCCTATTGTAGCCTGGTCCTCCTACAGGACCTCCTTTCCTGGTTCTCCTCAGGACCAGGAAAATGGCTGTAGATCTTACCTCTGAATAACAGATTAAAAAACATCACCACCCCTTGTTTGAGCCTAACAGAACATGTCTTTCCTGCCGTGTTTGCTTCATTCTTACCTCAGCTAAAGGGACACTGTCGAGATTGTTCGGCATGAAACTGAACAACTTTGACAGATGTCCCAATTTACAGATTTTTCTTTAAGGAAACCAACCAAATGCTTAATTTTAAAAACCATCTTCTGCAGACTGGCACATATATGCACTCAAATGCTCAACTCTGTTCTCACTGCAACGTGCAGCGATGTGCGTCACTTCCTGCACTCCCAGCCCGTCTTCCCTTGGCAACTGTGCCCTTCATCTTCAACTGGGGGAGGAGAGCCTCAACAGAAGGTTCCTAAGATGACTGAGCAGCACCTTGTTAAATGAAAAAAATTGCGTTTTCTGCATACAAGACACGGGAGACATACAGGTATTTGTCTGCACAGGGGAAAAGTGTTTAACATTTTTAGAGCACATTGCATTGACGTAACAAACGGACTGTGAATTGCCTCACACATCATGTGAAATCTGCCATTTAGGGAAGGTTTGTGATCTCTCTTCCAGATTTGAAGCTCTGTCCCACAACATGAAACAAAAAGGAAAAAGGAAAGAAATCCATTCCTTACATAACCACCTGCCTTTTCACCTTGGATTTTTATCCAGAGTGCCTCAAATTTTCAATGACCATGAACTCAAGGTCCCAGTCTAAGAAAATTAATGCCCTATTTTTATGCACTTATTTATGTACGCACATGCTAAATCTGACTTTCTGAAGAGACTGCAAGATCAAGTCAAAAACATATATAGTGACATGCATATATATATATATATATATCTGAAAGTCACGTATAGATAGAGAGCAGAAAGTGTGTATGTTCATGCTTTACTTGTGAGTACATAACACTGTAATTACCCCATAATGAAATTAAACAAAATGAGGAGAGTCAGTGCAATGGTCTACCTGAGATAGAAAGAGACCTCACAATTAAGAGGGAGTTCAGGGTGTTGTGGACTCAGCAGTCAGTAACTGATGAGTGAAAAATAAAACATCACTTCCTAATGCCCAATTAAGGCAACACAGCAGCAGCATTACAAGGCTGAGGACAGCAGTGAGTATGACTGGATGGACTAAATCTTAGATTATTTTCATGAACGAAACAGACAGTCATGTTTCTGTATCACCAGCTGGAACAGGAGCACCCCTGTAAAGAATCACAGGCTGAACATGTATTTAAAAAAAAAAAAAAATCAGAAAAACCCAAACTGATCCCATAGCTGTATCAGTTCCTGTAAATAGAAAACATACTTTATTTATTTTTAACTAACTGCTCGGAAAGAGTAATTAGCAGGATACAATTAGGCAACAACTGAGAAATACTTAAAATCAATCCAGAGACTTCCTGTTTATGATCATTACCCATAAGATTGTATAAAAAGACTGGAGAAAGGAAGCTGGCACCCTATTTAGCCAAAGAGCAAAATATATATGATATTTTAACGAAAACAAAAAAGAAACTAGAGTAGAGCACACATTTTAAATACAGCCACAGCAGTTTATGTTAAGGGTCCTTTGAAATACACTGTGCTTATTTATTTACAGAGCTTTCATCATTATATCTCTAGATGCACGACAAAATGAGAAAACCCACTAATATTTTTTTTAAAGCTGAACTAAAACTCCACTGAAATAACAGAGGGCAAAACTAAATATATATACACAGATGAAAGAAAAAAAGAAAGATTGATTTCAAGAATAACTGACCTGTAAAGAAAGACTTTGCTTGCATAGGAAGTTTGAATAAATTCTACAAAAGATGTTAAATTACTAAAAAAATCTATTTGCTTCGATCTGATACAACAAAAAGCTCATGAATAACAAGATTTTGGGCTGGACCAAACACCTTGAAAGGGTTACAGTCTACCCTGAGCTACTGCCCTACCAATGGAACTATTACAGCTGTGCAGAAAAAAATACATAAATATTAACATTTTAATTGGCTGATGCACTGTCACGGTGGGGGAACTTGTGGATACAGCCCTCTCAAAGCCACTCTATTTACAGAGATGAAAAAGAACAGCATGCAAATAGTAAAAGGAGATAAACCACTTTAACAACCCTACAGAATGGCAGCAGCAATCTTCTAGCAAAAAGGGATTAATTAGCAACAAAGGGAAATGGCCATTCACCTTAAATTATCAGTTCTTCCCATGGTCATTATTCACTAGGAAAATCTTTGTACCTCCATAGCCATTATCTAAATACCTAGGCTATGACGATGCAGTGTACAAAGCAACTGAAAGCTTTTGAAGATAGCCGAAATCCCAGATGAAGCACATTTGTTCCATGGAGCCATTTGTTGTGAGCACACCCCAATCTGACAAATGCATTTGACATGATACAAGAACATGCCAACAGACTGACATAAAAAAATACAAAAAAATAACGCTTATTTTCTTGATGAAAGAATCCTGTCAGTGCTCCTTTCCCAAACTCTTTCTTCTCCCTCTTACGGGATGCATTTCATGTTCTGTGTACGTCATGCACAAATTTGAACTTTGGATTTAAACCCCAGCTTTACTTGCATTTGAATTACGTAAATATCAAGCCCAAGCCCTGTGAAATCCAAAACAGAGAGCATCTAGTCCTGGTTTAGGATAAAACAGGCTGGTCTTCTTCCTGTTACACATTTTGAATGGGCGAGTGCAGGGCAGGCCTGGTATTTAAAGTCTGCTGCTGTTATATTGCTACAGGGTGCTCTGCACCTTGTCTCATTTCTGCCTCCAATTTTCTCTCGAACAGCTTTCACTTCTCGGCGTCATTAATATTCATTCGGTAAATTGATGTCAAGTTGCTATTAAGATAGTGCAAAACCCCTTTTCTTTTTCTTTTTTTTTTTTTTTT
>VZTI01004251.1:605912-676578 GCA_013397865.1 Struthidea cinerea
TTTTTTTTTTTTTTTTTTTTTTTTTGCTAGAGATTTAACTATCAGAAGATGGCTGGACATGGCAAGTAATGTACCTAAGACATAGCCGTGAGAATAAAAACTTAATCCCTGGCTAAGGGGAGGGATGTCAAGATATTTGTGTCAGCTGTTCCTTCCTGACACTACTGACTGGATAATCACTGGATTTTTTAGCTCATTAGCTCACAATTAATTGACAAATAGGAAGGGTGGCTTGCAAACAGCAGTTGAAATATTTGAAGGGACACAACTCCAGGAGAAATTCAGTCTGTGGTAATTTCTTTCAGGAGAAAACACTTTTTTTTGTCACTATTATAATGTAACATAGATATAAAAGCAGAAAATACCATATTCAAAATGGAGTCTCTGCAATAAAGTCCAGAGAAACCCAGCTCTCTGCTGTGACCATGAACACAAGCTCCCCATGCCATAAGAATTACTTAAAACTGTGCCTACAAACCGTATCTTGGAAGGGTGGACAGGTAGGTCTGGTCTTCATTTAGGATATGCTAAAATACTTAAGGCTAGATGGGAATTAATTTTTTTCCATGCTTGCAAAAGCCCTTGAAAAAAAACAGTTACATTGGCCAAAAAAAAGAGAGAGACGGAGAGAAACAGAAAAGCAGACAGATCTTCTGGGGCAAACAACTTAAACTGGGTCCAAACAATACTTCCAAGAGTAAGCTGTTCTCTCTCTGAGTTTGTAAGACAACATTACCAGTTTTAAGTACAGAGCTGAAAGAAACTATGCTCGTAATAGGACACACTAAAAGGTGATGTCTCCTTCCCAAATTCTAGCATAGGCAAACAAATCTAATGGGGGGAAAAAATCCAAAATTAAAAACACCATCAATTTAAGGTCAAAGAAATCAAGCCAATGCAGAAATCAGCATGCAACAAGAACGTGATTACAGTCAGCAAGTCAAGTACAGGAAAAATGAACCATGAGGAAAACAACTGAATACTATGTGGGAACAGCGGGGCACAATACCCAAAAAAATCCCACACACTACCCAAAGCCACAAGGGAGGACAAACCTCAGCTCTTGCTCACTTTGCTTGAACAAAGTACGTAAAATCACATGCTTTCACTCCTTGACATAAATGTAAAAGAGTGTAAAGAAAAAGACTGCCATGCAAAATAGGGCACTTTGATTTCTCAAGTCAAAATTTCACAACACATTTTTAAAAGAGTTTACTTTTTCTCAAAATCCCAAGTGGTTTTTTTCACTCCCTCCAAATGCAGGTAATTTTCTTAAAACTTTTCACCTTTGCACTGTTGAACATAATGGGACGAATAATACATAATGCACAAATAAGTCATAATGCTCCATGCAAGTTATTAGCAGTCAGATGCTGAATGCGTGATAAATCTAGACCTGAAAGTGAAATATGGCTCCTAATTAAAAATCAATTATTAAAAACAGTAAAGAATGAAAAAGAAAAAAGGCTCACTCACCAAACTCATAATGAAATCCTGGAAACTTCAGAGTTATTTGAAAAGCAGAAAGAAACCTTCAACATCTATATTTAACTAAGGTATCCATTGTGGGTTTCTTGATTTTAGGATTAAACAGTTCTGTGAAAAATTGTTTCTGGTATCTTTTGTGCTTTTATCTCTTCATTCCAAATGGTCATGAAAATGAACAGATGGCATTTAAATGGGGAATGCAAGAACAAATCATTACTCTGGCTCTGGGAAATCGAAGTACAGGGATGCCCTGATGTGGCTCTGAGGTGACGAAGGGATGATAAGCAGCCACCCAAAACCACCAGCCCCTGAAACTGCAAGCGAGTGCATGATGTTCACCCACAATTGGGGTTGTCCATTGGGTTTCTTAGCAGGTCTCTTCCAGAAAACAGTTTGAACACTCAGAGAAAGTAATTTGCAAACATTAGATCAGGATGTGGAAATAACAATTTCAAATTAATTTGTGTTTAGTTCTGAAAAGATTTCGAACACAGAACAGCTCAAAAGAAGCTCAAAATCACAACACCTGTTGCACAAGCTTGGACAAGCGGAAATTTCCAGTTTTCATTTTCTGTAAAACTAAGACATGTATTCATACCTGCAGCAGTGACAGAGAGATTAAATTAATGAGCACTACCAAGGAGATCTGAATCCCATTATTGGACAAACTACACTGGTATTATGCATTATCATAAATATTCAGCATCTGCAATCAAAAGAAGGCTTTGGTGTTTACGTATATAATAAAGTTTTAATAATTCACTATCAATATTTCACGCAGAGTGCTACTGTCACTTCCTTCTGGATAAAATAAAAAATACACCCAAGAATTTTAAATCCACAACCATTCCACTGGGAACGAAAAAATTCCTTCTACAGAGAAATGCCTGTGGTGAGTAACAAGCCATTTTTCCAAAAGCCAGGGGCTCCAGGCTCCATCTGCCCGTGGCTGGCCAGGGCTGCCTCCATCTTGTGTACCCCTGAGCAGGCTCCAGCCTGCAGACCCCACACACCTTTCCCTTCTCCAAAATATGCACCCTGTGGTGCCTGCCCAAAATGCACAGCATTTCATTGGCAATGAAATTCTCAGGATTTTTCTTCAGAAAACTTGGAGTTTCCACCAAGCGAGTGTGCTCTGAGGACATCAGCTGCCCTACCCATGGGTGGCTGATGGCACCTCCACAAATGCCGCCCCTCAGCCATGAGCAGTCACCCTCTAAGCCATAAAACCGTCAGATTTGGTATTTTACCTGTACCACAAGCAAGAGGGTACATTGTTATCCTTCCACCAGAGATTAAAGGATGTGGGATTGGGATTCTGGCCATGGGGGCTGCAGCAGCCCGTGCCTGGAAGAACCCCCCTGCATGCCCAAACTCAACCTGCCACAGCAGCTTCCCCACAGCCCTGAAGACACTGATTTTTAAAATGGCAGTAAAAGCCCCAAAGGATGTCAGGTCAAGAGCAGGGAGGGAGGGAAGAAGGGAGGAAAGGAGGGAGGAGAAGAAGAGAAGGGGCAGCAGCACTAGCCTCTTGGGCTGCCATCACCTCAGCCTGCCATGAGGGGAGAGAACGTATTTTTAATTGCCACTTCTAACACGTAAAATACAAGCAAAATCCCAACTTGACCCACAGCACAGGCTCATCCCATCTGCTGCAGAGGGAGAGCCCCATTATCAAGGGCCACACTGAACAGACATCAACTTCAGAAGTACAGTCCAGCTGAATAAATAACATGGAAAGTTAATAGCCAAATCCTTTCAGCAGCAGCAGTGCTCTGGGAACCTGATTGGAATTTGAACATTGGCATTGATTTATATTTTTTTTTTCGATGTTACCAGCTGGGAGCAAGTGCTGGAGAGGAGGTACAGGAACAGCTCTGCAGGAACAGGAACAGCTAGCGAAGGATTACCTCCTACAGGATTATCTTTTAAACAAAGAAAAATTTGGTATACTGCAAACAACTAACTCAAATCAAAAGAAACAGATTAATCCAACAGGATTAACAGGTAAGGCTGCCCTGTACTTTAATGTCCAGACACATAGCTGAGGAACATGAATGGTTTTATTTAGATGATTTTATTTAGTTGTCAAGCACCTTTTCATAGTCCAAAATGAGAGCTGCCAGTTCAGTTAAAACAAAAGCTTTGTCAACTTATCCTGCAGCCTCACAAGCAACAGAGATCTCCTGTCTTTCTACAGAGCCCTTTCCTTTACCCTTACATATGTAAGCTCTGATCATCAAGTTCTTTTAACTCCCGCCAGGAAGGAAGATTAGTTGTTGCCTGTACCGCTCCTGCGCTGTGAAATTTCCAGAACTGAGCTCTTTTACTTCCCTCTGGGTGGCAGGGGAAGTCACTGCAAACTGAGATCAAGCTCTTTATGGGTTCATCTTTCCTGAATTGTTACCTCTCATGCAGATTTTACAGCCACGGCACTACAGTAATACCAAAAGTAAAATAGCATCACTATATACTAAAATAAAACAGCATCCATGTACTTGGAAGCAAAACAATGACATGTACTTGAGCATCCCTGCCTTACCAGTAGACATCTTAGTGGCATCTCTGACCTAAGATTTGTATTGAAATCTACTTGACTATTCTGGCAAACAGAATAAGGTAAGCAACCGAGTTTAAACCATAAAAATGTTTTTTTTTAAAGAAGTACAAAGATAAAGCCCCACTCATTTACTAAAATTGCTTTTTACTGTATTTTAGTATTACAACATTTCTTTTAAGATTGTTTATTAATCAGACATTTGAGATTCCCCTGGGGTAAATTAAAAAGCCTTAATACTTAAAAACACAACACAGCATAAGGCAGTTAAGTTCCTTTATGTTTTAGGCAGCCTCATTTACGTGTCAGCCCCTACTCTGAGCCGGAGTTGAAACCGAGTTCAGCAGCAGTCGCAAACCTTTCCTCTTGATGATACGAAAGATTATCGACTTTGGTGAATTTTCCCATCTAAAAAAATTTATATTTCCAACTTTTGAACTTACCACATATTCTTTTATAACCAACTAACCTCCGCATTGGTCCAGCACATACTTCATGTTTACTTAAGAATGAATTAAGCATTAAGCAAAGACTCACCTCCTCCACCTCCAAGAAGGCTGGAATTAGCTGCAAGAAAAACAAAAAGGGAATTGTGAGCATTGAGCTTCCTAAATATACATGGAACCAAAACAGAAGATGTGTCACAAGAGATTTTCCATTGTTTCAGTAACTTGCTACTCTTCCCTTACCCAAGAACATTTAATGCAAAAACAATCACTTACTTTAAATTGCAATCACAATCTTTACCTTTGCAATATCTTTGAAAATGCAAGCTAATAAAAAAAACAATAATACAATTACTAAAGCTAATGCATTGAATAGGTTATGAAATTACAATCATGCATTTATAATTCTATAAACCCTATACCTTTGTGCTTACCAAATTAATTAAAAATTTTCATTGCAGAGAAACTTGAATAGACTTTGATGCAACTTCTGATTATCCCTCCTTGTTTTCTATGCCATGGGACCTTTGGAGATAACGATGAGAAATCCTGGCCCCATTGATGTAAAAGGGTTTGTGCAATTGAGCTGGGATTTCCCTGGGCAGGCTTAATTGACTCAGCATTGTGACCATCCAGCTACCCAGGCCAGAACGTGATAAATCACTTATGGAAAGCAATTTTCAGAGCATGGTGATACAAGATGGTCCTTCAAATTAAGCTAGCACAATTGGAGTCATGCCAAATATTTTCCTTTCACTGCCTAGGCGGAAACAGAAGGAATGCCGAAGCTTCTAAACCTCTCCTTTAGATGTGCGGGAAACAAATCCCTGTTGTATCAGAATATAGATAAAACAAAGAGCATAAAGGAGAGCCACAGGTATTTCTTATTGTTTCCTGATGAGTAAAGAACAGATACCTCAAATCATGCCCTGCTCCAGGACAAGGGTATATAGCAAGATACACAGAATAAATTAGGTATTTTCTATATGTTATTGTTTACATGATTTTTCCTCTGCTTCCTCAGTTGAAGTCTGTAAAGAGCAAATTCCCTGCTGTTGGGTTTTTTTTCATCACTTTCTTCAGACTTTTATATAAAATTGACAATTACCTTTGTTTTCTTCTTTATCAGATATTCTACAAACACCTTTGACTTCATATCCATTTTCAGCTCAAACATTTGCAGCCAGCTTTCCCTGACACTGCAGTAAAACTGCCTTCATCAGAAAGCCAGATTTGCCATCAAAGTACCACTGCCAAGATCTGTGATTTTTAAAAGTACCTCTACATTACTCAAAATGAAATGTTCGTTAAAGAAAAAAATACGCAGCTTTATATCCAGCACAGCTGACCATATCAAATCAAAGCAAACTAATTAAGTTACTCATCCTAGAATTAGGTGTCCGACAGTCACTGAGGAATCATTGAAACCAAGACCTAGAGAGATGTTCTCGTGCATTTTTCTCATCCAAGTCTGGTTCTAGTACCCTAGAATTTTAGATGAAGGAAAATGGGGCAAAAAATCCTTGTTTCTGAAAAAAAGTAATTTGAAGCCATTTACAAAGAAGTGCTTGTTTGGAGACACAGAAAGGTTGGAGCAACAGGCACAGAATGGAAAACTTTAAAAAATAACAACACAATTATCTATATGTGATGAACATCTCTTGGCTATCCTCTCTAAAGTGCCAGCAGGGAACAAATACTGCCATGCATATATTGCATTTGACAAAGACATAATGGTTTTAATAATAAATGTGGGCAGACATGTTGCAAAGAATGTAAATCTTGCTATATTTACCTATTCTTGCCCTGACTGAAATTCACTATTAAACAAAGAAACAAATCAAAACCAGCCTCACGTATTTTTACAGCAGCTTCCAAAGACCTCCTGTAACAGGTAACATCACTTTCCCTGCACTAAAAAGTACTTATCTGCTATAGAAATCAGCAGAGTTCTTATCAGAAGGAACTAAAAGGAACAAAGTGTCATCTACTGCCACGAGCCTGCTATTCCAGCTTATTTTTTTGGCACTGTAGAATACACCTACAATTAAACTATTCTAATCCTTACATGAGTCACATTCTAGGATTTCAGTTATTATGTTTGAGAGACTTGAGACACACAGCTAAAACCTCTTACCAAAGTTCCCACTGCTAAAAAAGTTTCTTTGAATACCCAGCCAACATCCCATTGCAAACTTTCATTCAATGGCTTCTCAGAGAATTATGTTTCTCTCATTAAGTTTTCCTGACAATGTTCATCTTTGCAATACTTTCCAAAACCTTCTTAATAACATATAATATAAGTCAGCACCACACACTTCTCTATGGAAACAGTAAAAACAGTTCAAATGGATTTTTGGCTGCAACGCATCTACTACAGCTATTGAAAATGCAGTAATAATTCACAGGCACTCTTTTTTTAAAAATTTTTGCTTGCATAATAGAAGGAAAACCAAACCATTTTCCTGTGATTCCAGGAAAGAACAAGACTGATTTATATTTAATTTCTTTTCTAGAAAGATAACGTGTCAAAAAGCAAGAACTTTTATTTTCAGATTTTTCAGACTCTCCCTGAAAGGTTCAATAAAACACACGTCTCTTTCCATATTTGGGAAAGTCTTACCACTACAGAAGTAACTTGTCACTTAGCACCTAATGAATAGTCTCCCACCCAGAGGTCAGCACAGCCCCATGGCTGCAATCACATTGTATTATGTTGGAGCAAGCATGGCCTCTCTTCTCAGTCCCTCTGTGTTTATCTGCAGCTCCTGTCCATCAGTGCTCCCAAACCAACAAGTCTTGGAAAACACTTTGGAAGCTGCTCCTGCTGTAGAGGTTCAACTACAGGTAGCTACCTGTATGAGCAACCAACAGAAGTTCCCAGGAAGTTTTCAGTCTCCAAACTTGACGCAGTCTGCACTGCCCCGCAGGTTACAGCACTGCAACTCCTCTCACGCAGGGCATGCCCAGCCTTAGGTAGAACACCTTACACCATGTGCCCAGAGAAGCTGTGGATGTCCCGTCCCTGGCAATGGTCCAGGCTGGGCTGGATGGGGCTCTGAGCAAGCTGATCTAGTGGAAGGTGTCCCTGCCCAATGCAGGACAGCTGGAATGGGATGATCTTTAAGGTCCCTTCCAAGCCAAACCACTCTATGTTTCTATGATTTTATGACTGCAGATTGTAAATCCATCTTGACTAACCCCTTGTTCCTATTTCTCTTTTCCAGAGCTGCATAAGATTCTCAAGTCATAGGAGACGTGGGGTGGGAGGAAACAGGAAGACTCAATTGCTACCAAGTTACCGGCAAAGAACAATTAAAGAAAGCAAACAAGAGCAAGAGGGGCTCCAAAGAAACATGAGGTAAAGGCTTCTTGCACCTCATTTCATTCCCCATATCACCCTTTCAAACTGACCTGCCCAACCTCTCGGAAACTGCCTCCTTCTTAGGCAATTTCCACAATAGATTCCTGGGCATTAACTCTAAAAATCTACTCACAATACAAACTTGAAATATTATTTTAATATATACACAGAGCATCAGGCAGCCAGCAGACTACAGACTGCCGTGCCAGACTAAACTACAACACACACTGATAGAGCCCCATCCAAACCATCATTGGCGATGGCCCTCAAGAGGCAGCAGAGGTGAGAGCTCATCTAATTTTAAATATTGTTGCCTACACCAGTAACATAGGCTTCAACAAAAAAAAAAGGAAAAAAANAAAGGAAAAAAAAAAAAAAGGGAAAAAAAAAAAAAAAAAAAAGGCACCATATCTGGGGACCAGTTCCAGTTCCTGTGGTGTCCTTTAAATAGTGGCTTCACAATGACACAAAGCACAGCACTAGAGATGCTGTGCATCACCACTGTTTTAAAAGGAGACTTGAATGCTGTATTTTGAGAGACAGATCTCATCTTCACAGTCTGTCTCAGTACAGTGAACAGAAATACATCTAGAAGTGATAAGGTGGCTTTCAGCCCTTTAGCTCTGGGTTTCTTTTTAACAGGGACATTAGAACCATTTGCAGAAAAAGTGTTTCCACAAAGTTCGGGCTCATCTCTAAGAAAAAATCCACTCTAAAAAAAATCACTTCAATGAAAGAACAGTATCTAATCACTGAGGATAATGATTTAGCCCTTAATGATATGTTTGAAAATTCAGTATTTCAAATAACTTAAAACCTCAATGGACTAGATATATGCTTTTTAACAGCACCAGGACAGCCCTACTGAAGAAACCCAGTGAACACTGGTCTGCTGTACCCCAAGAATTCAACTCTTGCTTTGAGAAACAAAGTTCTTTTCAAAAAACTAGTGTGGGGAGAGAAGGGAAGAAAAAGAAAAAGAAAAAGAAAAAGAAAAAGAAAAAGAAAAAGAAAAAGAAAAAGAAAAAGAAAAAGAAAAAGAAAAAAAGAAAAAGAAAAAGAAAAAGAAAAAGAAAAAGAAAAAGAAAAAGAAAAAGAAAAAGAAAAAGAAAAAGAAAAAGAAAAAGAAAAAGAAAAAGAAAAAAAGAAAAAGAGAAAAAGAGAAAAAGAGAAAGAAAAAAAGAAAAAGAAAAAGAGAAAAAGAAAAAGAAAAAAGAGAAAAAGGAAAAGAAAAAGAAAAATAAAAAAGAGAAAAAGGAAAAGACCTGGAAGGAAAGAATTTGAAGTAAGCTTAGTTGCTCATTATGGAATACCCACAATGAAAGCTCAGGTTACTAAAATGTAACATGTACATGTTACATGTAGAATGTACAAATTTTAATAATGAATGTACCAGCACATTTCACAAATAAGAACTGGACATGAATGTTTTAAATCTCAGCCTCCTTAATGAGGTATGTTGTATTGCTTTCCAACACTTTTTTGACTGAAAAAGCAGACCAGAAACTCTGGTGTGGTATTAATACTTTCCTCACTGTTCTCTTTTACATCAACATTCTTGCCAAACTATAAGGTTATTTGAAATATTGAGGAAAGCAACTGAATGCTGAAGAAGTTCACCTCAAATAAAACTGAAAATCTTCCTGCGCTGCTAGCCAGAACATACAAAAAGGGAAGAAGGATGTATGTACAGGTTGACTGAACAGGCATTTGCAGGCACAGAATTATTTTTTCTGCTGTCAGTTCTGAGGAATTTACAGAACAGGAAAGATGTGAATAGCAATCTTTGCGATGTCTCTGGAGATAACACACTTTTAGCTTTGTTAACAACATAGCTGAATAACTCTGGTTACTTTTTGTTGGCATATACTCATCTGACAACAATTTAAGAACATAAATTCTTCTGGGAGTATGTCTTTGTCAAGTATTAATGGCACTAGTAACTTAAATTGACATCTATGTCATGCAGCCATGCATCTGTCAGTATAATAAAAATATACTTTTAAAAGATTAGTTGATATTGTCTGACTTTGGCAGCAGATGTTTGAGCTTATTTTGATGTAAAAAAGATTGAATATTTTTGTCAATACTTTCTAATTGTGAAATTTATTCAAGGAGACATCTTTATAACTGGCAGTATTGTAAGATGCAAGACATTCTATTGCCTCAGACACCATTTTTATTCATCAATAAAACATCATAAGAGGCAGCTGGTGAGCAGAGTACCAGTAATTTATGGAATGGGAAGCAACATTTCTTCTACGTGTTTTGTGAGACAGCCTTACCTGTCACTGCATTTTGTTTCATCTTCTCTCAAGAAACCAGAGAGAACAAAGAGGAATGAGATAACAACTGTACCTTGTACATCCAAAAATGTTATTGTGAGATGTGTTTGGGTGCCTTAAAGTAAAAAGCTTTAGGCTTGAAGATCATGAAGTCATTTTGCAGCAGGTATAGTAACTAAAACACAGTCACCACTCTATTTAAAATGCTTCCCTGCATACAAAGCCACAGCAATCAGGAGAGGTAAAATAACATTATAACAACAGACTGGGCCACATTGGCAAAGTTATGTCAGTGGCTAATGATGCAATGCTAAGTCTACTGGAAATTAGAAAAGCACTAGGCCTACAAAAAAAGATTTGACTTAAACCACTTATGTAACCATACCCCAGAAACAGCTCCAGAATATGGACGGAACAATTTACAGAAGATTTCTACAAACAAGTTGCTCCTCTCCAGGTTTGCTTACTTTTAATGTGTGATCAAGAGCACATCATGCTCTCAATACACACTCAAAAGACCTAAGCTTCATGTGCTAAAAAATCTCCTCTTCTGCCCATAAAACCCTTCTGTAAATAGAAGCAAACATCTACCCAGTCTCATTTTATTCTTAATAGAGAGTACCAACTTCAAGCTCTCTTTCTAAAAAGCCAAGATCTCTAGAAGGACGACCGAACAATTCAGCTCATTAAGTTTCCATCATCTTTGTTTTAGCAAAACAGATGATGTGGGATACTGCAGATGGGATTGAGTTTTCCACGTCCTACCTTTTTTTCAGATACTGAAACTGCACAGTACAAGTTCGTCCCATTTTAAAGATAAAAAAAAAAAAACTAATGGAAGGCTTTGTGCAATTACATACAAATACAAAGCACAGGCTTTGTATTTGGAAGCAGTAAAATGGCTTTGTGGCTCACTTGTTACAACCTGTGATATTCTCTTCCCCACTCACAAATTCTGTACAGAGAACAGATTTTTTAAACTAAGTTTTGCTATCTTTGCAAATAAAGTAGTCATTGTCTGTAATTTCAAGCTTGTAAATGGGTATGTGAGAGGTAGATTAAGGGGTAAAAAAATAATCAGCATTCCAGTAAGTACTCTGGAGTTGATCCTGTGAAGGAAATTGCCTTCACAACATTTTGAATTCAATAAGGAAACAGTAACTGCCATAAGGTCTCAGTTATTTTTCTTCTTCTAATACATTACCAACTCAATACATGATGTGCATTTATGCAAGAAGGTTATTTTTAAAAGTTATATATTACATCCATTAAGCCTAATCAGTCATATGCAAAGCATTGCTGAAATCTGATATGAAGAGTAAAAAAAAAACCCACCAAATGCACCAAACCCAACCCAGGCAAGGCAGCAGTCAGAGCATGGGACAGAAATGAGCACACAGCTATCAGGATGACACTTTCAACTTGGCCTAACTGGAGGCATAACTTCAAAGCAGAGGGAGCAAAATGACAAGTGGTTTTTTTTACCATACAGTGAAATACAGTACTTGCTTTAACACAAATGAAAGAAAAATTAGCAGAAATTGAAGTTGACCAACACATCCTGAGAAAAATCCATGAGAAAAGGTGTCTGGCCCAGAGTACTTCCTAAAGGCTGCTCTATAAACTTCCATATGGACTCAGGTTTAGGCTCCAGCTTTGAAAGAAGCCTAAACTTTGCAGTAGCCTGAGGACTCCACCAAAATTGCTTCTTGGTGGGGAAGTACGACAACCACAACAAAAAATGTAACTTAAAAGAATATCCCAAAACCCAACTGAACTTGTTTTTAAGAATGGTCCCAAATGCAACTCCACAAAATACTTCCAGGTGAAATTTTTGCAAAAACAGCACTTAACACTTTCCTACCAATGAAATTCATACTCTTCATAGCCACCCAGTGATATTTATTTCAGCTAGACAGGACCATCTATTTACAATCAAAAGAAAGAAAGTGATGCAAAAGGAGAAGGTTTCCTGCCAGTGCCTCAAGAAGGACAGTTAGAAGAACCTGTTTGATGAGGCTGATGTCATCCTTGGGAGGACAACAGACTTGTTGAATCAGAAGCTGCAGTTTGAAGGGAAGGAGTCAGAAAAGGCTAAAAGTGGCTGGTCAGCACAGAAGGATCCATGGCCATGTTCTGTGTGAGACCCTTTGCAGAAGCCATGCTCATTTTCCTCCTTCCTCTCACTTCGGCAAACACCAGAAAAGCGTGAACCAGGAATAATTTCATTCTAAAACACAGGGTGATAAATTGTCACACACGCTACCAGACAAAGGGAAAGAGATGAATTAAGATTTCATCCATTTTGTGCATCAATTTGTGGTTTGCTCAGCCACTTAGAAGTTGCCTTCTAGATCATGAAGGTATTTAACAATCTAGCTGAGCTGAAATGTAAAGCAACAGGAACTTCTTTCAGCACAGAATAATGAGGACAAAAATATTCAGGTCTACTAGAGCCCATTCTTCATCACACAGTTTAGGCCATTTGTGTGGTTTGTAAATGTAACATTAAAGGGAATCAGAGTGCTGCAGTATATAATTAATCCATTTAAGTAGAATCATCATCAATATTTAAAAGCGTATGCAAAATAAAGTAAGACGTGGTCCAAGGTTCTACCAGCACAATTAGAAAAAGAGTTTTGGTAGTAATTATTCCAAAATAATTAGTGAAATTTATATAACTCATGCATCTTTCCAGTATCCCAAAGGAACTAGAATATGTTATCTGGAAAACAGGGGGGAAAAAAATCAGAGTGAAGTTCTTTGCTTTTGTCTTTTCAAAATTACAGCCAGCTCTGAACCTCCCAAAGTCTACCTTTATCTTATGAGCTTTTTCTTCTAGTTTTAATTTTTAAAACTTTGGTATGGCACTTGTGGTGCGGCTAATCACTAGGTTTCATTTCAATATTTTGCTACAAAATAACTGCCTAATATTTGACTTCTCTAAGGAAAATGTCAGATTGCAAAAAGCTGTAATAAAGCAAGTTACCTTCTGAAAATGAAAACAAAGTTAAAAGGCAAGAAAAACTAAAGTATTTCAGTTCTGAAACATTAATATTCAACATTCAGGCTTCAAAACAATAAAAAAACCCCTAATTTGTTATGAAATCAAAGACCACTGCTGAAAAGAAGCTACCTGGGGCCTTGTCCTGCCATTTTTCCATGGGATAACCAGCAGGAAGAGTTTCCCTGTGGTGCAGGCACATCCCACGCTGCTCCTGCTTTACTCACAGGCAAACCAAGCAAGGGCAGACATGGCTCCAGCTGCAGGGCGACCTCAGCGGGTGTATTTTCAAGTCAAAGCAGCACACGTCCACACCACTGTGTTTTCTTAGGCTATTAACACTCATGAACAATTCAGTTTAAAAACAAGGCGAAGAAAAAAGGCACACCTGATGTCCTACAAAACAAAAACAGCCCTGGTGTTTTGGTTTGTTTTTTTTCAGCTACACAAACAAGACTTCACTTGCAACTTTTGCCTCCAAGTTAGAGGAAGGCAAAGTGTTACTGCACTGTTTTTGCAAGAGCAGCCTGCAAGGAAGATTTTGACAATGAATTACAAGCTCCTGCAAGCAACTAGCACAGACTTGTAGGAGCTGAAGAGCCTGCAAAGCACTGAAGTCGACTTTAAAATGTGTCCAACTGAGTGAGTGTAACATGCTCTGCATATGATCGTCTTGCATCACCTCTCTAATGATCCTTTCTTTATATAGCCTGAAATTAGAAGCAGCTCCCACTGCGGTCAGTGGGAGCCACATTACAGAAGAAACAGAGAATCTGGTTATGTATTTTAAAGTCGGGGGGGTGTTGTTTTCAAACATAGGCCTAAAGTGTTGCTATTGGGCTAAATATTTGTATAACAATAGTCATGTATTCCTTTCTAAGGGAAAGTGGAATTAATAACCTCAGTATTTCAGTCTAACCAGGCATAATGCATTATGGTAAAATATGGACTGGACATCATACACTGCCCCTAAGAATACTGTCCCAAATATTTCTATATCCTGCTGTCAAGTATACTATCTATACTTTATCTTAACTGTCTGTTTCAAAAAGTTATAGCTTAAAAAAAATCTGGAGAAGATCATAAAAGACAGTAAGAATAAAGTGTAGCCATCAACTTACTGTATCAGAGACATCAGAAATTGCCCCTTTTATGATAAAAGTAAGTCAGCTTAGTCAGATCGATCATCCTCTCCATTTTACTGCTCCTGGAACATACAGTCCGTGACACATCTTAAAATGGAAAAACATAAACTAAATTTGAAAAGAATACAGAAAAAAAAAACCTGTTAGCTTACCATTTTCACATTCCTTGAAAACTTTAAAAACTCTATTCAGGAACTTTAAAGAAAAGGAAGATCACAAATAATCAAAATGATGGGAAGGCCTGTAGATATTTTCAAAGGCGTGACAGAGCCAAGAGCCCAGATGAAATCCCTGGCAATGACAGATTCTAGATTGTGTGGGACAATTCTTTGTTCCTGTCAGCTTGTGGAGAGTTTCTAATCTTTCCTAGCTGCAGATGCTCACGGTTTGTGATTTATCTCAACAACCATCAGATCGAGCCATGCTGTGTGGCTACTTCCCTACCAAACAGTGCCCTGCACCCCATTTCCCTGGCCATCACCTGTGTACCTGCTCCTTGGGCTCCCCATGGCTGCCTGAGAAATAAAGCAAGGAGTCAATTTGTTATAGTCTTAAGATCCCTCTTTAAAACTAAAATTACAGGCACTTCTTAATGATAAAGGAGATTAAAGCTATTATCCAAAAATTCGCAGTAAATAGGCAATGTTGTTATAAGGTTGTGCATTCAAGCAGGTAATATCTGGCAGAAGCAGCATTACGGCTTTGATGAAAAATTTACTGAGGTTATGCTGGACAAGAAGCTTTCATTTTCTGTGAAGCACAGCAGGAGGGCAGGATGTCACACTGCCAACGCTGATAATGCCGCGCAGAAAGAAAAATAATCATCAAGTTGCAACACCTAATCAGTAACTTCATCATGTAGGCACCAGTGGGTCATCCTTAGAATTTCACGTCCTTGCTTCCTGCTAATTCCACTGGTCAATTCAGATATGGAAATGTTGCCTGTATCAAGCAGGACTCATGCTACCTTGTCGTGTAGGGCTATTCCCAGTTAGGCAACACACTTCCACAGTCTAGAGGAGACAAGACTTTTGGATGCAGAACACGTGTGGAAAACTGATTTCCCTACACAGCCGATGACGACAGGCAGGCGCTGTCCGGTGGCAACGTGGGACATCTGTGTTCTGTGAACCCAAGACAGATGATGAGATTCACCCTCTGGTGGCAAAGATGCTTGTGGTTAATTTACCATCATCACCACAAGCACTTCCACCACAAATCCTTTCAGCCATAACCGCTACCCAAAACCGCAAGAACTGCTCGTACCTGCTATTTCTGCTACTATTTTTTTCATTGCTTCTAGTCACAGTTTGCCCAGTGATTCAAGAGTAATATCAGCACGTAAAACAAATAAGTGAACACGTTTGCCCCTTTGCCTGGGCCACAACTCAATCACAAGCTATTTTGTATAGTCTACAAAATATTCTCACTGAGAATTTCAATAAAAAGGACTGTGGCTCCTGAATCAGAGCTTAGGACTGAGAACAAGAAAGAAAAATCCTACAAACAATTTCTACAGATAAATAAACCAAAGATAAACTGGGGAAAGCTGATTAATCACTTCAAAGTATGCTGCTCCTTTTTTGTGCTGTTACTGAGCATTTTTAAAGTGCTGCTTAAATAAGGACTTCTATGCTTTTGGTTTACCAATCTTTCTGTAAGGCAAAAAAGGGGACAAATACATGTAAGCTCAAAAACCCTGCTGGGATGAACGTTGGTTCAAAAACCACACTGGTCCAACTTGAATCATTTTTCTCCAAAATGCTGCAATGTATGCAGTCCATCTAGAGCAACTTTCTAACGCCTTGCTGTCAACAAGATGATATTTTAATGAGTTATTTTTCCTTCTACACTTTACCTCAAGGAAAAATAAAGATCATAAGAAGCTCCAAGCTTTCACATAGACCTTTTGAATCCAGGATTAGTATGTAACTCCCAGTGGTCTATTCCACATCTAGGAAATACAAACAAGGATGCTATAATCTAATCTGTGCAGAGCAAACACTTCATTTCACTATTCTAATACTGCTAGAGTGATTTATGAGGCAGCTGAGTAATTCTGAAAAATGTACTAAGAAAACAAAGACAAAATTAGGCAAAGTACAAATGTTGTTTATAAGAACAGAGAGACCAGTAATGTCAAAGGATATTACAGGCATCTTATGCCATACACAAGCACATCTGTGAGGCAGGTAAAGTATGTTTTTATAGCTAATCAGAAAAGAAAAAGATGAATCATCTTTTAAAGCTCTATATAAAATTACTTTTCTAGTGGCAATTAATAAAGAGGCCCCAGAACACCAGCCACATGCTCTAATCCTCAGGGGGAAATAAATTGTATGACAATAAAACCCCCCCAAACTTTAGAGAATATGGAAAATTCTGTTTTCTCTTGAAAAGCAGCCACATCAATCACACATTCTATACGCACATTAGCAAAGAGATGGCTCGGCGGAGCTAGAGAAGATCTGCTGTCCCTGAAGCATCAGGTAGGGAGACTGCACTCCAAATCCCACGTGACTGAATATCCTGCAGAAGTTTATGGTCATTATTTGCAGGAAAACATGTCCTGTTAATTTACCTCACATAATGCTGATGTCATGCCTATCAGTATCTATAAAACCCACCAACAGTCCCAAAATGTTACCAGAACATGTTAGAGGCAGCAAAACCCACAGTGATTTGGCTGGAATAAGGGACTGCACTGGAGCACGGCTCTTTCCTTCCCCCAAAGTCTCAGGCAGTCTTTTCTTCATACTTCAAACAAATTAAATCTACTGCAATTAATGATTATAGTTTTTCCTTCAATCAGCCCATACTCCTCTAGGAAATTAACTTAGCTATTAAAAGCCTAAAGGCTGAAAAGGAACCTAGTTAGATGAGTTTTACCTCCTCTGTATTGCCTGTGTAATCAAATGCAGTTTCCCCACCAGTTTAATTCTAATCAGTTTAATTACTGAAAATTACAACAACAACAAAAAAAAACCCCTTACTTCTTACACCAGAACAAAGGAGAAAAGCTACACATGGTAGCAGAAGAGAACTGGGTGACAACACTTTGATACTGCACATGAGGGAGAGGAAATGACCAAAACCACAGACAAATTCCAATATTCCTTAGACAACGGCTATCAGACTGAGGAGGTGGAAATAGCAAGCTACAAGCCAAGAATAAAACTCAGCACAGACTACTTCCAAGGTGTGAAGTTGGGGGGAGAGTTTATTACTTCAATATTTCAACACCTTGATTACACAGGACTTGTGTAGATCCACTGAGTCTTAATCTGTGTTTCCTACTCAGTCTTTTGACCCAATATAAAAGTCTTTTTGCTGTAATATAAAAATAGTGAGATGAAAGGTGTCTTAAGCAAGTCTTTTAGATGCACATGGCACTATACAGATATATTTAGAGAGAAAGTACATTTCCTTCACTTGATTTCCACAGCAAAAATATTTCTTACTGTTACGAAACTCCCTGTTCAAAAAGAAATTATTTCATGGTATGTTTCTCTTACCTCTCGCCACAAGAAAACCTCCATGCTGATCAGAGCAATGAAAGGCAATATAATGCCTTTATTTCTTTTGAAATACCCAAAACATAAAACAAATCCATTCTTACGTTGTATCTATTTTCCATTTCTCATTTCTCCTGTTTGTCCATAATGGCTTTGCTATCTACTTCACGATTCTAAGGACCTCAATCAAGGCCATTTTAAATCTTCTCCATCCAGATGACTAATCCCAGTAATCTCATTTAAACTGCTAGTTTACGTTCTACTAATACTGCACAGCCATCTGATCTATGCAAGGAAGGGGTAGGAGCAGGCTGGTGACTCTTACTAGAAGACACTGCAATCCCTGCACAAGCAGAACTGTCATAAATCAAGGATAGGTAGTAGGAGAGATAGCGGCATTTAAAAGTCTAAAAAGATTGGAACAAGTTCTTTTATCTTTGCTGATTTCACAAGTCAGTCAGCCCTGCATTTTGTAACGTGCACTGCAGAAAAGAGAAATTTTGTCTCACCACAAAAATTGCAATCCTTCTCCAAAAAGGAAACTTGCTAAATCCAAGGCAAGTTTTTAACTAATTATGTGCACGATCTTTTAATATTGGAGACTGGGGGGAGCCAGAGGGTAGAGAGAATACCACAGAAGTATTCATAAGCATCCTGGAATAGGCACAGAAACACAGAAAGGTGAACTATACAGACCTTACTGACAAGCAAACCACGCATGTTCTTAGAGAAATATGTCATGTCTCTTATAAAAAGGCCACTTTGCGGCAAGACAACACAGGTGCTTTTCACAAAGTCCCCTTCTGTGCCAAGATGTCTGTAGCCACGAAGTCTCTAAAAAGTCCCTTAGTTTGTAAAGAGCTGCAGAAAGCAGCAGTATCTCTCTGAGCAAACACACACTGAGCCGTCGTCTGAGTCTACAGGGCTCTGCCGGAGGGACAATTTAATCAGGGTCGAGATAGGAACTCCTAGGGTGGAGAAGGCTCATACTCACGTTAAATGCAAGTCACTTATTCACCACTTTTGTTCAAAAATGCCTGGCCTTGAGCATTTTAAAGGCTGTAATGGGATCAAGCCTATCTAAAAGGACAATAAATCTCAACCAAAGTTCAAAACAAGTTCTAGACTTAGATAAGATGTCTGCATATATCCTGACAAACTCGCAATTGTTTTATCCCAATCAATTAAGAGGGTGTTTTATAAAACCCTTTCCCAAGTTTTTCCTAGACTTTCTTCTCTTAGAAGATGGGGGAAGCTGCAGAGAAGTACTTTGAAATTCCTGAAGGTTCTCACTTTTGAAGCACTAATTAAACCTGCAGTGAATAAAATGGGGAAAGAACTTCAATATTCCAGAAGCATGGATCTACTAGCAGTAACTCCTTGCTAGTTGATGGCTTTTTCTTCTGCTCCATTCACACTAAAATTTGGTTTTCCTCTGCAAGATCAGCAGTTACAAAACAGAGGAAGAAGAGAGGAACAGAGGAGAAATAAAAAGCAAACAAAAACACACATTAAAAAAAAAAAAAAAAACCCAAAAAAAAAAAAAAAAAACCAGCCTGAAACCACAGAAAAAAAACCAGCCAAGCAACAACCACAAGAAAGCACATAAAGGCAAGACCATAACATAAGATTTGCAAAAACTGTCTCTTTTTTCCCCCCAGAAGATACACCAATTTAGCTATACTTTACATCCACATTATGCATTTTAAGTACACCTTTGTGAGGCTTTTAAAAAGAACTATGTTTATAAAAGCTGCAACAGATCCTACAAGAAACAGCACAAAAATCAGTTGTACGTGTTAGTGGGGGATACCCCCACCTTCAGCATAGGTCCCTTTACTGTAACAAACTAAAGAAGTCTCCAGACAAATTGCATCTCGCATGGCAGGATCAGACAATCACTAAAAGGGAACCTTACTAGTTAAAAATTAACTTTTAAAAGAATAAAATTGTATTTGCTTAAGGCATCTAAGACACTGCTTTAAAATGAAGAAAAAGAAGCTGAACTGGAATTGAAACAGTCCACCTTCGTTTACAGGATATTAACATCTACTCTATCACTGCCATTTCATTGAGGCTGAGGTGTGAAGTGTATAATGTCTGGTGCACAAAACAGCCCTTCATAAAGACAAATTCACCCACTGGTGGGCCCAAAGCATCCTTGAGAAGAATGAATGCACTTAACCTGCATTTCCTGTTCTTCAAAATCAGTAATTCTAGAGGATGTCCTTTTGGAGGTTTGAGTCCCTTTCATGTAACCTACGAAGCTCCCATGGGATCCAGCCAAAGCTCAGAGCTGCATAGAAAGCTCTCATGCCGCAACTGCCACGAGGGTCACTACTGACTAAACAGCCAGGCTTAAAAAGATTAAATCCCCTAATCTGAGAAATACTGTTGAAGCAGAAGACCGGATAAGTCCTAAGCATAGTTTCAGAAAACAAATCTTGCAGCTCAGCAATTCCACTTTTTACGGTAAGGGATGTTATGACAGCTCCACAGTGGATTCATATTTAAATAGAACTTAGTCCCCTTTTGCATCCTCCAAAACATCCATCACTCTAACTTCAGCCTTTTCATAATTTAAATGAATAATCTTCAGCTCCTAAGTACGTCTTTAGTCTGTTTTGACAGACAAAATTAATAACTCTTGCAGTTACTGTTGGAAAGTACTAGAAGCCCCAGTTATCAGACACTTTGACCTTCCCCCTCCAGCCAGTTATTCATGCTGTCAGCCAACTTCCGCGGGTGTCTGTCCCCAGCACCCTCGCCGGCAGCAGCCCAGCCCAGCCCAGCCCAGCCCAGCCCAGCCCAGCAGCCCCTCGGGAGCCGGGCCAGGCAGAGGATGCCCGCACAGATCTGCTGTGACAGCCCCGCCTAGGACTGGGCCAGCGCCCGTCTGCCCCCGACAGCCCTTCGGGAATCCAGGCCCCCAGCTACGCCTTTGGCTCCACAGCACAGGAGCTTTCATGGTCTACCAACAGCGTCTATCGTTAGAGCAAAGGACGTGTTTGAAAACCTTTCTACAGACGAATGTCCCAGTGCCCGCAGTGGGCTCAATTTAATCCACTGCAAGAGAGAACCGGAGAGCTATTATTGAGGAGAAAACAGTTCTATGTATTTTTATGTCAAAGCCGGGCTATTTGGGGGTTTTGATTATTTATTTAGGGGGAGTTTGTGTGATCCTTGGGGCTATCCTGTGCAGGGCCAGCAGCTGGACTTTGATGAGCCTTGTAAGATCCCTTCCAACTCAGAAAATTCTATGATTCTATGCATTCTAGTTGTACTAGTTAATTTTAATCTATACAAAATTTCTGTCTTGCAACTTTTGACCTACACTGAGCCCAGAGATCTAGTGAAGGGGGGGGAAAAAAAGACAACCCCAATAAGGCTCAATTCTCCACTTTCCAAAGTTTCCCCAAGTCCCCAGTCACAAACCACTTTTCTAGCCAGTAAAAGAAAATGAGTGCAGGAAGAGCAGTAATGTTTTTATACTGTTGCCATGGTGTAAAACTATTATTCCATACAGGAACTTTCACTTCATTTGTCATCAAAATCATATTCAACAGGTAAAGGAGAAGTACAGGCATGGGAGGCATCAGACCCTGACAGCTGACAGCCTTGAGCAGGGTTGATAAAGAGCCAGCAAGCTGGAACTGAATCATGCATTACTTCCCAAGGTAATTGATAAAATGGTAGAATTGGTAATACTGGTAACTGGAAATATTGATAAAAAAAAGTTTTACCAATATTAATTAAGATGCTTGGTAAATGCATTAAGAATCCTTTATTAACATCATCTATTTAATAATGGGCTACAAGCATTTATGAATGGTACTGAATTCACATGTGAAATAATTTTGTTTAAAAAATACAGTGAAAAAGGATGACATGTTCCACTTTAACAGACTGTTTAAAAAACTCACCAGAAGAAACAAAATCCATGAGAAAAGATGCATGGCATTGTTTATTCATGGAATATCTTAAAGTGTGAAAACTGTAAGAAAACTTGCTGCATCCCAAAGAAATCTTTTAAAAAAACTATCATCTTTCATTCTGTTAAACAAGAAATACTTTGAGCATTTACTGAGCTGCAGTTAAAAAAGCTGTAACTATAAATTCTGCATAGTATCATCTACTTACTAAATTCATCAAACTGAAAAAAATATTAATTTCTTTTGGTGAAAAAGAAAACTATTAAAACATACAACAGCTTTAAAAACTTGCGAGAACACATATTTTTTCCTCTGACATTCCTTTCTTCTTTCCTTCATTTTATTCTTTTTACAAATGGCTGTATAGATATCTCTAGAATATCGGGTTGAGATACTTTTATTACTATTCAGCCACCTAATTATTTTACTTTCCATGATTTACACTTGGAAGAATGTAATAGCAAATACACATAATGACAAAAAATGTTTGCTAAACCGGCCAACTGCAACTAATGCTGCTGAAACCACATGGGCAGAAAGCAAATTGGGAATTGGTAAATGACAGTGTTTGGAAGATTAGATTTCACAGGGTGTTCACAAATAATAATTTACCATAATGTGCTGCTCTCCTTGGTTCCCCAGGTAGCCATCAGTCTTTCTAGAAAGCAAGCTGGAGGTAGCCACTGAACTTCCCATCCTGTGAAGCAAACTCCCTCTTTCCACTGATCGTGCAAGGGATCCAGTTAGCTTTAGACCTACAGGCTTTACAGCACTCACACCATGCACATTCAGGGCTGGAAATCTGCACTCTGACGAAGATTAAGGGACAGCTGGGAGCAATTTTCAAAACCTTGAAGCATAAGAGGCCCCAGTGGTTTGGGAGCAGATCAACATGTTCACTTTGGTACGATACAGTCAAACACCACAGTAGGGAAGCCCAGGCTTTCACCCACAGTAACATACACACACAAATGCAGTGTTAGAACTGCAGTGAGTCCTGTGCAGAAATGCACAGCAGGTACAGTGGGAGGATTCGAGCACTCAGCAGATACTGTCACAAGTGGAAATGCATCAGAGGCTGACTCCGACCAGGTTTGCACCCACAAACACAAGTTAAAGCCAGCTTGTATGAACGTAAAGTTAGCAGCTGTACTTTCACATTGCTCATGACATCTTTCTGTCCTGAGACTCCTGTGAGGGATTGTCTTCTACAACCATTTCACCCTCCCATGACTGCAGTTATGTTTAAATAAAAACAGTTGCCAAAAAATCCACAACCTGTAGTATTTAACTGAAAGCAACCCTTTGGGAACTGCTACTTCTGAGCAAAGACATAACCTTGAGCCCAAATGAGGTACTGTTATCAGGGGCAATAAGCACAATTTGTCCAAGATTTTCTACCAGAGACAAAGATGCTGTCTCCACGATTTTCTTTCATCTTGTCTCAGCTCTCATGTCTCTGATATCCCACTCATGGTTTCCCTCTCTCTTGATCTAATCCCTACATTTCTCCCCTTTCCAAGGCTGTACACATGACATTTTCTCACAACCACATCATCTACAGGTACTTCGCCTTTCTTTGGTTCCTCTCTCAGCTGCTTTCTACCTCCCCAGGTTTATGTTGTCCAACCAGTTTCTTTTTCTACACCACTCTGCCCCCCCCCCGCTGCTCTCCTGAGCTGCCCTGTGCCGATTTGCTATCCGGCTTTCCACCGCGAGATGACATTTTGCCTTTCAGTTTCAGCACATGCAGTTTCCAGTAACTGGATTAGAGGGACTTAAATTAGAAAGAAGGGAAATATGTAAACAAGCAGCTATAAGTGCCTAAAGCAGGTTTCATTCAAGCAACATCCCTGTTTGAGAAAAAAAACAACCTTTTTTTCATTGCCCCAATAAACATTGCCTGAAACTTCCCTTATTTTCTGTCTTTCAGGGTCATCCTTCAATGAAGACACCTCAACAGACTCCTGGGTAAGTCAAGAAAAAATTCAGATTCAAATTAATTTATCAGGGCTTTCTCTTGAGAGGGAATGCAGCTGCTAACTGGAAAACCTTATCTGATAGCCTGGGAGTTAAAAGGTCACAGGAGACTAGGAAGTAGCTGATTGAAGAATAGCCATTATCTTTTCCTATGCATTATGGTAATTTTTTTCTATCAAAATCAAAGCTCTTAAGAGTATTTTACTGGACACCATATTGATCATTTAAAATTTGTCCTGTGGTGTCTTATAAATGTTGGCAATATAATTATGAAACTGCAAACAGAAATGGGTTGTGGAATCACAGTATTTACTGAAAAACAAGTATGTAAGACATAAATGTATATATACACTCTTAAGATCAGACATTAAGGCATTTTTCAACAACAACTCAGATGTATAAGCAAAAATTTCACTTACCAAGATTCATCACAAATATTGAATTATTAAACAAACAACCTAAATTGGATATTGAATACCAAGCATTACCACAGTGTGGAAAAAAATCTTGTCTCCCTTGGGACTAGAAAATCTAATCAGCCTACAAGAAAGAAATACTGGGAAAGTTAAATTTAGTGCTCAGTGAGTAGTATTTTAACCTCCCTGTTTCAGCAAGATTTAAGATTTGTCTCAGAAGAGTTATCTCTTCTCAAATTAACTTTACTCTCCCCATCCTTTCTTCTAGTTATTTATGCAATTAACAACAAATAAAGCCAGAAAATCCCATATCAAAATTACATTTCCACTGTAGTAGGTCAAACAACAACCCTCCTCCTGCCATTAACTGAAAACTAACTTTTAGATTAAAGCCCCAAGTTTTTTTAACTTATGACTGTTTGTCTTGATTTTTATCCCATATTTTCATGGTGGAATGCTGATAGCAATGTCTAGGTTCCAGCCCCAGAAGGACACAGTGGAAACCAGAATTAATGACGGAATTGGAGGCTTTACTACATAAATTAACCTGCCAGTGTCCTGCCACCTGCTCTACAGGAACTCCTCAGGGGTGAAGTTGGGCACTGTAACTGTGTGAGGTTAAGATTATAAGCGATGTTTAAACCAGAAGTTTAACACCGTAATACATCATCTGGAAAGCAGAGACCGAGCAGTTATAGTTGAAAAATAATTCCATCTAACGGTCCTTAAATAGGAAGGTAAAGAAAATGCAGAGCACTTAACAGCACAGACCAAACCCTGCAGAAAATGGCATGCATAGTATAGCTCCAGGAAAGACTACTGTCTCTTTAGCCACTCTAAACTACCTCCAAATCCCACAGCAGATCTGGTGTGTGGATGTCAGTAGAGCTTGGATACTGAAGGGCCCAGAAGCTCTTCTGAAGTAAAACTTGAGCAGGACTTACTAAGAGGAGCTTACAAAGTGTGATTACGGAAGAAGCAGTCTGTCTTGACAGGGAAGTCCTCAGGAGGCTCAGTTCAAATCCACCAAAGTAGTTTTACTTTGTGTGGGTGGACATAAAATGGCTATTTTCTTCACAATGGGGAGAATAAAGATATTTTCCCCTTGTATGTTCAGAAATAAAATTGTTGGGATACTCTCCACAAAATGCCACCTGTGAGAAAAATGACACAGACTGGGAACAGCTTACACAAACAGTGGAAAATTGGAAAACTCGGCATTTCGACATGTGGCAGAACGCTCCGCGCAGCTTTCCAGCCGCTGACAGGCAAGGCACAGAGCAGCATGCGCTAACTCCTGCTTTCCACAGCAGTGTCGACCCTCACCAAGTAACCACGGCACGATGGACAATACAGAAACCATGTTTACACAGTGTTTGGCTTGTTTTCTCCGTGCAGGATTTTGCAGGCCTGAGTCATTCCTCTACAAAATTTAGTCCTTCCTCAGCACTACTCTCTAATGATAATTGTTCCCTTGATATGGTTTGCGTGCTGCCCATCAGGATGTGGAAAAGGTGATCAGAGCATCTCAAAACTAAAAAGACAAAATACTGGCAAACTCACTTACTCATCCTGTTTTCTCTTTCTTAATTTTATTAATTTTACATAACAAAACATGGCAATCCCAAGTATGAACTGGGATCTGAAACACCAACCATGCTCAGAGCCACAAAGAGCCATAATGAGGAACAAGCCATGCATAAAAATGTTATCAGTAAAAGGTTCACCCAGCCTTTCGTTCCACCTGCACCAAAATGCACCAGGTTTAGTCAAATCTACAGAACAAAGAACAAACATCAATTGTCACCTGAGTGCCAGCACTGCTGGAAAAAAAAAAATAAAAAGCTTTAAAAGTTCAACTGTAGTTATTTTTGGTTTTGTTGTTCCTGTTTTACAGCATTAAAAGGGGAAACCTTTGGAGTACTTGAAACACATCATCATTGCCCGTTTAACAAACACAATAAGATGCCTCTTGCGTCTGGTAACAGCAATGAAACAACCTCAGTGTTTTAAACAAAGGTTAAATAACTGGGAAGAAATAGCAAAGTATTAACTAAACACAGTGCTTTACGCATAAAACCACAGACAACAGAAAGCATTAGCTGGGTGAATTCCTGGCTGATATACTGACTCTCAAAAAGCATGACTTTAAAGGCTATGAATTTCTAAACCACTACCTCTGAGAGCCTTAGAAGGTCAAGGACCATTTCTCTTCACACTATCACAACAGCCTCATCCTTGTCGATGGAAAATCTGCTGGTTGACCAGTCAGCCTAAGGAAGAGATGCTCAGGTGCAGAGCAGGCTAGGCCCACTGTTCCAGAGAGAAAAAATATTGTGGGCCAAAATAAGGGATTTAGTGCTTAGTTGGTTTTTTTGTTTAGATGGAGATACAGTGAAAGCACGTTTCTTTGGGTTGCTTAACCAAAAAACAATCCTATGCTAATATCCTCCCAGGCAATTCCAAAAGGAATGTAATTGCTAGGAATTCGAAAGCATCTTTATCTTAGCAGCCATGTTGGCCTTCCTAGGAAATGCCAGTGCATATGCTGGTTGGTTTGTTTTGTTCTTTTTCATTTGTATCTTTCCTTTCTCCTTTGACAAGGAGAGAGAAAATTTCTTGCTCCACGGCAGGTACTCCTCCGTTCTTCTACACGTGGAGTACTGGATTGCACTAAAGGATATATTCCAGAAGCTGTGCCCAAAGGATATATTCCAGAAGCTGTGCCCATAACAGTGGTCAAAAGCCTGCTATTTACAAGTGTTTATTATTTAAGAAAGATTCTCTTGTTATTAACATAATGTACATACATAAAATAAGACAGTGGAATCCAACTTGGGTACTTAAAGAATCAATTAACTTCAGCGACTCATTATTTAAGAGTTGCTGCATGAGTTATCAACTAAGTCCTATCACAATCAGTGGAACTTTATTGAGGATACCTCAGAATCACCCAAAGTGAAGTTCAGAAATTTGACAGAAATTAAGAGTGCAACTTATATCCATAAATAGTTAAGAGTTTTCTACACTCCAACATATGATATGGAAAATATGCCAGTCAATCTTAAATTCTCTCTAAAAGGAGTAAACGCTGATTGCCAGAGAATGAGCAACTTTTATAAACAGATATTCCCCCACACCTTCACAGCCACTGAGGATGATTATTCACACAAACAATTCTAGGAAATCTATTTCAGCATCTTTTATTATGGACTAAACCTGAATCTATGCTCTGCAACAATGGAAAAATTGTTAGCAACATTGCCTCTAGAGAGGGCTGGGTTTGGGTTTAAGACCCTAATTAGCTGGGTTTCCATCACACTATTTTTTGCTGTTGGCTTCAGTGCTATCAGTTGTAATTAAAAACATAAAGTATTACAACCCATCTCTACAAATCAATTCCTAAATCATTGCAATGCACATCATTGTCCAAGTATATCTATCTTAAATATTACAAGTGTTATCTAGGCTTCATGGGCAATCATAATTCTCCTCTGATTTTTCTTTCTAAAGCAGCCTTGCCTTTCCAATCCTGAAAATATAATACTTAATTGCCTGTGTCAGACGGAGTGTCACTGCTGCTTCTGCCACTAACTAGAGGTCTAAACAACTCCATGGTCCTAACAGACTGCCAAAAATTGATGTGGAAAAAACCCACTCAAAAAGTATAGCTTACAATTGGCAGAATCACAGCCTTCTAATAAGGGTAACCATATTGCCTGCTCCTCCACCAGGAAGGGACACCCCTGGGGCAGCATCTAGGGACAAAGCAGATAACATTTTCATCCTTGCCAAGTGCTGCTGGACCACTGTGTGCTGCCTCCAGGTCACCGTGGCCCAGAACAGAGAGCTTGTTCTCTTAATTCAATATGGTGAGGACCCAGATAAACTCTGCAGCCTCCTCCCTGCCCTCTCCCCATGCTCCTTGTTCCAACACATGTCTCTGCAATGTAAGGGCAAGGTCACGCTGCACTGTGCCTGTACAAGCAAGCATGGATTCTACACAGCTTCCTTAAAAATTCTAACTTACTATGACCCAATAAGTTGGCAAAACTTTTCCAATTTGGAAGGGGTTTGATAGGATTTTTTTCCTAATCATACTGTTTCAATACTCCAATGGCCGGACAAATAGAAGTTAAAGACCTCTGTGCTTCCAGTTCCATACAGCACTTCTCTGATTTACAGCCTCAGAAACTGAAAAATAAAAAGATCCAAAAGCCTATTCTTTCAAGAAGAGGGGAAAGGAAATTGATACTTCTTCTGCCTCTACAAATTCAGGTCCTCCAAAGACAGAGGGCCAGTACAATGAAGCAACTGACTGAAGTAAGAATGAGGCTTCATGTGCCATTTATTCCCAAAGGATGATCCAATATGCATACTTTGTACTTTTCAGCAAGGCTTGTTTGGCAGTAATATGGAGGCTCATGGAGAGTTTAAAATCCACGTTGCTTTTTACATACACCTTCTTACTGGATTATGTTTTAACCTGCCCCCTGCAAGTGCCTTTTCCACATCCTGCTTCCAGGAAATGAGTGCTGCTGCTGACAAGCTCATGCCCGCTAATCTCAGCTAAAAAAGACAGGCTGCCACTTCGTACAGAAGCAGCAAAACAAGATCTGAAAGGTCTTGCCCTCAGGAGAAGCACTTGTTCCTCCCCTTTCCATACACCAGCCTGGGAACGGAGCAGAGTAGCCCCAACCCCAGAGAAAGCGCTGACGCTGGCACAGGGCACGGAGAGCAGAGATGCAGGAACTCAGGGACACGTAATCGGGAGCAGGGAATGCAAGTCACTCAGTAAAACCAAACACTATTCTGAGGTCTCCCACTCCTCTCGAGATGTTCCCACCTGTGCCTTTTGTACTGGCCAGAGCATGGGATAAGAAAGACTCTGTAATTCCTTTCAACCCTCCGTAAGAGCACAAACTCAGAGGCCCTGCCCTAATCTTCCTTCCAGCATTTCTTTGTCTTCTTGCTGAAACTCAGCCTTGTTCTGCAGAGAGGAAGAGACAACAGCCAGACATGATGGATATGTGACTGGTCTACTGACTTCTTCCCACATACCACCACGGGATTTTTCCAATAGACTGTGCTTTCTGCCATTTGCTGGTTTATTTTTGTAGCTAACCTTTCATACAGGGCAAATGGTGTTCTGGAAGGAAAGACCATGAGAACTGCAGTACACTTTCAAAGCAAAAACCCACCTGGCCTGAGATCCTCCTCCTAACAGAGGCGTGAAAAGATGACCAACAACAGGATAATCAAGCACAATATTCCCAAATCCAGTTACTCCTGTTAATACTCCATATGCTTTCAAGATGAGGGAATTCCCCACTTGCCTTTAGTTTCTAAACAATCCCCAGTGACATCCTCATCCACGAACTCAATTCAGCCTCTCTTTAAACCATAAGCAATACCTTTTGGCAACAAGTTTCACATGCCTTGTACTCATTGCACAGCAAGTCTGGCTCCTGCACACTCCAAACCTGGCACTGGCTCTATTTATGCAGGTGTTAGAAGTTTTATTTTTTTTATTACACTTCTTAATAACTTATTCAGAACATAAAATGCTTACAGTCCTCAGCTTTCCCAAGCTGTGCTCAACATAATGACATTACATCTGCCACTTTGCACACCAAAACCATTTCAGCCAACCATTTACACCATTAGTAATTCACCTTTTTCATTCTTCATGAAGTTTGGGAAACATTTGTTTAAGTCTCCAGCAAGAAGGTTTACTGTAGCGTCGATCTCTCCAGTTGAGAGGGGTGGGGAGCATTCACAACATTTTGTATATCCCTACCAAAAATTCCACAGAAATGAGCTCCTCATTCACCTTCCCTCAGTAGACTTTTTTGCTGTGTGCCTTACTTACGGAAATTACGTTAAAGATATTTTCACATCTTTTTCATCTTCAGTTTTGACATAAGAGTTTGGTTTTTCTGTTCTAATTTGCAGACTGTCAGTGGCACAGGCCTTATCCTGGAAGGCATCACATGCAAAGTGTGCAAACGGAAAAACCTCCAGAAATGCTCCACTTAAGGAAAGACAAGTGAGCCTGAGACACCTTCAGAAGAAAAAAGGCACTAAATGTAATCAGCTTAAATTCTTTCAGTACTTTCAAATTCATTAGTATTTCCAGGTAGTGCTACAAGTAATGCTGAAGGGCTCTTGGGGAACAGAGGATCCTGGGTAAAGCAAGTATTTGCTATAATTTGATTCTGATGAGAACAAAATATATGGAATTGTCTGGAATATATTTGTAACAGAAAGACTTTATTAATAACAGCTTTTTGACCTGATCATCCTGGCATACAGGTATGCAACTTGTCTCTACAACCTCTTCTTTAACTGATGACTAAATGAGAACAAATGAATTTGAATAAGAAAACGTTACTTAATTAAGAAAACTCCTGTTATTTTCCTATCACAGGAAACAAATTTCATCTGACAAGTATGAGGTAAGACTTTCATATACGTAGAATTTTAACGTATTAAAGAACGTTACTTGAATATTTATGCTCAATTTTAGATGTGAAACTTGCATAACAGCATTTAAAGACAACTATATTTCAATTAAAAATATTAATTTTTATAAATATATTTTAATCTGTGCAACTCTTCTTCATGAATACCTGGTGCCATCAATATGCAATTTATTTTGAGTATATTAAATATTCTCTATATTCATCTGTACAAAGCCAAAATTCTTTGTTTAATCTTTTGAAAAAAGACTATGATGATTTGTCTTTCCCCAAACTTTCAGACCTATCAACCTCTCTGGCAAAGTCAATGTGATGAACACAGTTAAAGAATCCATTTCTATTGATGGCATCTACACCTTTTTTCAAAGCAAAATCACCAAATGAACTAATCACCAAATGAACTAATAAGAGGCAGAAAGAAACATGGTAATAATTAAAATTAATCTTGTGAGTCAAACCAAGACAAACAGTCTAATCAACTAGCAATAAGTAAATAAGAATTACAAAAGGAGCGCACTTCTTTACGTTATGATTTTGGACTTTCATGTTAATGTTCTGTTCAGGAAAATGAAAAACTCAACCCAGTCCTCAGAGCCCCATCCTCCAGTCTTTAGCACAATACTGAAACTCTGACAAGCCCAAGATTCAGATTGCAAAGAGGCAGATTTCTTCTCCGCTGTCAACACTTCTGTATTTGTGTTGGTTGGCTTGACTCCTTGATCTCCAAGGAATCGTCCTGAAGACTCCAGGCAGATACAGAACCGGAAGAGCAAAGAATATTTAAGCAGCAGAATTGCTCAGTGGGAATGTGTAGGTGTTTCTCTGCAACATTAAGATTCTGATGTTGTTTTATTTTCAAGCTCCTTTCTAGCCTGAAGAGGTTAGATTTAAAAACAGGCCTTAAAGCAGCATGCTGTTTCAACTGAACTGATGATTCCAGTCATTGAATGATTGACCAAAGTTCTTGAAGTTTTACTTTTGGCATTCACCTGAAAGTAAGCAAGGCAAACCAACTAATATTAAACTACACTTTTTTTCTTTTCTTTTTCAACATATGTTTCTTGAAAACAAGAGAGGTGTTGATTTGATCCCAAAGCAATATTCAGCCTGTATTCTGTCAAGCAGGCACTTCTCCCCTGATGGATGGCCTAATCCATGTTAGAACATCTCTGACAATGGAAATTAGGAAAGGAAAATTCTTTGCTCTTCATGGTTACCAGCATTTCAGTGCAAATCCCTTCTGGTATGTGTATTATACCACAGCAACGTCATTCCATACATTGTACCAAAAGTCTTCATGATACATTCCCAGATTTAAGAGGAGACAAGCTTTTGTGCCAGAATATTCACCTGAAAACTGATTTCTGACATCCAGTGCAATTTATGTAACATACACTTCCACTGCAATGTTTGGGACTTAAAAAAATCAACGAGGGAAAAATACTGTAACACTTTGGAAATTATCGTAGCTTGGTGCAAGGGTCTCTTACTGCAGACTAAATACTGGTTTTTTCAACATACCTGCTCTGATCCCACTGCATGTCCTTTCCTGTTGGCATAAAGGGTCGCTGTGCCACACCATATATTTCAGCCCACTTTCACCACCACAGAGTTTGCAGATGACTCTCAGGTGCAAGTAACTATGCCAGCAAGGTGAAAGAGAGTTCTAAGTGTTTACTCATAGTAGACTTAGTGTCCAGTTAAGTGAAGGGACATGTTCCAGCTGAAGTGGAAACCCTAGCAAGACCTGTATCAGCCCAACGGAATGGCATTACACACCTACAACATTTGGGACAGATGTAATCAGCAATGTTTTTCTTCCTCCTTGAGTAATTTCCATGATTAAAAATAACTCTGAAAGACTGACTGTTTCCTAAATTAATTCTTCAATGGATTCATCACAACAGATGGTTTGTTCACTCCCAAACACCAGCTTCAAGCGAGGGAAAGACAAACAGCAACAGTGCAATAACCACAGATATAATGTCTTGGAGTAACTCCTAAATTGGAAGCTCAGGACAAAAAGAAGTACCACAAATATTAACAGTGCTGAACTAATGTCGGTAGAATCCAGCAAACTCGTCTCATCACCTTGGAAATAAATTATTTTGCTTAGAATCCAAAACTTCTTTAAGTAACACAATTTATTGCCTCAAATCTCATTGCAACACCAAACCAGCAAATGCTTATATGATGCTTTGTAAAATGCACCTTACAAAGTCTGAACTTTAAAAACTTAAAATCAAGATTACAATCTTTTATCTGGCTGCTTTGCAGAGACTAGAATTCAGCTAGAATTATATTTTCTGTTATGCCAAATATCCCACATCTAAATCTCTTCATATTCTGAGGTGGAAAAAAGCCAAAAGACAGTCACAAGCTTCTGCAACTCATTTCTGGAAAAAGAAAAAAGTCTTACTTTTTAGTTTCAGTGTAACATTTTGTTCTAGATATACATATATATATTTTAATACCAGCTTATGCTAGCAAAAATCAGAACAAGGAAGCTGTTTTATATTCCAAACATGTCATGCTAAGAGAGTTTGGGGTTTTTTCCCCTAGAAGCAAAAACTCCCCACCAGCTACAACTTTTTTTCCATCAGAACTTAGCGTTTGATTGCACAACATTCTCCTAAAGGAAAAGCAGTCCTCCAGTCCTTTAAACTGCAAACAAGCTTCCAGGCCACTGCAAAAGTTGTTGACTTTACTGTTAAAGAGAAGAAATAAACACCTTTCCTGTCTAACATAACCTAATCTGTTGAATTTCTGTGCAAGGCATTCTGGAGTTCAGTAAAATAGCTTCCAAACAAAGGCCACCATTGGAATGAGTATTTGTGCCTCAAAATTACACCTTCTATTATACTTAGGATACACACATTTGAAAGATCCTGCAGCCTGGTCCCAATAGGATCAGCCATTATACTTGTATAATTTCTTTCCATCTGTAATTCAGTGCATTAGGTAATGAGCTCTGGAAATTTGCAAAATGTTTTTTTCAAAACTGCCTTAAATCACATTAGAGACAACAGACAAAACTGAATAACCTGCTTACTATTTTACAAAGTATTTCCTTCAAATTATGAGCCCAACAACCATTTCATAGCTTTGGTAAAAATAAAAAATGATGCAGCCACAGAATAAAACCCAAGACCATAAAACTCTACTGCATTTTATTTGGTTTATTTTTTTCAGAGAGATTAACATGAGCTACACAATTTACAGCTACTTAAACACAGCTATCACTGCATAAATAGCCAATATCACAGTTTCACACCATTGACAATAATTTCTACCACAAAAGAGATATTATCCAATCTGCCATTGGATCATATCTCTTTTATTTGAGATATTTGAGTATTTGCCATTCAAAGGATCTGGCATACCACTATGTCTAAAATGATCCTGAAAAGGAAAAAAACCAAACCTAAACCTGTTTTGTTTTGTTACACAGCAGGGAAGAATTCTGAGTTTACACAGCATTTTCAAAGGAAGCCATCAAACAGTACTTCTTTCCGCAAGGCCATCTGGAAAAATCCCAGCCCTACAGAAGAGACATCTCTCTTCTGCCCGTGTCAATTGTCAGAGCACATGAACTCTCTGCCACTGGATTTCCAAGCAGACACTTGTTTTGACGCTGGGAAGGCACCAGCAGTGAACAGCTGGAGACTCCTGAGGATTTGCTCGCTCCAAGTGCAGTCCCTGGGGATCCCGGTGGGTGCCAAGCAGCAGCAGAGCCACGGAGCAAGCGGCTCAGGGAAGGCCTTTCTGCAACACCTCTGCCTGTGAAAGGCACATGTTCTACAGCCCTTTGCTTGCCATGGCTGCAGCTCTCAGAAAAACTCCTCGAAACCAAGCCCCCCACCTTGCATGCAGTTGCATCCAAGTAAAGTGAGTGCTGGCGAGGCATTCGAGAGTCGAAATCTGGAAAAACCTAGAGGTGGATGCAGCCCGAGCCCAGCCCCTGAGCTCTGACTGTCAGCAGTGATACCTCCAAGCAACTCAAAGCCTTGCTGTTTCCTGAATTCTCCTTTTCTCCATCACTCCACCTTGGTTTTCTTTATAAAACACAACCCAGCAGCCCTCTAGGCAACAGCCCTTCAGCCACAGACACGGTACCTGCAGGAACGACATCCACGACCTAAGCAGGGATTATACTGAATTTCTGTCCACAGTTATTTTTCTCTCACGGCACTAAGGATTTTTGGAATCGCTGAAGTTGCTCTTTGTAGCCTAGTTTATTTCTGATCAACCTTTCTCCTGTGTTACAGGGAATTTGTCCAACAGTGTTGTCACAGTATCACCGCAGGGTAAAGATGAGCTGTCACTCTTACTCCTAGTTTTAGATCTTGGCGAGACGCAACCAATAGGACACTCACTCGCAGCACACACCAGAAATTTAACATTAATTTATGCTGGGGAACCACTTTTTAACAACCTTATAATATTTTGAAAACTCCCTTTGTGCCAAGATTGTTCACACAGAATGAGAGCTTTTTTCTGTATATGCAAGAGCCTTGGTTTGTGTTAGCGCAGTAGCTGTGCCTGAATTTTAATGCTTTACAGGCCTCGTTATGAAATGTCTGTTCATTTGCACTGCATGTACCTTTTCTTCCCCTTCTTGGAAAGCGCACTCCAGCTCATCTGCAGGAATGAAGACACCCACCTCAACTCCTCCCCCCCAGCCTCCTCAGCACAGCTTTACAAGTTCCCACCTCGCATTTCCTCAATTCTGTGAGAAGGTGACAGTCTCTGCAAATAACAATGTGCAAGCTAAAACTCTGGGTTTTGTGTAACCTTCAACAAGTTCCTAAAAGTTGTACCTGACACACATTTCTCTGCAAAGTAAATACCAGTAGAAAACTAACTTTCAATTAAAATATTCATTTTCACAAGGGATTTTTTTTTGCGACTTATCCTAAAGACCTGACCGTTATTTCTGATATCATGATTATGGAGTGTGAAAGGCTTGAGGTACCTCACATTTTTCAGTGGTACTCGCCACTCCTTCATGAAGACAGGCAGACCTTTGGAAAAAACAAGGAAAATGGGGAAAAGAGAACCCTAGTCTAGAGTTAACCTTCTTGACACCAATCCTTTCAACTCAACTCACTCTCGTACGCAGTGCCTGGGGTAACAGTACAAGGTGCACTGTCTGCAGGCCAGCACTGGCCCTGCCAGACCATAGCACAGAGACTTTCCATTACAAGATCAACAAAAAATGTGAACCTTTGACACCTCCTCCCTTCTCTCCTCTCCATTCCTACCCAGGCCATACCCACCCTTGCTTTACAAAGGGGATGATTACTCATCCCTCATCTTTTCCACTACAGCTTTCCACTACCAAGCAAAGTTATCCAATTCTGAAGAAGGTCCCCCTTCTCATCCAAGGAAAGGGAGAAAATCCTTGATAGTTGGTACATTCTGCATCCCTTTGAAGCATCTTATTTTACAGAAATATGTTATTTCCAACCAACCCATTCTTATTGTTCATTAAGAATACAACCAGCTTTTTTATTGCAAAATAACATTTAGTGAGAAATAGTCCTTTAGCAGATTTCATTCTTTCGCTATTTTTCGCCCAGCTCGAATGCATACACACAATAAATAAGCTATAATTTTGGTTCTAAAACAGCTGTCATCTCATAAAAACTTGCTGCTCACAAGCAATGTTTGTTGCACATTCAATCCTATGAGGATATAATACACATAATTATGCTATTGTTATTAAGGCAATCATAACTGATACCATATGGACTTTAAAGTGGCTTTGAGAACCATTTTTTAATAAACACAACATCACTGACACATTTTGGAATAAAAATCCATTCCCTTAACTGCACACTATTGGTAACATATATAGGTTACTCTTTTTGGGGTGTTTTTACGCTGTATGTACTGAGAGTAACAATACAACTCATAGCTTCTATTGAGATCTCACTTTCAAAGGCTCTCCAGACTCACTGCACATCATGTTTTTAATACAACGGTGACTGCATGCCAGAATTCAATGCTCCTGCAAATATGCCAACTTGTAGCTACTTTCAAAATGAGCTACTCACTAGGAATTAGTGCCAGGGTAAATCAATGGCACATTCAGCTAGATGTCCCAGCTCTACGAAATGAATTATACGCTATATACAGTCCTTTTGTACATGTCTGTCTTTTTTGCATCTTTATCAACGAAAGCTGAAAAGACTAGAAATGAAGTTCCAGAAGGCTGTAAATTATCCAGCAAAGGATTAGTAGAACAGGAAGCAATTTTGTCTACCTGCACATTTAAATACTGGATTCATGTATTAGAATAAATTCTACACTGCCTAAACCATTTCACCCCTTCTCAAAAAACGCCGCTTTCTTTGGATTGTTCCCGCTGTGACACACACAGCGCAGCGGGATGCTGGGAGCTGCACCAGCAGCCTACTAATAGCTGAGTGCTGGGGTGTTGTTGGCAAAAAAAAAGTCACTTAAGTTGTAACAGCTAATAGGAGGCAGATAATTGGGGGCAGCAAAACCGAACTTTTGAATGCTCAAACACAAACCGGCTACTTGCTAGCTGCAGCTGGTATGGACACGAGACAGAACCGAAAACTAGGAGGCGGATCACACGTGCTTCTGCACATGGGACAGTTAGACTGGGAAAACGGGAGGCCTGGGAAGCGGGAAGAAGGAAGGGAAGATGCTGGTTAGATCCTGGAGCTCAGGCTCATGCATGGGGGCAGATATCAGGAGCTAGCTGTGAACTTGACTTTCAGTCCCACCTATGGCCAAGATCATCCTTGCGGGGAAGGGCGCAGATCAAACAGGGTGAAGCCTCTCATCTCGGTGGTTCTTAAATAAACTGCAGTATCCAGACATACTGTGTACTGTAGTATTTTTGCCCCCATGTTTTTAAAAATAAATTTCTCACTCATGACATGGAGTTCATCTCCTTTTCCTTAAAAAAAAAAAATACTGCCAAGCGCACACTTGACCAATCTGCAATGCTCTTATTGCAAAATCCGATAAGCCTCGGGGCTGTCCACTCTTACGAACAGCAGGTAAATTTTAGAAATAATTGAAGCTGTTGGACTTGTGTTTGTGAGGGAGGAGCCTTCTCCACAAGGCGAAACAGCAATATGCAGAAGTCTCAGCCGCCCGTGTCCCATTTATAAAACCTTCTTATTCAGTACCCTTTCATTCCCTTCAGACATTAAATCAATTTTCCATCCACATCTCAAAAGTGCAACTGGCCTTACAAGTTGTGTGCACTTGTACCACGTGTTAATCATCTCCTCCTACAGAACCAGTTTCCTTTATCTACCACAACCTCAGAGGAACATGTCTAATTCCACCTGGCTTCACCATTCAGAGATGGTATATCGTATTTATTTTCGTATGGATTATGCACAGTGCCTTAGGTGCTTATACTATGGGCATTTTTTAAGTGTAAACTTGATTGATTGGTCACAAGACTGTTTCGGATAGCTGTAAAATGGATTTGGCCCCCAGCCACAGTTTGCTCAGCACAGATACACTGCAGGACTGAGATGGCTTCAAGAATTCATAACACATATGCTAAGAAATATTACAAACCCGTATTTGTACAGTTGGCATTATACATGCATCGCTAAACATTTCTCAATAGCAATCCGTACTACCACATATAAGAGAATTCTGGCTGGATATTTATCAGGAAAGAAGACTTATGAAAATGTGTTTTCAATAACTGGTGTGAAGTCAGCCCACTCTGTGCTGATTAGATGCACTCGCAGTTCAGAAACAGCCTTATTCAGCACAGTACGAAGCAATCACCCGCTGTATGCAGGCTTGAATTGGGAGCTTCATGCTTTATGCTGAGTGACTAAATGCAAAAAAATCAAGATGACTACATTAATTGCCATCTTCAACTTGAATGGCAGAAAGAAATCCAAAATCTAAAACCACATCTCCACCTGGATTCTTTTTCCACGGTTTTTTAAAGTGCTGTTTCAAAAAATCCCCTTTGTAAGATTAACTCACTATAGTAATGTGATTTTATCAAAGTACAAAGGTACCACCCTTCTAGGAAGCCATTGTTTTTTTGTAAACTACACAAGCTTGATATTGAGATTGTTTTTATATGCAGAATAGTATCTTCATACCATTTTATGCTTCTTTTTCTTCTAAGTTGCAAAGGAGCCCTCGTGTAAGCTGGTATTTCTACTCTTGAAATCTGGTCTTTAAGAGTCTCAGTCTTGAAAGAAGAACTGAAGTATTTTCAAAGCAGTTACGTCATCAGCATAAATATTTCACATACAAGATAAAAATAAGATTTTCCTAAAAAGGCGTAACTTTCTAGGGTTCTAGAGCTTCCCAATATTGAACTAAAAATGACAAGGACTGTAGCCATTACAGCCAACTTTGCAGTGGATCATCCACTATTCTATTTCTGCACTACCTTCAAATAATAGTCAAACCAATACACTTCACTTTCAACATGCAATTCTCTTGTTTTGGTGTATTTGCGAACTACCACCTGTAACAATGTGGCAACATTACAGCCACTTTGCTATGTATGGTCCGGGTTCTTACAAACATTTGAGAAGGAATTTATTTTTAATCTTTATGCTTTGAATAATCCTTTCTATATCAACTCACACATACAACTTTATTGCTAGCATAAAGAAAAATACTTAATTCAGATGAGGACTAGGTAAGTCTTTTAGACAGTCTTACTTCTCTTTGCAGAAGAAGCATGGCTCTAACCACAAACAGCAGGAAACTCTCTCATTAGCCTCTAAACTTTGGACGTAGTAATTTGACAAACCCCAGCCAAGGAGAAAGCAGCATTTGTCCACGCCAGATACAAGCACCTCTTCCTAAATTTCATGCCAAGTCTGATTTTCTTATCTACAACGAAATAGGTCAGATTTTTTTCTCCTGCAATAAAACCTAAAATAGTTTTCAGGTGGTGTCTCCAAAAAGCTCTGCTGGACACCACTGAATCAGCACTGCTAAGGAAGAAGCACCTTTTCCTCTTTGAGACAGCCCTGATGTTAGCTTAGGAAAATTCTTGCAGACTGATTCACTACAGCACCAAAGCATATGTTCGCCTTCAGGAGCACACAAGTGACGTAAATGAAACAAGGCCCATGTTAATGGTTTGCTGGATCAGATCCTAGTCCACAGTTGGTTACCCACTTAATCTGTTGCTGATCCTCTGTGCGCTCACAGGGCCTTAGAAGATGGCACGGGAAAATAGGAATAAAAAGATACAGAGACAAGATGGACCATTATGACAGTTCACTGAATCATCGAGAGCATGGCTTACCAATCACAGACAACAGGTAAATCAAATCAAAATAGGGTTTGGGGATCAATAAAACCATATTGTTGGACTCATGCTGTTAACTAGCACCTGAACATAAACCAATACAATCCAGCTAGCATAGTTCAGGCTACCATTAACATTCCATTTCCTTGGATTGCAAAGCTCTTCTGACTGTATTCTCATTAACTTCCTTAAGTTAAGTTGATTTTAAAGGCAATCCATTAAAGTCAGAAAGCGTATATTTCTCCCCTCAAAAAAGAACATCCTTCAGTGACACAGCAATGTCACTCTGCCAACAATTAAAAAGGCATCATTTATACAGCCTTTAGTATCAGTGCATGGGACAACGAAATGCTTCCAGAAAATCGAAGGATTTTGTATTTTCTGTCTCCAGGGAAAGCCATAGAGACATGGGCCAAAATAGTTATATGTCATTTACAAAATGAAACATGGCACTTGATAAAGAAAGCATATCTGCTAGGTAGGACGCTTGCTAAGTAGGTTCCAGCTGTCAAAGCATCAAAGACAGCACCTTTTCCTCCTGTCGCTCAGAGTACTGGCAACCCATGCACGTTACCATGATAAGAGAGATACTACTGAAGTTAGAAACAAAAACAACACTGGCACCTTTTGCTTTGCATTACAAGAGAGTCTCCGTCAAGGGGAGCATGGCAAGATTAACTTTTTTACTTGTGAAAGTAACAATAAGGAAACATTTTTTAAAAATTCAAATCATACATACACAATCATAGAATTGTTTAAGTTGGAAAATACCTGCAAGATCTTTCCATTGAATTCCCCAGTTAATTAATCTTCGATATCTTGGCAACTACCACATTTCATAGGATCATGGAATGCTTTGGACTGGAAGGTACCCTAAAGAACATCTTGTTCCAACCCCCCTGGCATGGGCAGGGACACCTTCCACTCGGCCAGGTTACTCAGGGCCCCATCCAGCCTGGCCTTGAACATTTCCAGGGATGGGGAAAATTTCATAAAATTTTTAATGAGAGCAAGTTTTTCAGCTCACGTTGTAGACCTGGAGAGGGAAAACAAAGACATAAATGATGGGACAGAAAGGCACGGGAAAGAGAAGGGAGTATTTTGAGGTCCTGCACTCAGCACATGCCAATGATACCTTTAAACTGGTAGAGATTTAAACGAGGTAGAGATTTAAAAATAAACTTTGGAAGCAGTAACAAGATGCTTAAGCCCTTCAACCACCCAGCCAGCCATTGACAGCATCTGGTGTCTTCCCTGATGGGACAGCACTGTATCCTGTGCAGGGTGGCCTGCACCGGGCTGCACCCAAGACCACCACTGTGCTCCCAGGCCTGTGAGCTGTGGTTTCAAATAGTCACATGATGCCTTCCTAAAATGTGTGTGCATATAAATGAAATGCTTTAATTCTCATACACATTTTTAAAACTGCACAAAAGTTAATTAAACTAGAATTAGGGTGTATTTTTTTCCTCTCCCATTATTTTCAGTTTGGCTTCCTCAGGTCATCCTAAATCCAGTGGAAGTATGTGTGAGTGGGCACTCATGGAGGCCTGATGCACAGTCCTCTGGATAGGACCCGTCTGTTAGACAACTAATGGATGAATGCCGACAAAGTGTCCTCCCCTAAGACATCACCTGATGTTGTTTCTGGTTCTTTGCTGCAGAAAAGTGGAGGGAAGCTCTTTGAAGAGAAACAACATGGCTTGGGCAGACCGGCAGTGCAGCAGCAGCTGGGTCACTCTCATCAGACACTTTGAAGAGCTGATAAAAGCTGCAGCATCCAGGGGAGTTCTGAACGTAAGCTTTTCAATACTCATTCCCTCAGGACACGCACTAATAGCCTAAATATTCCCACTTCCCACTTCCATGTATGGCTGCCAACAAAGAGGGACACTGAAGGGGATGTAACTCCACACAGTTCTCATCACAAGTTACCCACCTGGCAAAATTCGAGTGCTGGGGGAAAACAACAGGGTTTGAGAGAAAAGACCCACCTGTCTGAAAGGTTTTAGTGGCAAAAAGGGAAAACATCCTCTTAAACCTGCCATCTCTTCTTCCCCAGACAAGCTACTCTCTTGCTCCTGCTGGACACCTTCTCTATGCTCAGCACATATTGTACAGGCCCCAAAATGCTCTTCATCCTTTTGAGAATAAATCTTCTGTAGGTCTTAAAACACACTCTGATAGACCTAGTGTGGTTAATGAAGTTAAATCCCATAGCCCGGAAGGAAGCAGCTGCCATGGAGCAGAGGAACAGCCCCGCAGTCTCTCTTCATTAAACTCCTGGTTCCCAAAAGCTCCTATGTTTGTTTTGGCCCAATACCATCACCTTTGGTACAAGTACAAAGACCCTGTATCTCCAGACTGGCTGCTCTGGCTTGGGCTGCCGCTACAATTCCTATTTCTTTTTTAAACTTGGGCTAAAACCTGTCATCTTTTCAGGGAGCACAGCAGCAAATACATCAAAGTGTTCATGGTCTTCTGTTAACTTTCCTGCTATTTGCCCTAAAGGACATGCCTGCTCCAAAACTGTCACAATTAACTTGGACAAGGGGGAGAGGCTACAGAAGCATCTTAGGAGAAAGAAACCCATGATATGTCCCAAGACACTCTCATGGGAGCACAGAAATAGTGGCAACAGTAACAGGGGTGTGCATCTCTGCTCCCAACACCAGCACACGGACGCTCAGCCCTGGGTTCCTCCACTCGCAGCCTCAGCTCCTCCAGGGAAACACACGTTTGGTACTGCAGGCAACCCCTGCAAGGCAAATCCCTGGCTGCTTCGGCTGGAATACAGCCGTGCTGCTCAACTCTGAGCTTAATTTAGGAACCAGTTTAGGATTTCAGTTTGGCTTTATTAGTGAAGTTGATGGACTGAGAAGAACTCGCACACAGACCACGGCTCTTGTAGCATGGAGGTAATTTTATTGACAAAATTGTTCCACAAGTCAAGTAAACTCTGGTTTGGGTGAGCATTGCTTACTGCTGCTGTTTTCTCCTCCAGGGTTATCAGAAAGTGAGTCATTTACTCCTGTGATAAGCATTTTAATGACAGTATCCTAATACTGCAGCCACTGTGATGCACAGAGGAAACCCATTCCCAAAAAGCCATCACCTAAAACAAAGAAGGTACTTATATAAAAGCTTTCTAGCTTATAAGAAAACACAAAGATACTGACAAAAGTGTTTTCCAAATCAAGTTAATGAATACCAAAAATGAAAGCAAAACAGACGACCTGGGGAAGAAAATTTAAAAGGAGGGTGGGAACAGAAGGCATCAGACACTGAGTTGCAGGGATGGCATACAGGGATGTTTCTGCAGTTAAAGATTTTAAAAACAACTGGTGGGACAAACAGTAACCCAGCTAATCCTTGGTACTGGCACACTGCCTATTTTGAGAGAGCAGCAGCTGGTGAATCTGACGTAAGTCTCTGCATCCAAAGCAGGAACTTACTGTAATGAAACCACAGCCCACATTGAAAAAAAAGACTGTAAACTCGACAAAAAAAAAAAAAAATTCAGGATCTCAATACACTATGTGCTACACTTCCATCCAAGTAAAATTAATCACAGAATGTCACAATTAGGCCAATTCAAAAAAACACCCAAATAACCAAACAACAACCAAAAAAAAATTCCCCAAAATCAAAACCATCAGTTGGACTGAACCTAGTATTAAAAAAAAAAAAAAAACCAAACATGGTGAAGCTGAAGAAATTAAAAGCCTTGCATCTTCTCCAGTTTAAAAAGTACAAATCTAAGACCTTAAGTGACATAAAAACACCATTCCAGAAGCCCGAGGCACTAGGCAGAACTACGTGGACTGGAAAAAATAGGCACATTAGTGAACCACCTAATTCAGGATCCAGTTACTCTTCCACCCCCATTAGAGCACTGCAAGAATGTCAGTCCCTTTATCTTGGACACCGTGGGAAAAGCACCTTCTGATAAAAACATCCACACCTCTCTCTCCCCCTCATCTCCTCCCTCTCCCTGTCCTCAGAGGAGGGCCAGGTTCATGTGAGGCTCCGAGCAGATACTAACTCTCTGCATTTCCCTGACTAACTGGTTTCCAGGATTATTTTTTCCTTTCTTTCAGAGAATATAATGGGGGGCAAAAAAAAGGCTTTGAGGAATACAGTACTTTTGAATCTTTCTCTTAGCTGTTTGATAATAATTAGCATGGGAAGAAATTACCATCTGCATAATGGCAGGAGCAGTCACACAACGCCCCTGAATCTCATTTCAGAATTCCAGTTGCTGCACCTGGTAAGTGGTGCAGCATGGAAGGTGCAGATTTCATGGACAAAAACACCCTTAAAATATCTTTAAATGGGCTGAGAGGCACACGAAGGGGTGAAGAGGGTTATATTTCATTTAGGGATGATAGAAGAGGAAGTCATCGGGTCATTAAATCGTTTAATTCGCTCTATAAGCAAATGAGTGCGTAAACACCAGAGTTCTGGTTGTATTATCTCTCACTGACCTTCAGTGTCAAATATGCTCAGTTTAGAAAGAAAATGTTTTCTTTTGTCTTTAAGAGCCAGCCGTATAAAAATAGCTCTGGAGCTGAAAGTCAAACTGTGTTCTTTTGAATTCATGCATCACCATAGAAATTGGTGATGGAGAACTTATTAGAAATTGTCACTGGAGTCAGCAGATACCGGCTTACAATAATCTTTGGCAGAGCCGTCGAGTAAGAAAGGGGATGTTTCCCAGATCAGAACTCCTCTTGAAACAACCAGATTGTGCCTCCAGGGCTGTGTGTGAAGCAAGGGCACGGAGAGGGGCTGTGCAAGATAAGGGGGGGGATGGGACCGAAATGACTCGATTTTTTTTCCCCTGACTAGCAGATCTTTAATGCACCACATGCCCTCGCCCCAGCCGCCGGCAGAATTCGGTCACGTTGTGAAGCTGGGATGAGCTGTCTGCTTGCCAGGAGCTCCCTGCCTTCTCCTGCGCCAGCCTCAGAGCTGCAAATGTGGCTCTGAAAACACAAGAAGCGCTATGAAAATTTTAGCTGTTCTCATCAACCACTCATGCTTCTTAACCCTTTGCTAACTCCCTCCCGCACCACAGCCTGTGCTGCACAGTTCAGGGAGACGAACCTCAATTTGCGGCAGGGAACTCTGCTGAAACCAGATCAGCCTCACTTGGTTCAACCTCCAGACTGTCTTGATGCCAAGCTCAATTCTGCTCAACATTCAGAATCTTCACAGATTTCTCTGTGCAGCCAGAAGAACCAAGTTCAACACAGAAACTAAATCTGTTCTACTTTCTTAAGATTAACATCTTTCATTTCCAGCATTTAATTCCTAGCTTTTAATGCATGAGGAACCAGCACTGCTCTGAGAAAGTTTCTTCACTGCTTTTATAGACTGTATCACATTGATCCAGGCTTTCCCACTGCCATTTGCTTTGGGATCACCATCATCCAAAGAGAAAGTTTGCTGCAGAATGGCAGTGGCAGAAGCAGCTCCAAAAGGGAGTTTTGGGAAGCGTTACAGATCCAGCCCTGACCCTTTTCTCTTTTCCTCCCATGTAACACAGTAACTTGCTCAGGTCTAAGGAAAATTCATGCAGCTCCCAAAGGAGACACTCTTCTTTCCCTGGAGAAAAGGCTGCTGGAAGTCTCCATTTAATTTCTGAAGTGCTTTACATACCACGAGTGTTATGCATCTCACATTTTGACTTCAGTAAGTTATTATATCATCATGGAAAAACATTATAAATATTACACTGAAAACAAACTTAGAAGTATAATTTATAACCACTGACTCAGAACTAGCTGCCTCAGAACTCCCAGGCCATGGGACCACCGCTTGCCTCTGCTCATCATCCTGTTAACTTTGTCTCCCACAAGTGTCATCACGGAAATTGGTGAGATACTTGATATCTCACCAAGTTTATAAAGTTGTTTAGCATGGATGAAATTATTTCATATTATATTCATTACAGAAATCTTGCATAAAATAATTTCGTGGCTTAATATTCACAGAATTTCAGAATTCTTCACACAGGCTTTGCTTTAATTATCTATAATGATCAACTCTACCATTTAAATGGTAAATTGAATCATTTCTGACACTAGGAGAAGGGAGGAAGCTTTACACTGATGTGATGCAAATAGGTCAATGAAACATAATAAATGTAACATACTGGGCTAAAAGTTGTCATTTTACTATTCAAATATTGAAGTCTTCTTTATAGATTGATACGAAGATGCATTGAAATAACATTTTGTGTTGTCCCTCACATAAGGATTAGAAACAGAGTTATCTGCCTGGTCTGTAACAAGAGCTGGAAGATGCTCTGGAAGCTGGACACACCAGGAACCTTAAAAGTATTCTATATTTTGGACTTCTGTCCTCATAAGGGAGGAGCAGATTGCTAAATATTACTCTTGGTAATGGATGACCTTTTGTTGCTCTTTTTCAATGAAATGATTTTTCTTCCAAGATGTCTTCTGGGAAGTTTTCCTGGAAGGCAGCAGAAGTGCTTTGGGATGTGATTTCTGCAGCGGTCTTTGAAGTCACTTATTTCTGAAATAGAAACCTGGAGACAAAACTTCTTTCATAACGAAAAATTTAGAGTGGGGGAACGGGGCAGTAGGGTGGGGATTTTTTGAAGGTGTTTAAGTGATCCTACTACTTTTAAAGAGATGTTCACCTCACTGAAAAAAAACAAGAGTGTGTCTCAGAGAACCCTTAGAATCAGAGTTGTTTAACATGAAGAATAAAGTGTAGATGTACAAAAGCACAGTGAGGTGGATTTTTGGCAGATGCACCCTGCTCCTTCTCCTTTGCAGGCAGGGCTTTCACACAGCCACACGCTTGTGCGCAGGCTTCCCGTGGCAGTGGGAATTTACCAGGGCTTCATCTCAGCTGCATTTCAGGAACAGAAGAGCAGAGGCTCCACACACCACCACATCCTTCAGACTCATCCTGCCTCTGAGACGTGGCCCCCATCACTGCTGAGCCAGCCAGAGCCAAGCAGGGCATCCGGCAGCACAGACTGTGCTACGCTGGCTTTGACTCAGCTCATGCCAGCTGATGAGGGAGGGACTGGCCTGAGCACTAGGAGATAATTTGCCAAGGTGTTTTGCTGCTCCTGAAGCCAATCTGTAATTTTACAGCATTTTGATTTTTATATGAAGGCTCCTATTAAAACAGAGAAATCTAAACTCCAGCCTGGAAGAAGCTCGGCTGCACGTTCAGAAGAGGAATATCTCAGACACATGCATACCAGGCCAACATTTCTTAAGCAGTTTATGAAATAATCCCTAAAATGTATACAGAAAGAAGTTTATAGCATTTCAAACCATATTATATTTCACCCCAATTTCACAGTTGTCCTCTTCCCACACTGTAATGGCCCAAGTTTCCGATCCTGCCGAAGGGTTTTGTTTTGTTTCATAAAGTAAAACCATGGATTTCTTCGTAATAGGCCACTTAGGATCTGTATAGCGAGAGTATTTCGAAAAGATCTGACATCCCTTCATTAAAATAGGTTACGTCCCTGGTAGACTAAACGTTAACTTGAGAAGTCTAAACAGATGCTGTACAATAAATAAATTTTTCCAGGCACATGGTGAAAAAGCAGCACTGCTGAAACCAATTGATCCGGTGACATTACAGCGAGAAGATGCTGTAGCTAAGAAAAACGTCAACTTCATTTCAGCCCCAAACAAGTTATAACAGCAGCAATGTTGGCTCAGGGCATTTTTAAGGAATTAATAACCAGCCAGGGTTAGTAGCCTGAGGCAAAGTCAAGGATTAAGCACTATGAGGATAAACACATACAGCAGCTTCAAATAATATAGTTGACTCCAGTTTAATCATTTTGTTTCGCTTTCAAAAAAACTTATGATCTCCAGACAGAAAATATAATTCATATCAGCAAAAGAATATACACATACACACACCCCCAGGCAAGAGCTGAAGAGATAAATGGAAACACTATAAAAAGTAAACATTTTCTTCTTAGCAACAGAAGGAGAAAACTTCCATTGGTTACAATTAAAACAAACAACCAAGAACTCCAGAAAATAGGTAAATATTTCCAAAGGAGAATACAAGAGAGCTGGAGAGGGACTTTTGCAAGGGCTTAGAGTGATAGCATAAAGGGAAATGGCTTCAAAGTGACAGGGGTAGGGTCAGATTGGCTATTAAGAAGAAATTCCCTGTGAGAGTGATGCGGCCCTGGAACGGGCAGCCCAGAGAATTTATGGATACCACATCTCTAGAAATGCTGAAGGCCAGGTTGGATGGGGCTCTGAGCAACCTGGTCTAGTGAAAGGTGTCCCTGCCCATGGCAGAGGGTTAGAACTAGATGATCTTTAAAGGTCCCTTCCAACCCAAACCAATATGTGGTTGGATGAAAAAATAACCAAATGATGTTAACGACCACATGGAAGAGGAAAGGTAACTTAGGTGATCCCAAAGCTCAGCATTTCCCCCCAAGAACAGCGGACCAACCTTCTACCATAGCCTTCACCACCCAGAACTGCTCACAAAACTGAGTAAATATACCAATGTGTTTATGCTTTCTTTTTCTGCACAGCTAGCAAAAAAAAATCATCTTTGCTACTTCTTTTGTTTGAAAGGACTACACACTTCTTTTCACTAAAGTAAATAAACCCAGTAAACTTCAGACTAATCTGGAAAAAGTGTAGTCAGAACAGGATTCAGATTTCACTAATAGGTAAATCAAAAGCATCTCAAAGGCACTGCCATGAGCCTTAAGTTTACAATACAAGTTCCAATAAAGAAGCTAAACAACAAAACTGACGCTTGAATTTTTAATAGAAGTTCTTCCTAGAATTACTCAAAGACAGCATGGAATAACCATAAGACAATATGCTTCAGCATCTTTTTATTTGAGAAGGTCTAACCAGTTGCTACCCTAACTCAGAGAGCTGCTGGAAGGTTTACATTATCTTTGCAGATCAAGAGGAGAAAGAAGCCTCTTCTACCTGGGTGACTTTTTAACACTTACATCTAAACACAGTACATGGCATTTGCTCTCTTGTAGAAGGTAATTTTCTTTTTTTTTTTTTTTTTTTTTTTTTAAAGCAGGGAAAGGTCACTGTCTTACATCATTGAAGATGTTTAAAGGACATTGCAAAATTCTGATGCTACTTAAAATTACTTCAGGGTTCTTTTTTCAGTAAATAGAGTATAGAAAATTTACAGTTGGTAACTCTGAAGATCCCGAGTTGAATCTTTCAGACAACACTTTTCATTTATTACATAGACAAAAATCTCTGGGGTCAGTTAAATATTAACATACAGTGGAAAAGTTATTCATCTTTTTAATCTCTAATTTATATTGATATGCTGATAGAAATGAATTTATTACTACAATTTACTTTTAAAAATGCATTAAAAGGTAGGGATTTTTAGACAGGTTTTCAACACTCAAAATGTAATCTGACCTCAGTGAAGTCAGAGGATGCTTTGTCATGGACCGAATTAAGACCTCACTGTAAGCTTTTGTTTGATCATTCTTTGTTCAGAAACACGACAGTTATATCCCTAGAGATTTGTTTGGTTGGAGCTGTTTCTAGTCAAAACATTTCTCATGCGACCAGCACTTCCTGACTCGCCCCAAAAAGCCTGTCACTGCCTAGAACAGCATCATCCACCTCCCTGAGCACGAGCTTCACAACAAGGGACTTCAGAGCTTTAGTCCAAGTTCTTACAATATCCTCCTGTAGCTGCGAGGGAATAACATCCCTGAAGACTGAGACAGTATTCACGCATGAATATCTCACAGGGATGTTGGAAAGGTTAACATTTTGAGAGCACAACACTTCCATCTTGGTGAAAGAAAACATGCACGAGGGAAAGAAAGACAAAACTTCTTGTAAGTTATTGAAGACAGAATGAGAAACTCAAAAAAAAAAAAAAAACAAACCATAAAAGTTTCAGGGGCTTTACAGTCTAATATGGGAAAAAATCAAAAGCTGGAGTATTTTACTAGATGTTCCTTTCACAATAGCTGGTGATGAAGTATGAATGAATGCCATCCTGAGTGCCGAGACATGTTTTCATTGCCTCTTATAGACAGCATATTTCTGAATATTGAGCTATATTCTTTCAATGCTTTTCTATCTATAAATTCTACACTTAGCACAGGGTTGCCCATTTGGTGAATTGCAAAAGCACACAATAAAATGCATTTTATCATGTATATGTGACAGCCTCACTTGCTGTTAAAGTATCTTCCAAATCCTATCACGCTCTTGAAGAGCTCTAAAATAAACATCATATCCCAACCACAAGTAAGAAGCTCTTTCCTCCTGAACAGCTGAGTGCTGCCACAACTTTACCCCAATCTCAAAGTACAAATATTCAGTTCAAGTCCAGCATTTGCAGGGAATTATGTCATAAATTCAAAGTGTCAGGTGCATCTTTTTTTACCTCTGAGGAACAAGTGGCCATGTAATTTTTCACTTCTTAGACAAAACAGTTTCCATGCCATCAATACACCAAGTTGATAGTATTATGAAAAAACCCACGCCAACGAACTTAGGCTTCTACATTAAGTTTTATTTCTGCCTTTACTCCTAACTCGAAAATACCAGTCAGTCTCCATGTTTCAGAGAAGGATTCTTCTGACAGCTCATGCCAACAGCTCAGATGGTTTAGCTGCAATAAAAAAAATTAAAAGACAAAGGATCAAGCAAACAAAAAGCCCGACGTCTTCTCTCTGGAGGTCAACTGGTGTCTTCCCAGACACTTGAGTGCTGGCCTCCAGGGGAAACAGCTTGGCTAAAACCAGTCTTATTACTATCCAGACCAAGTACAATACTTCACAAGTACTTATTTTTATATCTTGTCAACATTTGCATAGTCTTTGTGTCTGGAAATTCCAGAGCACCATGCACAAGCTGTCAGCTACTTTTATGCAATGCTGCATCCTTCTCAGAACTCATAAAATACTGATTTCTAGTTAGACAACATAGCTGTCACATCAAAATACATTCAATCATTTAAATTGTAACACATCGCTCACCCCAAAATCTCTTTCCAAAGCGTATCGGGCACTGAATTTGTGACATTAAACAGACAGAACGGCTGTCTGCTAAAAGCAGAATCCATAATTAAGCAAGCAGAACATATGAAGTGTGGTACAGTAACAGGAAGGTGGGATTTCAGTCACCTCAGGTAAGGTTTCCACGGGTTAACGCAACCAGCTCACATTTAACTGTCAGAGTTTCCTGTAGACAAGGGAAAGGAATAAACGGCTTAAGACAGCAATAACTCTAATTTATCTTCAATTCTTAATTTAATCAAGCTGAATCCCCTTCTGTGATTTATTTCTCTCCATTGACTCTAACCTGAGAGACATGTAGCTCACTCACATTTAGGTGTTTAAAGGTTAGACATATAAGAGGAAGTAAGATGGATCTTACCTTACTAACATGTTTCATCCTAAAACATGAGATTGAGAATAGAGGTTTCCTCCACAGCAAGCTCAAGGGATTTAAGAACTGTGGAAACACAGTTTCATGAAAACACACCGTGCATATTGCTAGCAAGAACCAAGGTCTTGCTATAAACACATGCACAGAGATGGTCTGGGCTTAAAAAATGAGAGTGCAGAGAAGCAGCATCTACAGCAGGAACACGATCTGATCTGACAATAGATGGCTGTCACAGATAGTGCAGGCAGCAAAATCCCTTGGACTGATGATCAGTGGATCCTATCACTCGAACACCCAGATTTTTGCAGGCATGTGTTAAGGACATGACGCAGGATTCCAGAGCCCCGATGCTCATGCCTTCAGTAACAAACAGCACATGATGTTTCCAGTCAGCTTAGCTGGAGTCCAACCAATCTTTCCCCCCGCAACAAAGAAGCCAAAAGAGCAGATGCAGAACACGGAATGTCAAAGCATTCACCTCATTGCTCTGACAAGAAATGTCACACACCACACGGAATACAACTGGACTACTAAGAAACTCCCCAGTGCATGTTTATCTATCCTCCACAATGTCCTGGCACCTGCCATCTTAGATTTCCCTTAACTGGAAGTTCAAATGAGACGTAAGGCAAAACTTAACATCATTTGGGCAGTTAAGTACTAGAAGGAGGCCCAGAGAGGCTGTAGAATCTCCATACTGGGAGCCATTGGAAGCTAGGCTAGCCTCTATCCGGAGCAAACTGATCTAGCTGAACACTAGGGTTGGACTGGAAGTTGTATTCTGTGCCTGTCCTTTCCGCAAACAGCGTCGTGTATTGCAAAACCATCATCTATAGCCACGTACAGGAACGCAGTCCCAGTAGTACATCATCCTGGTTTTGACAATTTTCACTCAGAGAGGGAAAAGCTCCCTTTACTCTCGAATAAACATGTTAAAAAAACTTGCAAAACTACCACACTTTTGGCCAAACTACCATTTTGATTACATTTTTGAAGGTGTGAACATCTTTTATTATTCAGTTTATAAACCTGTATTTAGCACCTCTCCTCCTCCCCACCATCACACCACCCCCAGAAAAAAGAGTCATCACTACACATGGATCAACCACAAACAAAATCATTTAGAGGAACAGTGAAAATTCATCTTTTATCATCTGTGCCACCTAGCAACACACAGTACTGGATCCAAAACATTTGCAGATCTGACACAGAGGAGCACATGAGCATCAGAATAGGAGAAGAGATAAAATCTCCTTTCCCATTGCAAAGTTTCCACAGGCACAAGAGCTTTCCATTAATTTTGAAATACTGTCATGCTTACAACAGAACTCAACACTTTTTTTAAATTGGACATGTGAGTTTTGAGTAAATACAGCATTTGGGGGGTTTTGGTGTGTGTGTGACTAATAATTTCATCTTCTATAAATCAGAACCAGGCCAGGTATTTCTGAGATAAGAAAAACTTTGCTGAACTTCACAACTAAACACAGGGCAACTACACCTTGCCTGATCTGCTGTGTGCAGCAACAGAAAGGACAGTCTTTTCTCTTTAAATTATTACAATGGACAGACTTTAAGGTTTTAAGACCAGATCCCTTCAATAACATGAGAATTTCATCTGGAGTAGTGAGTAAAGTATTACTAAAAAAAGTAATGTAAACATAGGCACACATAATTACTTGCATGCTATTCATTTATTAAAATCTATCAGTTAGCTACTTCAATTCCTGCACCACTCACATGTTCCAGAACCAGGGACACAAACACTAACACACTGCACACGACTGGAGTACATCTGAGGACAGGCTCGAGGCCTCCTGGCTTCAGTGTTCTAGCTCTGGAGTAACCTTATTTCAGTCTTAAAATGGATTTAATATTTAAGTAGTGTTATCTATACAAACAATGCATTTGACTTTCAGTTCAATAAACAGCATGATGTATATAATTTTAATTCTTTTTAAAAATTGCAAGGTTAGTCAACTACAGTACTTGGAGAGTTAGTCTAGAAGAAATGAAGTATTAAACATCTCTAATTTCACGTCAATAGTCTGGAAACTACTGTAGCTTTCCACTTTTTAGGCATTCCTATTCATAATTCACCACTGGATACAACAAAAACAATACTTTATTTATAAGGTTCTGTGATTTGTGTGTACCAAAAAAAAAATCAGTTTAGGATAAATTCTGGGAAACTTTAAAAGACATCCCCCTCTCACTGGGTTTTTCTTTTCTCCTAGAAAAATAATTCAGTGGAATTCAATTTAGGAGATGGTCAAAGCACATTTAAAAATTGGTCTGGACAGATACATACATATTCATTCTGACATTTTCATCTTGATTTTTGACCAGCCACTTCCCAGCTGAGGTATCTTTTATATATCTCTCTCACTATCTTATCTTAGCCATTCTGGACAAAGGGAAGTACATTATTCACCTTTAGATTGCTTTTTAAGATTTTTAAAATGTAACACCTTTCCTGCAGATTCTGTTTGGTTTTTTTTTTAATTAGAATTTAAAACCAGCAGCCTGCTTTAATCTGTGCATGTGGAAGGGACTCCAGGAAAGCGATGAAAGGTTTGCCATGCAAAAGGAAGAGGCAACAGAGAGACCAGAACGGAAATGAGCACAGGAGACGAAGCCAAAAAAAAAATTCAGAAGAAAACCAGAGATTAAGATGAATGAGGCAAACCAGAAGTTCAGAAGCAAACACCAAGACTGACAGCTGTCAGGAACTGAGTCACCTATTCAATCAACTAAGCAGCTCATCATGGGCAGAATTAAGCTCCTCCAGAACACTTCATCAGCCTCCCTTGAATCCGACCGAATGCAGCTCAGGGCTCGCTCTTACACGAAACCTCATCTTTGCATTGTTTCTTCTTAAAATTCTGCACTGCAAAGCAATAATCAGCAGTGACTGGTGATCCACTGGAATTCAAAAATCCACGAAAACCTGACAAATCATGGCATCAATTCACAAAATGTCACACGGTAGCAATTACTGCCCTGAACTAGTACTCAAATTACATACACAGCAGCTTGTCACCAAAATCAGGAGTATTTGTTTCTGCTTAAAGAGGGGAAGAAAGTCAGCCAGATGTCTGTGTAAAAGTGCACTCTGCTACAAGTTCCTGTTACAGTTTTAAAGATAAAGCTGAAAATGGGTGCAGGACATGCACTTTGCACTGGGTAAAAAGACTGGGCGGTCAGCCATGACCGGTGGGGCTTTAAGAACGACACAGAAAGTGCCTCCAAACTCAGCACTAGAAGAAAGGAGGGAATATTATTCTGTTTTTAAAAGCTTCTTAAAAGCAGAACTAAATTTGTTAAGACTGTAATAGGAGATGTGCATAGATTAGTCAAAAAAATCAGTTCGCTTCTATTAAAACCAAGGAAACTTGGCCTATTAATTTTTGGTACTTTGGTATTTGCAAATAATTTCACTTCAAGTCAGAAAGGTTTGTGGACCAAGTAACTCCTGTTCAGGTTTTGCTTCCACATATACAGCCTCACGATCTCTACTCCTGCACACTGCTAAACGTCCTTACTCACCAGAAAAAGGGAACCTAAGAACCAGAAACACTCTTTAACTTTTCTATTGCCATGTAATCTACTTAATCAATATTTATTTTAGCATAGGAGAAAAATAATATCTGACCTTTGTTTAGAGAGCTTATTCTTAGATTTCAATTATCAACAGATCTGTGCTGGTTAAAGAACTTTGAGAGGATTTTAATACAGTGAAGCAATAACACAAGTCATAAACTAGAAAACCCAGCACTCTGCATTAGTTCATTTCAAAGTAAACATAGGAATTAAATGATTTCTCTATAATGTCTCAGAGACTGCAAAAACAACGATAAAAGGGTAACTACCATACTGATGTAAATGTTTTTATAGGCTCCAATTAAGACACTGCAGTGTTGTTTTGCCTTTTAAGTTCTGTTCAATACTTTATCCATGTCTCATATCCTTCATCCTTCACACTTCTAAGAAGAAATTCATATTAGCTTGCTTTTAGTTCTTGACACAAGAACCATTTTCAGCTTGATGCAAAAAATGAAGAGCTGAAGCTTTTTAGGGGAGGGCTCAGTTAGCAATTTTCTATTCACATCGAACCTTCAGACCATCTTCCTCTGTGGAGAGACAGGAGAAGAGACAACATGGCACAGCAGGTCTCAGGGCTGTGCCTGACTTTCCTGGGATTCTGAGTGTGAGAGATGGGATGCTGCAGAGGTTTTGGCCAGTTAGGTAATGGCCAGTGACTGCTGCTTTGTATAATGACTATCTGACTTTTATTTGCAATTAGGGGACTACCCCAACTTTCAATTCTTCATACAACAACTAAGTTATGGCATTATTCCAATAATTTTTATTATTCACTACGTCCCTTCTCACCATAACCACTTATTACATTATTTTTTTATTTACAAGGCGCTGTTTTTTCCCCTGGATACACAAAACACTTTCCACGAAGGAAAGTAATTTCCTTTTTATACATCGGCTTTTCTGAACTCTTCAAACTAAGTATTATCTTCAAAATACACAAGTTTACTTATCCATCATTTCAGCCTGATGCCCTAAAACAACATATATACTGATAAATCTTCATAAAATGCAAATGGCCACCCAATTCATCAACTGACTGCGTCGCTTTGTTCATGATTCTTTAACCAGTTTTCAATACCTTGCAGAGTGTCAAACAGCACTTAATGGCAATTTATTTTTCAGGACGCTTACTTCATGTGATGCATACAAAAGGAAGGGATTCACTTAGACTACCCTATGTTCTTTGTCCAAAACTTTTAATAATCTCAGAAAGGTTTTTTTTTCCAGCAATGCCTAATTATTTCAAGCTCATCACACTTACTGCTCACAGCTCCATTATCCTCTGGCTTCTTTGTTTTCCCTTCCCAAAAGCTGTTATATTTAGCTGGATACTAAAGACAGTTTTTACTTGATAAAAAAATTCAGGCTATTTTCTTCACTGTTCACCAGACTTGAAATATGAATCCCCATTGCTCCCTTTGCTTTCCTAGAACAGGATCAGCCTAGGATGTGATTCTGAAGGTAACCGCAGTAATTGCATGAACTGAACTAATTTCTTACCAAGTTGATGATATTTTGTCACCCAAACATGTCACTTACTACACAGAATAATTTTTCCATGCAGCAAAGCCTTCTATAGGTGTATTGACAGGCTCTTCATCACTTCCTAATTGCCTTTGCTTCCTTCTCACTAAAGGCTGATCAAATCAAATTCCAGCCTCGATTCCATAACAAGTCTTCCCCTGGTACTGGCTAAAGCATCTTTACTTCTTCAGCTGGGGAATGAGGATACAACACCCCATGTTCACACACTCTGTGTCTGTGTGTGCATTACCAAACAATTAGTGCCTGCATCCTTCCCCGTGCCAGCCTCCTGCTCCATTCCTGGCACTACTTGTTTATTTGTGCTCTGCTTAAAAAATCCTTTTCTTTTCTCCTTGAGTTTTTTTTCCCCCTCCTTTGCATTAATTTGTTTTGCTTCTAAAATGGAATGTAACAGCTGGTTAGTAGTTCATAGCTCATTTATAGTTTATTCACCTTTTGTAGCTCTACAGTTTAGTTCTCCTTATTTAAATGAGCATTATGTGCTGGGATTTTTGCATTAAATAAATCCTTTTCTGCTCAGTTTCACCTCTTACGAGCTCCAAACCCATGAAATACATTGTAAACAAAGACCTACAACAGAACACATAAAGCAGCACTTAGAAATCCAGTTTGCCAGTGATGGATTAGGGATTTACATTCCCAAACAGCCAAATACAGTGGTCTCCTTGACCACCCAGCTACGGTGATTTATACGCAGTGACAGATTAAGCAGTCTTCCTGGTTACATATCATTAGTGGAAATCAAAGCCATGTCAGATATTGATGGTAATACCTTTCAAAGGTACATTACTGGCCAAGCTTTATGAGCAGCTTTCACATTAATTATTCAGTGAATAACAATGCTTAAAATACATGCATATATATACTCTTGGATCCTTGGACTATATTCATCACCGATGATTTTGAAGGAATGGAAAATGTACTCAAACTTGAAGCTAACCCATACACGGAGGCAGCAAGTTAAGGCTTCTCAATTTATAGATACCCTATTGTAAGTGCAGTACATGAAAGTGCAATGAGACATCTTAACTGCAAAAGCAAAAACTCCTAAACATCTAAATTCTAGCATTAAATAAGCACAATTCTTTTTCTTTGTGTGCTGCAAACCTATTCAAATCACTGACCAAAAAAAAAAAAATTAAACATTTAAACTTCCATTTAAAGGCATGCAGTCATTCTGGGATATGTTATTGTACGTTATCAATACGCTATTGATTAAAACTAATCTATTATAGGCATAGAACAATCCAGTGTTGAGATGCTTATTTTAAAATTGAGAAGTGATGAAAGCAATTTTCATAGCCCATTTTAAACTTTCACTCAAAACATGTAGGTTAATGGAAGTTAATATAAACAGCATGGAACAGAAGGGCTAAAATCTGATGAGAAACAATCAGAATAATTTGGTCTGCCAGCTGAAAGGATACACATGTACAACTAAATTGAACTTTGTTTATGCCTTTTGATTTTCAAGCCTTCTCTAAGATGATTACCCTATCTCCAGTTCTATCAAGGGAAAAATGCCTCCCTCTTTCTGAATCTGCTGCTAAATCAACTCTTTAAATATTGTTTTTACAATATTAAGTATGTCACACTATTTAGTTTCTGGTCTAAACATCTGCAAAGAAAATGTACCTCCCGCAACTCCTCGCCTGCTCCTGACTTTCTCTACATCTGCTACCATTATTTTTATAGTCTCTGATTTGTTCTTGCCATTTTTTGATGTAAACAAGATTAGGGGAAGCCCCTTTCTGTTTCTCCTCTCGTATACCTTTGAGAAATGGGATCATAATTACAGTGCCAAACCATTTATGCAGCTGCAAGTAGTCCTCCCGGGCACTTCAAAAGAGTTCTTGACCAAAAAGAAATCTCAGATGCTTTATAAAAATAAGAATGTTCACTATGAATGGAATTAAAATGAAACATTACCTAAGTAGGGGTGCACAGTAAATGATGAGATTTAATACAGGAAAATAGCAAGGCCTCCATAAGCAGCCTGAATTATGCTTGTGTTTATATTAAAAAAGCTGCGGTACTTTTTACCCTTAAGCGCTCGTTTCATTTTCGTACACAAATTACATCCACTCTGCCAGACACCATTTATAATGGCAGACAATCAGATCAGACACGACACTCAAGGGTTTTTATAAACTTCACATTAAAAAAACAGCACGTCAGTAGATTTGGCTACTACAGGTTTCCCCCACCATTTAATTCCCATTTGTCTTAAATCAGTAAATGGCTTACAAGTCGCTGTACAGAGTCGCTCACGTAACCACACCACACATGCAACGGTCCAAGCCTCTGGTTTTAGGAAATCACCTCGAAAAATCTGCTTTTGTGCCACTTTCGAAGTCCAGGGAATGTACTTCACATTGGAGAGTTTTCATTTTAAGCTTCCCAAAAAAACTTTTTGAGACACAAAAATGGTGAAAACTTTAGTTCCACAGGTTTATTTTGATGCAGTAATGAGGACAGCAGTGGTTTGTTATACATGGTGTTGAAAAAGAAAGAAACACAGTACTTGATAGCACAGAGAGATCAGAAGTTACTTAATTATCACACATGAAAATTGTTCTTCGGAAGTAGACTGCAATTCACAGCAAGTTGTGCTTAGGCACATTCTGCACAGTAAGATTAGTATAAAACAAATTATCCTGAAAAATAATTATATTATTCAGTAATTTTTTTACAGTTTCCTTTCTGAATCTTCATGTTGAGCCTCCACTTATCCACGTTTTTTATTAAGAAAATGGATACCTAATCTAATAATACCCCAGACACGAGTGGCTTCATGAATTGTAAAAGTTAAAACTGGAAGAATTATATCTCTCATAAATCAGAGCTCCTCTATTAACATCAGGAAAGGATTGTGGAAATTTCCATCCCTATCAAGTACTGCCCTGAAAGAAACCAGACCTTTGACGTGACTAGCACAGGCTGCCCTCAAGACCATCAGGAAGAAGAATTAGTTTCAGATAGGGAAAGACACGGGCCAGTAACAGAGCCTTGAGTTTCACCAGGAATGAAAGCTCAGACACAGGGACTAGTGGAGGGGCGACACTAGGGAGCACAAAGAAAACTCATGGAGCTATCCTAAAAGTGGCTGCAAACGAAAGGACTCTGACTGTTCAAAGCGGGGAAAGCAAGCTCTGCGGTCAGTCATTCCAAGGGATCTCTGGAGCTGGACAAAGGGAGTCCCTTCCCGTGGAGGTTTTGCACTCACCTCCTCTCATGCTGTGGCTGAAGCCAGTGAAGGATATCAGTGCTTAATGGACACAAAAAATCTATCAGAACACGTGGCTACAAAATCTGTCAAAACATACAAATTAAAACCTAGCAAAAATCACTATTAAATTGGCAAATTTCCTTGATTTTAGTGGTTTTTATCTGAAGGATATGGCGTGTAAATTTGTAGCCAGAGATTCTAATACATTTTTTACTCTTCTAGCATTTGTTTTATCAGGTTTACAATTAGTTTATTATATCCCAATAGTCTGCATCCAGTAGAGAATCACTGTCCATCAGTTAAGGAGATGCAAGCTCCTTTAATACAATTCACGACTAGGACATGGAAACTAAGGCTAACCTTTGTCTGCTGCAGTGTTACAGAATAATAATTCAATTTGAGATGCAGTTCCTAACAATTTGAACAGGCCAGTGAAGCACACTCTGATAAGGCTCTAGAAACCAAGGCATCTTAGGTTACGTTGTCAATGTCTAAATCAACACATCTACAGAATGACACAACACTTACATTTTCCCACATCACAGAGCACATTTGGAGAGCTGGCTAGCTCACAGTTTGGGGTGGAGGTTTTTTTCATTTTTCTTAATTATGTGGTTCTGTCAATCACATAAAATTCCCTCAAAATAATGACCATAAATAAATAGTGTCATTACAAATCATTGAATGATCACAGGCAAATCAAACCCCAGCAACAGTATCTGACAGCTCCCAGGGGATACAAGTGCTGTCAGTCCAGAATTGCCACATTAAGAAGTCCCTTAGCTGAGCTGTTCTACCGATGAAAGAACTGAAAGGTGCACAGAGCTGTAAGGAAACAAGTGGAAGAGTTTTCTGCAGAAAGTTTGCAGCAGCTGCTTTTTCACCTTGCACGAGAGTATCTTGCCTGAAAACAGCTCTCCCTGTCCTGGTATAGCACCTGTACAAGGACCAGCAGCGCCTCGCTCATTTAGTACCCAGTGCTCTACCCATGGTTTAGTATCGATGTAAATTGTTGGAGCTCTGCCCCTGTTCTTGTGCAGTCAGACCCCCTCTCCCACTTTGGTTATATGCCACGGGCCCAGCTGCAGTATTTGGTACATCCAGGTATGCCACACACGTAGAACTCCTCAGTTTTCCCAAGGCCAAGACAAACTCAGTTACTCTTTAAGAGAAATATTCTTCAAAAATATCAGTTAACTTCTTAAACTCAGCTGACATATGAAAGTCTCCGAAACACTAATAAGCCTGAAAGAATTTATACAACAGAAGGCTTAGGGGTGATATTCCCAGTAACTGCAGGGAGTCTGCAAGAAAGACGGAGAAGGATTATTTACAAGAGCATGGAGTGACAGGACAAGGGGGAATGGATCCAAACTGACAGAGAGTAGGTTTAGATTAGACATTAGGAAAAAATTCTTTACTGTGAGGGTGGCACTGAAACAGGCTGTCCCAGAGACGCTGTGGATGACCCATCCCTGGAACTGTACAAGGTCAGGCTGGATAGGGCTTTGAGCAACCCGGTCTAGTGAAAAGTGTCCCTGTCCACGGCAGGAGCCGGAACTGGACGATTGTTAAGGTCCCTTCCAACCCAAAGCTTTCCATGATTCTACGAATTGAAGGAATCAAAACTCACTTCATGTGAAAAAGTAGGTGCTAAAGCAGCAGCTTCTCATGGGAGAGGATGTGAGAGTATCAGTGAAACAATCTGGACTGGTGGAGAAGGGCCCCTGTGAACACAAGCAACAGGAGGCAGCGCTTAACTCTCAAGTACTACATTAGAGCTCAGAGGAAGAAACGGAAACTGCACTTGGCCAAGGGAACGAGAGAGCTATAGAGAAAGAGGCTGTAATATAGCCTACAAGGCTGGAAAAGTAATACTGGAAAATATGGAGCTTTTTTCTTTCACCTCACAGCGACAAAGAAAAGAATATTTCAATCTGACTAGAGTGGTCTAGTCTTCATTAGTATTAGAATAAAAACAAGACTGCACTCCCTGAACTTCAGATTGAAGGGAAAACAATCTGTTAAATATCAAACATAAAGATAAAAAAGGTTTAGGTAAACAATTCAAAAACCTAACAGTGCACCTTTCAGAAGCATAAGTAATACATTAAAGACTCTGAAAGAACATAAATATTTGTTTGTTATGCCCTTGATACAGCTCAACAGAATAAGCCCTGACAGAACAGCATTTATTTCGCTGACCATCAGGTGTCCAAATTCTTCTGCTGCAATTAATTCCAGTGGATTGAAGAGGAAATACTACACAGTTCTGCCAGTTACAAGCAAAGGCTGTATTGCAGAATCAGGTAACCAAGCCCTTCCCAGGACTGACAATATTCTTCCATCAAGCAGCATCAGGACACTCCATTGCGGAGAGGCTCCGAGTCCACTCTTCATCTAAATTAGTTTTACATCAACGGTTCCTACTTTCCTGCTGTCAACTACCCAATGAGAAATTGATAATGCCTTTTAATGAAGAACAGTGTACACATACAATAAAAAATACTGATGTTGCTCACACACTTAATGATTACGTTTTTATTATTTTTATTCAGTTTGGAGACTTACACAAGCCGTTAGTTGGATTTCCTTTTCAAGAATAAATTCATGGTTCGCACTGATGTTACTTCAAAATCAGCTTGCTGAAGATACTGGGATACAGTGCATGTGAAAGTGCTTTGCTCGGGTTTGGGGGGGGTTTTGGTTTGTTGGGTTTTTTTTAACTAACATAGCAATGATGTCAAGTCACCCACAGCTTCTCATTTTCGTGCAACATGGATCATTCTCTGAAAAAAATGCAATAGTGCAGGTGTGCAAGTAATAAGATCTTATAAAGGAAAAATACTCTTGCTCGTAAATTAAAATGATCAAACAGCTACTTAGTCTTGTTGAATTCTGATACAAACGGGCTACATGAGACCAAACCACCAAGGCCTATTCCACAAGGAACCCATGTAAGTCATCAAGCGAGCCATACTTCCTTTTTTAATTTAAAAAGTTTCATTATCTAGATGAAGAATGTAGATATGTTTTTAATATCTGTCTGACTATTACATGTATGAAGAAGGGCTTTTATGAATAACTACCAGGAAACAGGCACGGCAACCACAGATCTCTTGGCTTCATCTCACCACTGTGAAGGAAAGAGCACGTCTTTCATCGAGAATGGCAATACATTCTTCCAGCTTACTATTTTACATCCTCTCTGAGGCTTTTAACCACTAGACTGAATCCTGGACAAAGGAATCGGATGCCCAGAACGAAAGGCGCAGGGGAGCAGCAGCTATTTATCCACTCTTTGCAATATTCTTCTGACAGTGTGCAGCGAAGCAGCCGCCGCCGGTGCCCACCGCCGCTCAGTATTGAACGCCGGCACGCAGCGGAAAGGACCTTTCCATCAGACGGCTCCAAAGATCCTCTATTAGCAAGACTTAAGAAGGCCTTTGTCATCTCAAATATGCTCAGCTGCTCACCGCATGGCGAAGCGGTGTAAGAACCATTTAAAGATGTGTCTGACATCATTAATCTATTTGCCCTCTGACCCGCGGAGCTGAACTGTAACTATGGCGACTAAAGCTTGACCGTACTACGCTGAGAAACTTTAAAGCTCGGTAGTATTTTGGGTCACATTGTTAAGATGAACAAAGGAATAAAGAAGAAATGTGACAGTTTCCTGGGAATTAAGGTCAGCAGGTCAATTGCCCTAAAGCTTTATTGTTATATGATAAGCAAGACTAGCTGAAATAATTTTTCAGCAATTAGAATTTAAAAAAAAAAATCAACAAAATCTAAAGCTTTTGTTGTCTGAAGCAGAAAATTGGTCTCTGTAAAAGCAGTACGTAGCCCATCATTGAGCAAAATTACTCAGCAGCCTCTCCTGTACCATTTACAGCACAAACACTGGAAAAAATGGGCAGTAGGTATCAATTTCACATTCTTATATCAGGTTTATTGTTAATTCAAGGTTTGGGGGCGTGTGAAACATATTTATTAATGAGTTTCTGGAATTGTATCTGCTAAAATTGTCAGTGTTTTCCATCGTCCCTTTTCAAATGATTCATGAAAGTAGGTGGGAATAAGCAGCCTGAATACACTGATTTGGAACATCTGTGTAAAAGCAGCATGTCTTAAGCTGGGAATAAATACAGTATAGGGGCTTGTCCTAACTAAATGCTATGACAAATACCAATCCAAATATTTACAGTCGATAAAACTAGGCTTACTAATACTGTTTATACAATTAGGTAGTGTGAAGCAGTGTTCATTTTAATCATGCATCAGCAAAATTCATAGGCGTCTCCTCCATTTTATTATCATTTCTAATTTATTCAAATAAAATCAATTCTACATCAGAATTAACTAAGTACAAACATATTTTTTTAGGCCTAAAAGCTTTTCAAATGTTAGTTATTAAAACCCATACCATGTAGGACCACTAATGTGCCCTGTAACAGCAGCTAAAAAGCAGGTAGATACAAAAGACCTAAGATGTGTATTCATTTATCATGTTGGGTTTTTTGAATGTCTCACATCATTACTGAAGAAAAACTATTGTAATGCAAAAGTGAAGCACAGACTGTGCATAACATGTCAGTTTAGCTGAGCATATCACCCACAAAAGTATAAAGTGTGTGAAGGAAAAAGCGTGAAAAGGAAAGTTCGTGAAGCAGTGTCTTCTTTCACAGCGGGAAAATTAAACACAGCTCAACATAGTGTTTTGTGGTTCTCCACAGTTAGCATATTTTATTTAATTATCTAAGAATTATGCAAGTGTATGCTAAAACAGTGGGACTTGTTCATTAATAAATATTAATGTAGTACAGAAGTACAGTGCAGGGCAGAAGTACCAGCTCAAGTTTCTTGTGACTATTAAAGAATACAAAAGCAAAAGTCCAGACACCCTGCAAGATAGTCCTTTCTGCTTTTCCTTTTTTTTAATCCTCTAGATGTGCCTGAGAAATAGAATTCTACAAAACTAGTTTTAAAAAGTCTATAGACTGCCAGTCTGACAAAAAAGCATGGCAAAAAGGATGCCAAAGTGGGAATGCTATCAATAAAGAATTCAAATTTTGTTTCATTCTTTTTGATTCTGAATTTGCACTGTTGGTTGACCACAATCTGAAGCAATCACTGCTGCAGCTGTATCCATCCTGGGGAAAAAAATGTTAATGGCTCTAGAAAACCACTAGAAAAGCTCTAAAGAACGAGTTCAAAACCTAGAAAATTTGTTTCAGTGTGGGCAAATGGAAGAATGTAATTAATATACACATCCAACAGCAAGGTAGGAGTGATTTACCTGCAGCCATCAAACCCCAGAATATGCGACAATTCTTATCACGTAGATCACTCGTCTTGCTGAGAATGTCCAACGCCACTGACACCAGGCAGATCACAAACTGGGATAGGTTTCAACAGCAAGGGCATTTCGGAGGGCAAGTATGCAACCGTTCATATTTAAGATACACAGCAGACTCTTCACCTTGGAAGACAGGATGCCTTTTGAAGCTGTGCCTGTGACAGCTGTGATACCAAAAAATAGTGTCAAGAGGTTATTTGGGCCCCATTATACAGAAGGTCACTCTAAGTGTCATAATGGCACACCAGGGTATTTTCATCTTCTCTCAACTTGATACAAAACATTTAAGAGTCAAAAAGAATTTGCTCTTAATAAACTATCCTTTTGAAATCACTGTATTTTAGCATTTTTTTAAAAACAGTTACAAACTAACAAACCTGCCAACTTACTGTGTAAACCCACAGTGCTAAAACTTGGCACAGAAGGGGGGGCATTCCCAGGTGCCACACTCCCATTACCCACTCATGAACGAGTAATTACTCTGGAAGTCAAGAGACCCCGGAAAACTTCTAAAACCTCAACAGTTATTACTTTCTATACAAGAGAATCTCATCTGAAGTCATATATTGAAGTACTACTGAGTTGGCACAGAAATGGATTAAAGCCAGGAAATTCTAAGTTTAAGCTGACTCGCCATCCTTAGCACACTCTATTGTCCTTTATCCCTAAAATTTAATTAAACCTCAGTCCTGAGCAGTTGTAATAAGTAGTACAGAAAACTGATTATTGGAATTGCTTTCCTCTGACGGTCTATTGTGCTACACTTCCTCTCTGCAAAATACAAAAGACCCTATGTACATTTTTCTTTCTCTGTGAAAAGAGGGCTGGAAAAAAAAATCCAGTCTGAACTTTTATTTAGTTGCCAATTGTGCTGCGGAATGAAACTAAGCATTTTCCTTTAAAAGCTAATTCAAATTCAGTACTTAATCATGCCATAGCAGAGCAAGAGCAGCAACAAATTATGTTACAATTACATTAGAAATTCTTCTACAAGATTTTGTTTTCAGTCACTTCTAATCTTTCAATAGCTGCTGTTTCTAGGACTGATATTTTCCTAACAGCATTTGTGCCTGCAACTAGCTGCTCTGATCAGAAACATTTGGAATGTAAGGAAAATATGTATGTGCATGTGTGTGCAGAGAACAGACAGGGAGAAAAGCAGTCACGTTTGATTATAAAAAAAGTTCTAGAAGCCATGAAATATTTCCTTTATTCTTCTATGTGTTTTTTTTCCTTATGCTAGGAGATTATTTACTCCTGTACTAACCAATTTGTTTTCTCTGCTGCAGATCACTGAAATATACTATTACAAAGTAATGGTTTTAAAATTTTAAAATGCTATGAACTCCAAATAACAGACCCAAAACACAGGCCTCAAGTGCCTACACTAAAGCAGACTCACCACTAACTAGATGGATGCCTAAGCCACGCAGAAAGAGGTAGAAGAGCTGGCAAGCCACAGGACACACAAATTGAGAGCACAGGTTTTAAAACTCCTCTTTGTCTGCAGTGCTCTCCCTCTTACCCAGAAAAAGTCAGATGACTTGAAGATATCAAATAACATCTGTTTTTTGAACAACACACTAATGCCTGCAAAATTTATAACACCCACTTCTGAAACAATACAGAAGACAGCTCAGTCCACAAATCCAAAAACTTTAAAGTAACCTTAATTAGCAATTTCAAAAAGATGCCTATAATCCAGGCAGCATATCACTGCCACAAGATGAAATAAAAAATACATATACAAAGCTATCTATGGTATTATAAGGATATCCAACAGAATTCAAAAGTCTTTGGGTTAAAACTATTAAACTTGTAGAGCTTCAAAGTGGAAAGGTACAACCCTTCACAGGCCAGCAACAGGTCAGTGCCTGTTACAGTGATGCCTCATCGTTCCCCTGGTAAATGACTCCTGGTTTGGCTGCCACGGCTGCCTTCATTCCCATCTACCTCTGCTTTTTGCCACAAACACAACACAGCAACGTGTCTGCTCGCCAAAATGAAAATGCAAACCCATGCCATGTCCTCCTGGCTCTCTGGCCCAGCTTATGTGAATATGTTTTCCTAGCACACGGTATTCTACAGATTGGGGTACCATAGCAAAGGACAAACTGCCCATTCCCTGCGTTTCTGCACAGCATTCCTGGGTTTACAGAGTTACATTGGTGTTTTCCCAGCAGTCACTCCAAAAGCAGCTAATGGCCAATGTTAATAACTTCTCTTCATCTCTAAGAAGAGAACAAACCCAAACAACCCTAGGATGAGAAGGCAGGTGGATTTCAGAGCTGTCTACATAGGATTTAATAATCACAGAATCACAGAATATGCTGAGTTGGAAGGGACCCATCAGGATCATTGAGTCCAACTCCCGGCCCTGCATGGGACATCCCAAGAATCCCACCGTGTGCCTGAGAGCATTGTGCAAATGCTTCTGGAGCTCTGTCAGGCTTGGCGCTGTGACCACTTCCCTGGGGAGCCTGTTCAGTTCCCAGCCACCCTCTGGGTAAAAAAACCCTTCCTGATATTCAACCTAAACCTCCCCTAACTCAGCTTCATTCCATTTCCTCGATTCGCTGCTCACAAGAGTGAAGAGCTCCTGCCCTGTCTTTGGCAGCACCCACTGCTCAGGGACTCCCAGAATAAGCGCTGCACATTTCAGCAATAGTTACATGAGACTGTTTCTACTTGAAACCTTAAGTAACGCAAGCACCACATTGCGAGAGCAAAGGGTTGCTACAGTCACGACAAAATGAACAGCTGCCACACAATTTGATGAAAGTGCCAGTTTCCATGCCAATACCACAATCCTTTCAATGAGGCATTTGGCCAACATATTAAAATCCTTAGACCATCGGGAAAACAACAAAGTAATTCCACAGTAACAGCCCCAGCATGTTATGGCATCTATTGTTATTAAAAATACAGTAGATGTAGAATTATAGGTTACAGAAGGAGATGAGGGGTTTTTTTTTAGTTTCAGAAATTAAAAAGCAAAGAAGAAAAATGTTTTTGTAGTAATATGACAGGCGACATAAACCGTAAGAAATTTGACAGCTGCATATGCCAAACTTGTACGTTTACTAAGAACAAGTCTGTACGAGACCTCTAAGGCAGAAGTTCACAGATGCAGCGCTGAAGTCAGTTTTGAATGGCGATGGTGGGTGGAAAACCATAACTAGCAGGCAGCAGGGCTTTGCAGTTGTTCTGCAGGCAGCTCACAATGGTGAAGTAAATAAACAAATAAGTGAAACTGAGCCAGCAGCAATTTGTGACGTGCAGTGTGACTGGCTGTCATTCAGAGCTGGCTCATCTGCTCTTCGAGTGGATGGATTTGACTTGAAACTGTTCCATGCACACATGCACAGAAAGTTTCCACTACATCCATGGAGACTAAATAGAGCACCTAATGAGGCTTAAAACTTGACTTTTCACCTCTCTGAAAAGCATACCTGCAGTACTGTTCAGGCTGACCACAAAAGACAACTTCAGCCACACAGTGCAGCACACAGGACCCAACAACCAAAGTGCACTGAAACAGGATGGTCCCACAGGCACCAGCACTTGTCTAGCTCCATCATGGGCTGCCCAGAAAAGCAGCACCAGCAAAATGTATTTCATTCTGGGAGGAAGTCTGCATTTTTGGCAGCTGAGCTGACTAAAGGCCTGGCCAAACACAAGCTGATGCAAAAGTGGAGATGGGGCTGCCCTCTGCGGCAGGAGCCAGGCAGATGTATTGCGCAAACCCATTTTTAGATGCTCTTGCCTGGAGTACCGAGGACCTGAACTCAATAACCCGAATCCCTTCTGTTATGTGCTTCTACACTCCACTGTGTGCACAGAGCACAAGACAGCACAGAGCTGACCCGGCACAGGCTCTAAATGATTGTGGTTGAACAATCCATAGCAATCACGACTTGTTCGCTAAAGAATTTACAATTGCAATCAGAACCTCTCTACAACCCCTGGGAAAAATGATCAAGAAGAAATGAAATAGGCTTTGTTATATCCACGAACAATAACGTAAAATAACATCAACTAGAAATAAAGACAAATACTAGGCAGGCTAACAACAAATGGAGTTTTCATTTCTCACTGGGGCTATTTTTAGATGCATTCATATTTAAATATGAAGGTAATTTCCCAGTGCAGCTGTTAACAGCTCTTCCTAAGCTTCTCTTGGAGTTTGGGTGTTGCAACTGCTGGTATTTGCAAGGCAAACTTCTGGTTTCAGTGCATTAAAACTACAAAAGCAGATGTTTCAAGCATCACCTTCAAAAATCATACTTTGCATCTCAGGGGGTACTACAGTCAATTTATTTGTAAAAGGTTTGAGGTTTTATGTACAAAACTATGTTGCTATTGTAACAAGCATCTTGCATGGTTTTTAATCTACCTAAAGACACGCTGAGGTACATATCAGGTGAACAAAACCTATAAATGATGTGCTAGTTTAGGCTGCTGGTGGTTTGAGAAATGCACAATTTTAAAGAATCGTTGCTAAGGTCAAGAACCACTCCATTTTTAATGAGGGACTCTGTCTGCTGTTCTCATTCAAATGAAGATTTTATATTTTTTTGGTCAGTAAGTGGTAATTAAATAGTTCTCACGCATTCTACTGTATCTGAAGGCCTGCTTACGTGGAGAGAGATACAGTAATGCTTTAATTAGGACTACAGGCATAACATATTTGATTCAGATCATAGGTCCAGCTAGCCCTGTCAATACCACCACCACATAGTTTTTGCTTTCACAGCAGTGTGCAAAACTGAGTTTTGCACCTCTGAGTTTTGTCAAAATACCTGAAGACTAGAAATGGTTTTATATTCTGGTTTTAAAACCCATCTAGAGTACCAAGCAAAGAAATGAAAAGCCAAACCACTCAAGAGTGTGTATCACTGATCTCTCTATCCCATGGCATCACTTACACTGTAATGACTGCTACAGGCCTTGCGCTTAACCTGCTGTCCTGGCAGAGCTAGGCCTGCCTTTGACCTTTTTTACAACTCCTCTCCAGAGGGAATGGAGGCAAAGCCTCTGGCATCAATGCCACAAACCTTCAGCGAAAAGCAGTGGGGTTTAGGGTGGAGAAGCAGGTGGAAGAGTGACGGTGAAGCAGCTTTGAAAATCTTTTTCCCCACCAATGAATTGGATACAAAGCTACTACAGTGTAGACCACTGTTAGGGGAGACTAAAACATGCTCAGCTGTCTATGTGAAAGGCAGGAGTTTGGTTTTCTTACTTTTAAGCTGAGGAGAAACAAGAAACTCAAAGAAAGAGTCAGACTCTGTTCTTCACTAACAAAGCTGCTGTTGTCACCTTCTCAGGCAAGTCAACTCTCTTACGTGCTGCACATCACGCACAGCTACATCCACCCCGAGGTCAGCCAAATGCCTATGTTTTCCTGAGTCACAGAGCTGAAGGTCTCTCATGGGTTCCTACAGGTTACTTCTCTTTAGGACTCCCAACACTTCCCCCAAGGCCTTGGGATTGGCAACAGCAATTAGTGTGTGTTCACCAAAGGCCAAAGAACAAAACCTTTGAGGAAGGAGATTAAAGATGGATTAAGGAAAGGGAAAAAAAAAAAAA